>JBCNJP010000027.1:76504662-76964996 GCA_039602395.1 Deinandra increscens subsp. villosa
GGTCCATTGGTCAAAGCAAATAAATAATATCTTAACATATCCAGATGTTATGAGTATGATTCTACCAGAGTTTAAGATGGACAAATTATACCAGCAATTGACATGGCTTATGTGTTTGATTAGTTGAAATTTAATTGTAGTTCAGTGCGTGAAGACCAATATGATCTCGGATAATGAGCTTTCTCAAAACAAAAATAGATTGTGTTTTCTGTATTGCAATTTCTTTCCATATAAGAAAATCCAAAAAGATTTTTGGTGTGTTTTAGCATAACTTTAGAAAATCCAAAAAGATTTTAGGTTTGTTTTGATATAAACTTTTTAAAACTCCAAAAAGATTTTATATCTCTTTTGTTTTCGAATCGATCGACACAAGATACCAAATCATTTTTAAATTATATTTTCATAATATCTTGGTTCTCCAAAGGAGATTTTTGCCCAAGATTAAATTAATTTTGCTGAAAAAGGAAAACCACACTTCTAACTTCTGAAGATGCAAGTAGAAGATATGACTCCAGCATGGTGAAGGGGGAAATATGTTAGAAGCTATTGAAGCTTTATTTTTAAGTGGTTCACTGATGTGATCCTGTTCCAGCCATGCAAACTCTACTATAACTGATTTCAAGTTTCAGAGTTGACAAATAAGTATTGTTTAAAGGGAGTATTTGAAGATCAACTTTTGGAGATTATAAGATGAAAGTAACAAATACATCATAAGTGACAGAGCGTGTGCGGACAGATCGTGATCAGCTCGACATCATTGTGTAAACAAAACGATGAACAATACGTGTAAATACAATACTCAATCTCATTTAGTAAGCAAGAACAGATTACAGAGAGACTCAGAACACAAAACACTTTCAGTTACACACACGTAAGAAAGCTTAGTACTAAATTACAAACCTATCGACCTATATATAACCTTCACTATTCGAACCTTACTGCTTGTCTGAACCTGCAGTTCGGCTGCAGTTCGGCCAGGGTTCGGACAGGGTTTGGCCAACAAAGTAAAACCAAAAACTTTACATATTCAGAACTTTGTTTAATCAAGCATCTTGCCATCTGCAGGTATCAATAAACTCCTCCTTGGCAAATGCTGGTTAGTCTTTGTCAATTCTCAGCTCTAGTCTCCATCCCAGTCCATGTCAGCTCATGATTGTGCCCAACATAAATGTTGAATGCAAAACAAGTTCGTATCAACCGTTGAAACTGCAATGCCTGATCCATATAATCTGGATGAAACAGGATTTGATTGTAATATAGCACATATATATCAGCTTTTGACAAGTTAATCAGCCACATCGGATCATAAACTTTCACAACTCTGTTGTCTTTCTTTAGCCTGATCACAGCTTCACTCGTCTTCTCATTATAATACCACCACTTTAGATCTTGTATGAAATCTAATTCCATCTTCATTAACGGAATCTTTTTCATCACATTAGGCTTTGTCTTGAACGTAAGAATTATCAGCTTCTTCCTAGTTCTTTTATGAATCTTAGTTGGATGTCTATGCCTTTTTTGTCTTTGAGGCTTCATATATTAAAACCCAAAAGTACATTCTTTCTCAATTTACTTCTTGAAATAGAAACCTCTCCAATCAGTACCATAATTGCAAAAAGGCTTTCGAGTAAGCTCCCGAACATCCCAAACTAGTAATGTAGTGCAGTCTTGAAATATTGAATTCCATGTTGTTGTTTAATTCCATAGCACCTAAGACTTTCAGCATACATCCAACGGATAATTTCTCCTGAAGCTTGACCCTTGAATTTAATATGCGTTCTTTGCTTGATTGGCTTTGGAGGAGGAACGTAATTTGCATGGAATGTCTTCATATATTCATTGAACATCCATCTTTGATTCTGTTCCTTTGCCTCTTTAGTAATCGGGTCTTCAGGTTTTTCAGCCTCTCATCAGCTTCAGCACCTTTCTCCTCGGGAAACATTTCAAAATCATCACCAGACTGATTCTTGTTGAAATTTGAGTATAGATCTGGATACTCTTCTTCGGTAATATCCTCAACCTCAACCACTTCATCAAAAATATCTTCATCGGACGATTCCTATTTCTTAGGTGCAGCTTCATAAGCTCTCTTCATCTCCTCGTCGTTTAAATCAAAAACTGCTTGAAGTTGTTCAGATGTTAGTTCACCAACAAATTCTCCTTCTTCTAGTGTCTATAGCATCTGTTTGAATTCATCCATACTTGTCTCAACTTGATTCGATGGAATTGAAGTTATCAGCATAGCATCTCTCGAATCAGACTCCCCCTAGATGTAGAAGTTCCAGCACCCGAACTAGTGTTTCCGGTTAGGCCTGAACCTCCTCCAACATTCCCTTGAGGATCTTCATGAATAGAATCATCATTCAAATACTTCAAGTAATCTTCTTGACACCCAGAACCAGACCCAATCTCCCCCTGAGCTTCAAATTTCTGCATCAAGAATTTTATTTGCTCACTCACCTCTAGGAGTATAGCACTATGGGTCTGACTAGCCGTACTCAAACGTATAATCTCCTGATCTTTAGCCGATTCCTTACTTTTTAATTGCAGATAATCACCTTGCAATGAACTAATCAATTTCTCTTGAGATTCTGTTCTGGTTCTCAGTTCATCATTGCTGATTCTCAATTCTGTAATCACCTTCGATTGTTCATCAGTCTTAGCTTTCAAACTGTCAATCTGAGCTTGTTGATCAACTAAAGGGCTTGTTTTAGTTTATTCATAACTATTTTCGATCCTACACAAGGCACTGTTAAGTATACTGGCTTGAGAAAATGACACAGAGCCTTCATCAAGATTGAAATTGACTTTCGGGGTTGAAGTTGTTAAAGTTGTAGCTACAGTAGCTGTTGAGAACACTGGAGTTGTTAATCCCATTGGCTGATTAACTAACTGAGCACCATCACTTGCTGAAGGTGTTGTTCTAGTTGATGTAGATCTTGTGGCATTCATCAAATCTTACAAAAAGTCAGTCTCATTCAATCCGTGAAACATATCAGCTGAAGGTGTAGAAACGGTAGTCTGAACTGGTGTAGTTTCTGAGATGAATATGCTTGGACCATCAGACGAAGATACATCGGGATGAGGTTTCAAGATATACTGTGAACCTTTATGTTTCTTACCTCTCCCATCGACAACAACTGACTTCACCCTCCTTTTTTATGGAGTTACTGAAGATGTAGCAGTAGCCGGTTGCTTTCCCTTGCCATGTACAACATCGGCTTCGGGATTGTAATCTTCATCCGACTCAGATGGGACATCATCGTACACACGACCAATAAAACGATCATTCTTCTTTCTCAAACTAGTACGATAAGCCAAATACTCATCACTACCTTTCTTCACCTTTTTTTGTTACTTGAACCAACCTGCATATACACAAATGGTTCATTTGTATCTGAGACATATGTGAGCTTCCATTCTAGAGAGAGAGAGAGAGAGTCATGGACTTTTAGATAAAGATTGTGTTTTTGTCATGATTTCTTATGTTGTAATCATTCGACCAATGAAATCATTCAACAAGTTCATCATCTTTCTTGTGTTTTGATTTCCTAGATTTATCTCCATAATCATCGTCTCAGGTTTTCCGCATCTGACCTTCGTTCTCACTCAACATCGAGATTCTTGTAGTGAAATCAGTCCTTACAAATGGTATCAGAGCAAGGTAACCGGTCATATTTTGTCTCACGATGAATCTGATCACTCGAATCTTAATTTTGAGCTTGAATAAGGTGAAGATTTGAAAACTCACTTCGGAGACTTTTTCTTATTTTTCTGCATTTTTAGAGCATTTTGGATGTATTCTGATGATATGGATGCTTGATTCATGTTTGGGAATTCATTCTGATGAATTTTTATGTTCTACATGTTCAATTCTGTGGAGAAAATTGAAGATCCGAAGCTGTTTTTCGTAACTGTTAAGTTTTCCCGTTTTTTGGGGTTTTTGAAGATTTTTGAGCTTGATTCTTGGTTTTGTGGTTTTTTCTTCATAGATTTGGATGAAACGAGGTATGATTCTTAGTGGAAATCATGTTCCGGATCCATTGGAAGCATCCGTTTCGTCTAAATCTCAACAGTTTGGGTATATCTGAAAAACACACACCAATGCGTGTTTCACGGTGTTCTTCGTGTTCTTGAAGATTTCCAGAATTTGGGGTTGATTTGAATGGTTTTTGCTGCTGTTTGGGATGTGTAAGTGGCCATAGCATGTTCTGCAACAGATTTGTAACATGAATCGCTCGTTTCCATTCATTTTCGGGAGTGTTTCAAGGATCGAAGGGTATGTGTTCTTCAAGTTCATTTTTCCAGATTTGTTTAACTGTTTGAAGATTTGAAGATGTTCTTAGCAAACTTGTATCAGTTCTTAGCGAACTTGACATCGTTAGCGAACTTCTACTGCTCTTAGCGAACTTAAATCTGGTCTTAGCGAACTTCAATCGTTCTAAGCGAACTTGTTGGTGTTAGCGGACTTGAGGTTTGCTTTAGCGGACTTGAGGTTTGCTTTAACGGACTTGAGGTTTGCTTTAGCGGACTTGAGGTTTGCTTTAGCAGACTTGAGCCCTTAGCGAACTTCTAGTGGCTTTAGCGAACTTCTTTTGCTTGGGAACTTGGCAACTGGGTTTTCGTTCGAGGCTGTTTCAGAAGTTTTTGATCGTCCAAGTTTGTAGAGGATGATCATACGAATTCGTGGGTATAAAAATCATCGAAAACGATCAAGTATTATGGGAGATATGAGCAAAACACGGTTTTCCGGCGAGTTCGATTTTCTGGTACGCTTTTCTGATCGAGTCTTAGAGTTCTGGCGGGTGGTGAGCATTTTATGAGGAAGAAAGGGACAGCCAGATGACGTGTCGCGCAGCCACTGGTCACAAGAGAAATGTTTTCTATTTCCTTGTCGGTTCCTAGGTTAAACCCTAATGGGTTGTCGACGTCTGATTGGCTGGAAATGAGGTGGGACCTGCTAGACTCTCAAAAGAGTCGTTGCTCTTTGAATATCAGCCATTGGCTGAGATAGAATTTACGTGGGCCTTCTCTAGAAATTCTTGGCTGCTGGAAAAGTGTGTGTGGGACCTAGGCCCAAATTGAGCCGTTAAAAGGCTTTTAGCTGCTAGCTCCTGATTGGTTGTTGGGTACTTCACATGGATCGCACGATTCAGCCCTAGGATCTTTTTATTCCTGGCCATAGATCAGATTTGAAGCTCCATCCTGATTGGCTGAAACTTTATCACACGGATTTTGGTCATCTTAGGGGATTTTTATATTAATTATTTTTCAGCATTATTTCGTTAAAAGCGGGGCTTTTTCTATCAATCTTTTACAAGATTAACAGAGATGACGCCTAACGAAATTTCAGAAAAATTATTATTAGTCAAGGATTTATTCTAATTATTATTGGGGTTCTCGTTTATTGACGTCGCGCGCACGTTGGCTATCGACCACTGACGGGTTAGCTTTATTATCCGACTAATTATGCATTTTTTCCGTTATGTCTCACGGTTTATTTTTAGCTGATGCGGCGCTGATGTCAGCCAACCGGATTAACTGGAATCTCAGTTAAATATTGGAATTATCCGTTAAATCTCTCGAGAAACCGTCACTTGAAGAAAATTGATGGAAGTTTTCCGGATTACATCGTTTAACTCAAAAATCTTAACGGATTATTTTTCCGAGCTCATTTTTCTTCGCCAAAAATTACGAAGACTTTGATTATGATTATTTTCGCTCGGGATCTCAGATTTTCACAGATTTGACACTTATCTTTATTTTCACATCCAACCTTAGTCACGCGGATCATTCACAACTGTCAGCATCTGGCATCTTGTTTTTCGCGAGATTTCCGATTTCAGGATTTTTGCACTGGTTTCTCTAGGCAACCGATCACGACGGTTCGACTCTCTGCATATGATTTTTCGCTTCCGAATCGGATGTTTTTCAGAGGGATCTAGAGAAAAAGGGAAAATATTATGGAAATTGATTATCGGGTCGATTATCAGAAGTTGGAGCATTTTCAGTGTTTGATTGGTGTATCTTATTCGGTTTGTTGCGGTTTTAACTCCGATGTTCAGCATTCTTAATATTGTACCAGACCGTGTGAACCGAGTGAACTGCAACACTTGGCTCTCAACTTGAGAAACAAGAAAAGAAGAAGCTTATTCAGAGGGGGGATTTCTATGACAGAAAGTCTCGGGTTTTTCAGTTTCTCATTGAAGATATGCGACAGAGAGGTTCTTTAGCAGTTGAACATATTTGAAAACATTAGTCAAGGGGAAATATGTTGGAACAAAAATCTATGTGACTGACGCTATCAAATCTGTTTACTGAAGCATTCGACTGAAGAATCCATGTGAATTGATTCAGAGACTGTGTTATGATCCTCGAGGCATGCAGACTGAACCGAAGACCGTTTTCTGGAAAAGTTAACCGCTCGGGTCAACGGTCAACGTAAAAGTCAATGGAACATCGGTTCGAGTGAGTCAAGCTTCAGATTAATTAAATCAACTTTGATTTAATTAATATTTATTTTATTCGAGTTTAATTGTATTTTTTTTTCATTTTTTATGTTTTTCAATATGTTGTAACTAAAATCTATGTGACTAACGCCATCAAATCTGTCTAACGAAGCATTCGACTGAAGAATCCATGTGAATTGATTCAGAGACTGTGTTGTGATCCTCGAGGCTTGCAGATTGGACCGAAGACCGATTTCTGGAAAAGTTAACCGTTCGGGTCAACGGTCAACGTAAAAGTCAATGGAACATCAGTTCGAGTGAGTCAAGCTTCAGATTAATTAAATCAACTTTGATTTAATTAATATTTATTTTATTCAAGTTTAATTGTATTTTGTTCATTTTTTATGTTTTTCAATATGTTGTAACTAAAATCTATGTGACTGACGCCATCAAATCTATTTACTGAAGCATTCGACTGAAGAATCCATCGTGAATTGATTTAGGACTGGTTTGTGATGCTTGAGGATTGCAGATTGGACTGAAGACCATTTTCTGGAAAAGTCAACCGTTTAACGGTCAACGTAAAAGTCAACGGAATATCAGTTCGTGCGAGTAAAGCTTCAGATTAATTAAATCAACCTTGATTTAATTAATATTTATGTGATTTGAGTTTATTTGTCTTTTGTTTATTTTTTATGTTTTTCACTAGTTAGTCACCCTCACTATATATATAAGTGAGGGTGTCCCATTAACATGAAGAAGAGAAATGTTTCCATGTTGGATGATGCATTATCTAAAGGGGTGTGAGCTTCCATTCTAGAGAGAGAGAGAGAGAGAGAGAGAGAGAGAGAGAGAGAGAGAGTCATGGATTTCTAGAGAGAGATTGTGTGTTTGTCATGATTTCTTATGTTGTAATCATTCGACTAATGAAATCATTCAACAAGTTCATCATCTTTCTTGTGTTTTGATTTCCTAGATTCATCTCTATCATCATCGTCTCCTGTTTTCCGCATCCGACCTTCATTCTCGCTCAACATCGAGATTCTTGTAGTGAAATCGGTCCTTACAAATGGTATCAGAGCGAGGTAACCGATCAGATTTCTTCTCACGATGAATTTGATAACTCGAATCTTGATTTTGAGCTTGAATAAGGTGAAAATTTGAAAACCCACTTTGGAGACTTTTTCTTCTTTTTTTGCATTTTTGGAGCATTTTGGATGGATTCTGATGATATGGATGTTTGATTCATGTTTGGTAGTTCATTCTGATGCATTTTTGTGTTCTACAATTTCAAATCTATGGAGAAAATTGAAGATCCAAGGCTGTTTTTCGTAACTGTTGAGTTTTACCCGTTTTTGGGGTTTTTGAACATTTTTGAGCTTGATTCTTGGTTTTCTGGGTTATACTTGATGGATTTGTATGAAACGAAGCATGAATCTAAGTGGAAAACGCGTTCCCGATCCATTGGAAGCATCCATTTCGTCTAAATCTCAACAGTTTCGGCAGATCTGGAAAAACACACACTAGTGTGTGTTTCGCGGTGTTCTTTATGTTCTTGTTTTTTTCCAGATTTCACGGTCAGATTCGATGATCGTGGCGGGGTTGTTTGTGGCCAAAATATTATCTTGGATGGTAAGACTACACGAATCCATCATGAATCTGGGTTTTCCAACGTTTTTCTGGTTTAAATCACCCATCAAAGAGGGCTGTTAAGTGGGTGTTCTTCACTGTTCATTAGTTTTTCTAGATTTGTTCATCAGAGTTTGAAGGTATGAAGATTGCTTTAGCGAACTTGTACATGTTCTTAGGTACTTGTTCTCTCGTTAGCGAACTTGATGACGTTATAGAGGACTTAAAGTTCTGCTTAGCGAACATCATTGTGCTTTAGCGGACTTGAGTTCTTAGCGAACTTCTGTTTGTCCTAGCGAACTTCCGGTAAGCTTTAGGAACTTCATCGTTAGCGGACTTGTTTCTGGGTTTTTGTTCAAGGATGTTTTGGTGGTTTTTGTTTGTCTAGGATGATAGAGGATGAGCTCACGAATCCGTGAGTACGAAAATCATCGAAAACGGATGAGTAGCATGAGAGATATGTCCGAAATACGCTTTTCCGGCGAACCCGTATTTCCGGCGAGCTATTTACAGTGCGTTTAGGGTTTGCAGGGGTCAAATGATTTTGTTGAAGACGAGCTGACGTGGCAGCTTCCTAGAGGCTATCGGAGAATGTTTTCTCTCTCCCCTCCTTTTTGTTGTCGCCAGCTCATTGGCTGGAAACATGACTCGTGGGACCACCAGGCTACAAAGAGCCGTTGGGGCTGGATTGTTGGCGGCCTCTGATTGGCGAAATTCAGCTCACACAGATCAATTATGTCCATCCGTTAAATCTGGTGAAGCACGACCGTTGGATCCTGTTTTATTCTTTCTCTGCCCAGTCGTGATTGGCTGGCCGCCATTTCACATGGATTATGATATGCACCCTTAAAAGCCTTCAATTTTAGCCGTTAGATCAGATTTGGAACTCAATTCTGATTGGTTCTTTATACCTCACATGGATTATAGTCTTCTTTGTGGATTTTTCACCATTAATTAAAATTTTAGCATTATTCGTCAATTGCGGGGTTTTTCTTATCAGTTTCTCAACGAGACTTATTAGATAACGCCTAACGAAATTGCGGAAAATTTTTTATTGGTTAAGGAATTATTCTAATTAGTTATTGGGGTTCTCGTTTATTGGCGTCACGCGCACTTAGATATCGAACACTGACGAGTTAGCTTTATTATCCGGTTAAATATGCATATTTTTCCGTTATGTCTCATGGTTTATTTTTAGCTGATGCAGCGCTGATGTCAGCTAACCGGATTAACTGGAATCTCAGTTAATTATTGGAATTTATACGTTAAATCTCTCAGAAAGTCATTACTTGATGAAAATTGATAGAATTTTTCAGATCACATCGTTTTCACCAGTTTAACTCAGAAATCTTCACGGAATATTTTTTCCGAGCTCGGTTTTCTTCGCCCAAAATTACGAACACTCTAGTTATGAATATTTTACGCTCGGGATCTCAGATTTTCACAGATTTGACATATTTTCTTGATTCAAGTGACGTTTCTCGTGACTTTTTTCACCAGTCACTCGAATCGAACTTATTTTCGCATCCAACCTCAGTCATACGGATTATTCACAACTGTCAGCATCCGGCTTCCAGTTTTTTGCGAGATTGTCCGATTTCAGGATTTTTACACTGGTTTCTCTAGGCAACCGATCGCGACGGATGTTTTTCAGAGGGATCTAGAGAAAAGGGAAATTATTATGAAAATGGATTATCGGGTCGATTATCAGAAGTTGGAGCATTTTCAGTGTTTGATTGGTTTATCTAATTCGATTTGTTGCAGTTTCCACTCCGATATTTAGCATTCTTAGTATTATACCCGACCGCGTGAACCGAGTGAACTGCAGCACTTGGCTCTCAACTAGAGAAACGAGAATAAAAGAAGCCTATTCAGAGGGGAATCTCTACAACAGATTGTCTCCGGTTTTTCAGTTTCTCATTGAAGATGTACGAGAGAGCGATTATTCAGCAGTTGAACAGATTTGAAAACATCAGTCAAAGGGGAATATGTTGGAACTAAAGTCTATGTGACTGACGCCATCAAATCTGTTTACCGAAGCATTCGACTGAAGAATCCAACATGAATTGATTCAGAGACTGGGTTGTGATGCTCGAGGCTTGCAGATCAGACCGAAGACCGTTTTCTGGAAAAGTCAATCGTTCAACGGTCAACATGAAAGTCAACGGAAGATCAGTTCGAGCGAGTAAAGCTTCGGATTAATTAAATCAACCTTGATTTAATTAATATTTATGTTATTTGAGTTTATTTGTATTTTGTTTATTTTTTTTATGTTTTTCACTAGTTAGTCACCCTCACTATATATATAGTGAGGGTGCCCCATTCACATGAAGAAGAGAAATGCTCCCAAGAAGAGAAATGCTCCCATGTTGGATGATGCATTCTCTAAAGTGATGTGAGCTTCCATTCTAGAGAGAGATAGATAGAGAGAGAGAGAGAGAGAGAGAGAGAGAATCATGGATTTCTACAGAGAGACTGTGTGTTTGTCATGATTTCTTATGTTGTAATCATTCGACTAATGAAATCATTCAACAAGTTCATCATCTTTCTTGTGTTTTGATTTCCTAGATTCATCTCCATCATCATCGTCTCGGGTTTTCCGCATCCTACCTTCGTTCTCGCTCAACATCGAGATTCATGTAGTGAAGTCGGTCCCTACAGACATCTTCGGAGTTAGCTTCAAGAAAGACATCATCGTCTGATTCTTCATCTTCATCAATCAAGGTATTAACCTCCAGTGTTTCAGTTTCAATGACAGTCACAGGGACTTCTTGTGTTGAAACAACCTGTTCTGAGACAGTGGGTTGAGATACAACCGGTTCTTGAACTACTAGTTCTTGCGCAACAGGTGTCTGTGTTCGTCGTTTTGGTCGTTTAACTCTTGATTGTTGTGGTTGCTGATTCTGTTCTTCAATCCAACTATAGTCCAATTCTTCTGAATCACTATCTTGTTCCTGAAGAGCTGCACCTCGAGCTGGTGCAACATAGTTTGGATTAGCCAAATGGCCAATCAACCTTTTCAATTTTGGTTGCTCTTCTAGTGACTTTTTCTGATAAGAAGCCAATGCACCCACTCTCGTCTCATTCATGTGCTTCAAATCCATCTTTTGCTCTTCAAGTTTCACTAAATCAGGATACCGATCATTCAATATCATCTGCAAAAATCTTGGATATAATGCTGCTTTCTTGTGCCTTTGATTCAGTTTATCTCTCATGTAGTGAAAGATTAATCCAGCAACATTGTATGGACGATTCATGATCAAGGCATTTAACAAGGACAACATCATCTGACCAACCTCATCATGTCCTGAAATCCTGTGCCCCAGAAATAATAGCAAAACATGCACCAGGAATTTGTAAGGAACACTGAGGGATGACTTGTAAATCCACTCCCAACATGGATCATCAGTATACCAGATCCTTATTAACAAAGCTACATTATCAGTATGAGGAAATTTCAATGGAGCATTTGTTGTGTCATAAGTCAGCTTTAATACTCTCCGAACGTCTTCTTCAGTTAATTCAACAGTTCTGTTTTGGACAGTTGCAGAAATTCTGATAGGATCATCAGTAATTGTTCTTGCAGTACTCCAGAATTCCGCCAGAATATCACGATACACATCAAACGACTGTGTAATGGCATAATGTATTCATGATCGTCTTAAGATAGTTAAAATTCCCGATCCTCCAAATTTAGCGAGCTTTGAACGAGCAACTCCGAGATGAGCGCAAATGTTATGCTTATCACCAACTTTCAAATCGTTCGCCATATCTGAAAACACATAAAATGAAAAGTTCATTAAATTCAAAGTTATGAACAAATATATTCACCAATTTCATCAATTCGTTGTCATTCGCCTAAACAATTAACTTTTTATTAAAAAATTAACATTGGACGAAGCTAAACCAAACTTGGTCGGAACTCCAGACGACCTTAAATTGGCGTTCGAACGTGTTCCGATCTTGACCTGGTCAAAGGTCAATGTTGACCCTCGGTTAACATCCGAACTCCCTGGTGAACGTCCGAACCCTGGTCGAACTTTGTCCGAACTCCAGGTTCGGCAGCCAAACTTCAGGTTCGACAACCTGACGAACTCCACGAGATTCAAACTCTCAAAACATCGATTTTGGCCAAATCAGACCACAAGCTTTTAACCATTTGAGCGGTTTTTGATTGCAAATTCATAGACCCCATTTTTACTCTCTAAAATGACCTCTATGTTCGTTTAATTTCAGATCTATGAGTCCTAAAACCCTCAAAACGGTTTTCGAGCAAAATACTCACGGAAAACGACCAAAATAACAACATAATACACCCTTGCACTCGGAATGAGAATCCCTACCTAAATTCAGTCTCAGAACACGTAAACACTCAAGCAATCGAGTTTTGGAAATTTTGGCAGAGGTTCGGTAAGAGTTCGGAATATGAGAAATAGTGATTGTCCGAACCTCAAGTTTGGCTATTTATAGCCTGAAGGTTCGGCTTGTCCGAACTCTGTCCGAACTTCATGTTCGGCTCCAAACCCTGTCCGAACTCTGTCTTCGGCCCATCCGAAAGCTGTCCGAACTCGAACTTCGGAGTATCTGAACTCAAGGTTCGGACGTCCGAACTTAGGGTTTGGCCATTTCCAAGAATTTTCAAATTAAACCCTGAATTTTGAAGAATCTTCAAATTGAACCCCAAAAGTTTTTAAATTTTGTCAATTTGCAACAAACTTTGTTCAATTCTATGATGAACTTTCTGAATTCAATTCCATTTGGTTGTAACCGGCATAATTTTGGTTTTTCACTATCGATTGATCGAAAATAACATAGAAATAAAATCTTTTTAATTTTTATAATATTTTCAAACTCACCAAAAATCTTTTTGGATTTTTACAAGATTATTCTAAAACACACCTAAAATCTTTTTGATTTTTCAGATATGCAAAAACAAATAACTAGACAGAATTGAAATAACAGATTTGAAAAACATAATAACTTAAATTTTTGCGAGAAAGATCCAGACGTGAGATCATATCAGACACACTTCAATTTCAATTTTAATCAGCATGCAAGTCAAGTAGGCAGAGAATATAACTTTTCAGTTTATTTCAGTTCAAGCAGATCAATTTCTATAGCTTTCTGATATGTTAGGGTATGATTTAACAAGCATTGAAAATATGATAGCCCACACAATCTAAAATACTGGCAATCTGGCTTATTCTAGTTTTGTATTTTTCACAAAATTTGAATTTCAATAGAGATTTATCGTCCATAGTGTTTAATGCAAAAATAACGCAGAACCCTAAACAAAACACCAATCAGGTCGGCCTTATGGGCACGCAGAGAAAGTCCAATTGTTTATGAAAATAAGAAATAGAAAATAAAGCAGAAGTCTTATAATCCAACAACAACCAGGTCGGTACTCACATACACGCAGAGAGAGTCCGATGGATTATAAGAAACATCAAAGAAAATAAAGCAGAATGTCAAACGAACACCAATCAGGTCGATCTTTCGATACGCAGAGAAAGACCGATTGTTTGACAAGAATAAAGAAAATCGAACAAGTTAAAATTTTTGTAAAATGGAAGCATGCATAAACCAGAACATCTTTTATTCTGTTTTTTCTATTTTCATTTTTTTTATTGCCAAAATCACACAGCATCCCTCATGATGTGCCTCACAGTTATCAAGCTGAAAATTTTAAGTTTATATCATACTAGCATATATCAGATTTGCTTTCACACATTCAACTAACCAAAACAAGCACCTATAGCCTTTATTTCAACTGTATCCGTGGTTGTTAACATACTCTGATGTAATATCACTTCTCGCTTGGTCGGATCAATTTCTCAATTTTTGATTTTTCAATTTTTTTATACTTTTTGCATTTTTTAATTTTTTTTATACTTTTTGCATTTTTTAACTTTTTATACTTTTTGCATTTTTCAATTTTTTTATACTTTTTGCATTTTTCAATTTTTTAATACCTTTTGCATTTTGCAACACTATTTTTGGATTTTTGCAATAAGAAAAGAAACTTAATGAAAAATAAACCAAAACAAAAATTAATCAACCGATAGCTACTAAACATGAAATTTGTGTATGTCGTTAACCTGCAAAAGATATTGAAAGCGGGTTTTGTCAAACGCCTTAGTGAAAAGATCCGCTTTTTGAAAATCAATGTGAATCCTTTGCAGATCAAGCAAGTGTTTCTCATAACAATCACGAATGAAGTGATAACGGATGTCGATGGGTTTAGTTTTAAAGTGATGCACGGGTTCTTATTAATGCATTTAGCAACAAAATTATTATGTATATGGGGGAAGTAAGAAATTGCAAACCGTAATCCCACATTTGCTGTTGAATCCATAAAACCTATGAGCTGCAACTTGCAGCTGCAATGTATTCAGCTTATGCCGTGGATGTAGCAACGGACATGTTTCTTACATTGCCATGATACCAACTTATCGCCTACGAATTGACACCTGGCCATGGTTGACTTAAAGTTAATCTTGCAACCACCGTAGGCAGATAATTCGAACTTATCATCACGAGGATACCAGATCCTGAGATCTGTGTGACCCTTTAGATAAGCTAGAATTCTTCTAACTATATTTGTACCAAAAGCAAATCCTCCCCCATTTTCCGACAGAACAAAGTGCAGTCTACCATCCCACACTTAAACCCGTTCTCGAGTAAATAAGTGGACAAGGTCTCATACCAAGCTCAAGGAGCCTGATGAAGACCATAAAGTGCTTTGTCCAACTTATATACCTTCTCCGGACAATCAGGATCGTGGAATCCCGGAGGTTGTTTTACATAGACTTCTTCCTTCACTTTGCCATACAGAAATGCACTCTTCACATCCATTTGGAAGACTTTAAAACCACGATGTGCCGCATAAGCCAAGAAAATTCGGATTGCTTTGATCCTTGCAACAGGCGCGTACACTTCGTTAAAGTCGATTCTTCATCTTGAGAAAACCCTTGAACAACCAAACGGGCTTTGTTTCACACTATAACTCCTCGATTGTCCCGTTTTCACTTGTAATCCCAACGGGTTCCACACGGTTCCTTGTTGTTAGCAGGTAAATCAACCAGGTGCCACACTCCAAGTTTCTGAAATTGTAACAATTCTTCTTGCATTGCGTCCACCCATGGACCATCTTGTAATGCTTGATTAACGTCAGTTGGCTCGATCTGGGATATGAAACATGAACGAAATACCTCGTCTTGAACACCAGATTCCCTAATTGTAAGAAGAGCACTATTCTCAATTTGATATCTTGTTCTCACTCCTTTACTTAAATCACCGATAATATTATCTTATGGATGGTAGGTGTTTGTTTATCTGGAGCGTCTGATGAACCGGAACAATGGCCGTCTCAGCTAAATCAGGAACATGATCTTCCCTAACAACCACATTTTCAGTTAAATTAATGTCAGATTGTGAAACAGATTGAACATTATCTACCGCAACCTCACTTGTACTACTTGTGGTAGCTTCAACATGTGGTTCAGCTTGTTGTATAGGAATCTCAATCTGATCAGACACAACTTCATGAAACTCAATTTCATCATTAGAAGATAAATCATCAGCAATAGTTGTGGAGTCAATTGTTGTTTCCATTAGATAATCTTGAACAACAGGCACATTCGGAGTAGGTAAAGACTCAATATTCAAGACCGGAGTATCATCTTGTAAATTGATGTAGGATCGTTAATAGTTAGAGTTAAACTAAAACAAAACCCTTTACTTGCAAATATAACCCTGCGGAATTTAAGTTATATTTCACTTTACTTAAGCGATATTTAGTTCTTGTGTATAATGTAAATGCTTGATTTGCAGAATTATAGTAACAACAAAGTATCAAATACTCGGCACTATTTGCATTAACTCAAAGCTACACTATTACAAGTTGTTCAAGAACTGATAACAACGATGATGACAACTGTCTGTAAACTAAGAGCTAACTAAGCTATATATAGTGCTGATGAGATCAATGACAGCCATTGATCTCATGCGATCTAATCTAGACCATAAACTAAAAAGTCAAATACAAACTACTAAAAGAATAAACATCGGCAATTGGAATATCTTGCGTGTTTGCAGCAACATACTACTTTAGGAGAGCGGCTTGAATCAGATATAGAAGCATACGAGAAGCTTTTGCAGGATTGGACTTGCTGAAAAGACATCTCAGGAAAAGTCCGGTTGAACTCATTATCTGGTGGATAATCGAGTTCACCCGGAATATTCACTAAAGGACAAAACTGCTTCTTTCCGCTTGAACTGCCAGTTCCGCTTGAAGTGAGAATTCCGCTTCAACTTCAACTTCAGCCGAAACTATACAAAATTGGCATTCAGCCGGAAATCTTCCAAGCGCAATATTCCTTACAATCTCCCCCTAAGCTGATGCTGTCAAATTCCAATGTTTATCTTCAAAAATTGACTTGTACCCAAAAATCTTCTTCTCCTTATCCTACGTGTCCGTGATTCTGATGTTGGCATCAAGGTTTTGAGACAGCTCTTTTGAGTTTGTTTTGGTCACCTTCACATGCTTTAAAGATTCCCAGTCCATTTCGCTCCATTCTTCTTGAACAGAAATGGACTCATGAATTGGGAAGGTGCCATCAGCTCTGTGAACATAATAGAGCTTCTCCTCCTCTTCCCAAATGATAAACTTTATTTCACTTGCAGGCTCTTCTTCTTCTTCTTCTTCTTCTTCTTCTTCTGCTGAATCATCATCTAAGATGCTTCTATAGAACACTCCGCATTCCAGCACAGTTGGCTCAATGACAAGCCTCAACATGTGCTCTGCTCTTGAGACATTCAGAATTTCTCGAAGCTTCAGAATGATGTCTGTCATTTGCAGCAAAGTAAGATATGAAGTGGCCTTGTGAACGTTTACCACTTGAGTTGAGCCATTTGCCATTTTGAAAGTGAAATCAAAGGTGGATTCATCCACTGTCCAACCCACAATTTGTCTCTTTCTGGGTGGAGCTTTTCTTTTCTGCCTTTGATCTTTCTTGTTCTTGGCATGCATCATTTTCCTTTTTCTTATCAACCTTTCTTCATCGATATCAATTGTAGATTCTGGCACAACAGGTCTCTTGCCTTTGTCAGATGAAGAAGGGCCAGTTTGGGCTTCGGTAGGTTTGGTGATGGTGGTAGAAGGTTCATTTATGGTGAGTGGAGGTAGGGAAGTTTGTGTTTGTGGTCTATCAGCTTCTGGTGTAGGGCTTGAAGGTGGAGTAGGTGGGAAGATATCAGAGAAATCCATGGTAGGTGGAGGCTTCTTCCTGAGGGGAGCTATGGGAGTAAAATTATTTGTTCTGTACTTGGGATTGGTGAGTTTGGTGGCAACTTTCTTGGAGATGGAGGGAGGTTTGTAGGGTGTGATGGCAAGTGACCGTAAGATAGATGGAACTGTTGTAGGCATTGGGTTTGGGTTATTAGTGAAGGAAGGTGGAGGTTGTACATATGCAATGTCGGAAAATTCAGGTTTAACATTTACAGTTGTTGTACCTGAGATGAGCTCTGAAGGTGAAGGCATCACCAAGTTAGGATTGACAGCAGCAATTTCTCCTTTAAGCTCATAAAAAATTGAATCTATCAAGATGCAAAGTCCCCTAACTTGCATCTGAGCTACCTCTTCCTTTGTCTTCAAATTTCTAACCACAAGAGCCCTTTGTATCTTTTTCAGTAGGATGTAATTCTCATCATTCTTTGTCAACCTGGTAGGCAATTGAGAGGCAATCGAAATCAACCTCTGCCTATCAGTTTCAGTCACTGCATCCAAATCATAATCTTTTAGTCTCCAGTTGAAAGACCTAGTCTTTGCCTTTTCAAGTAGGTTCTCAAATACACTGTTTTGCAAGTACAGATCATATTCCTCTTGTAGTTCTTTGGCTAGCCTCTCATCTTTCGCTACCCTTTTGGCATCTTCTACCATCTTCACTATAGCCTCAGCTTCAGGAGTTTGAGTCACATGTTAAATAGTTTTAGCAATGTCAGCTTGAACAGGTTCTTCAATTTGAACTGGCTCAGTGCTCCTTAAAGCTATCAGAGTTGCTGCTATATCCTCTGCTCCTTCACTTCCTTGCTCTTCCGGTTGAATTTCCGGTTGAACATTCAGCTCAGCTTCCACTTGAACTTCCGGTTGAAGTTCCGGTTGAACTTCCGTTTGAACAAAAATTTGTCCTTCAGTCACCGCCGGAGGTTGGGTGACTTCAGGTTCTTTATCAGCAATCTCCAGCACCTCTGTGTCTTCTTCTTCACCTATCAAATTTTTGTCTCCTCCTTCAGTCATTAGCAACTGCAACAGTTGCAGTGCTTTCTTCAACATCAAATGCTGCCTTGCTGGTGGAGGCAATATTTCCTACCACTTGATCACTGGCTCTTTCAGCCGGAAAAATGACATCTTTGAGGAGTGTCGTGATCATGTTTATGTGCTTAGGTAGAGCACCAGCAATTAGCATAGATGACTGTACAAGCTCAGTGAGGTTGGAGTCCTCAAAAGGAGAAATAACAATCAGTTGACTGCATTTCATGTTCACCCAACTTTCTTCAATAGTGAAGGGGTTTACACCAATTCTTTGACAACCTGTGGCTCTAACTTCAGCCGGTATCCTCTCAACTTCTTCAATTTCTGTAATAACAGACCTTGAGGGCATCTTCTCCCCTAATTTGACAGTATCAACTTCATCAGCAATAACAGCTTCATCAGCTTCTCTGATAGGGTTTGAAGGACCTGCTTCAGTTTGAATAGGATCAGCTTGCACCAAATGAGCAACAGTTGCATTCAAAGTATCAACCTGTGCTTGGAGAGAAAGGTACAGTTTCGTCAATTCGGGTAGGGTATAACTGTCCTCAACTGGCTTTTTACCAGCATCCTTGGACAAAACCAAGCTATCAATCCTAGATTGATCAGCAGTGGTACCTACGACTTCTTGGCACATGGGATTCTCTTCATCTGTTTCAGCAACCCTTGGTTCTAATAAAGGACTTCTAGGTGTTAATTCAGAGAGGATTGCCGCAAATTGGGTCTTATTGATGTTACTACTGACACCAAGATCCAGTGGGGATCCTTGGGCAGCAGCAACCCTTTTTGCATGGATCTCTTCTTGACTCCTGAGATTGACCTCCGGTGAGGAGTGGGGGTACAATTCTACAGGGTCCTGGCCTATCAGGATGTTCTCATGTAATGAAGTAGGTGAGTTAATAACACCTTCATCTAAGCCAAGATTGAGAGCACTGTCACTCCTAGGTGACAGGGGTTGTAGGGGTGAAAAATGTTCAGATGGGGAAGGTACATCTGCTTCTAATGACTCCCCCTCAAATGAAGGTTCATCCCTAAGAGAAAATCCCAGTTTGACCAGTTTCCGTTTAGGCTTTTTTCCTTGGACGGGGTTAGAAGCTTCGGGTTGGCTAGTGGTGCTAGGTGGAGGAGACCTAGTGACCACATTTCTCTGTCTTTTGAATATGAAAGGAGGTGAGTTTGATGAGGAGGTGGCAGTGGTAGTGTTTGTGGGAGCTTTCCTCTTTTTAGATTGATAAGTTTTTATAGTAGAGGAAGTTGGGAGAGATGTGGGATCAGAGGCTATTGGGTCTATAGCTCTGTCATCTTGAGCTTGGGGCTCAGTTGCTGCTACAGTTTCTGGTTGAACCTCTGCAGTAGCAGGTTCATCTGGAAACTGCCTTGGAATTGGTAAGGGATAGTCAGTGTCCCTTGCAAGAAATACAGTCTTGTTTAAAGCAAGGTTTGAAAAAGTTTTCTCATTAAGAAGTTTTGGTGCAAAATTGTACCAAGCCAGACGATTTGGGGGTACTCTTATTTGAGAATGTAAGTTAAAAATCTAGGGTACTGGTAGACATATTCAGAATGAATGTTGGATTTTAGGGCTTGAAAAATCAGTTTGGAAAAATTGAAGTTTTCACCCTTTACCACCGCATAGAAGGCAGAAGCTTGTTTACTGGCAAGCTCGTCAAATCCGCCCTTCTTAGGAGACAGGCACACCAAAATTGTATGAGCCAAAAATCTCCATTTGTATGGTAACTGCCTTTTCCTGATGGTTTTGCTCTGCAGGGAACCACCGTATCCAATATCTCTGAACAAGCGGAGATACTTCATGTGATCAACCACTTCATATCCACCTTCATCCCTTGACTTCAACAGTTTTCGCACTTTTGCTTCATCAATTTCCACTTCTTTTCCCTGAACGGTTGACACAATCTTGTCACTACCATTTTCGCCTTCGGTAACCCTAGCATGAAACCAAAAGTCTTCCATCACTTCTTCGAAAATTTCGGCTTCGACAGTGAGCACATGATGAAGATGAGATCTTTTGATGAAGTCTATCATGCCGTTGTAGATGTCAGTTTTGCTTGGTGGTTCTAGATACGCCACCAAGTTATGTTCTACAGGGAACTTGGAATCACCGATTGGCTTCTTGCCACTCGCCTTTGCTTTGGGAGCCATTGTTGATACAGGTTTGGAGAGTATTGACGGTTAATCAAAAGTTTATCGGAGAGGGTTTGAGAGAAATTTGGGAGTAATTGCTGAGTGGGGTTCAGAGAATTGGGAAAAATGACGGTAAATTAGGGCTTTTTACCTTTTCGGTGATGACGTGGATGAGAGAGAATTGAAACAGACGGTTCCGTAACTGATGGGATAGATGCTTTATGGGTTATACGGTACAACTGGTTAAAGCATGTCTTTATCCAAATGTAAATTTACAGAAACCTCGGATTTTAAACAGTTAAAAACTTAATGGGTAAATAAATGTATATCCGCTTAGAAAATTGTGCTTTTCGGGTAATTAAATGAGACTTTGACTTTGTTGACCCGGAAGTTCAGGCGGAACCCATTTTCTCCTTTATTTGAAAAACTAAATTTCTTCCGTTTGAACATCAAGCGGAAAAATTTTCTGCTTGGAAGAATTTTTTTCAATAATAGATTTCCACATTATATTAAAAGCATTTTTCCGGTTGAAGTTCACCCGATGAATTTCAAAAGTTGTTTTCTCAGGTTGAACCTGAACTTGAACCGGAAATCCAAAACACATGATTTTTGAAAATTTGTGTTAATTATTCATAGTTTAACATCAGTTACTGACTATGAACTGAAATGTTGTCTAATTAACACGAGAGATTTTCATTTTCCTTTTCTTTTTGTATCAAGAGACGGGCTCTTGAGCACATGCCCCTCTTTTATTAAAGTTGTGAAAAGTCTTATTCAAAGTTCATCATCCCAATGGTTGTAATGAGGTAGAAAAATCTTGCCTCATCAAAGGCTTTTGTAAACAGATCTGCCAATTGATGATCAGTGTGAACTTTGAATAGTTTGATTAAATTCTTTTCTGCACAATCTCTAATAAAGTGATACCTTATGTCAATGTGTTTGGTTTTGGAGTGCTTCACTAGATTGTTGATGATTGAGATGGCACTGTTGTTGTCTGCAAGAATAGGAGTTTCCATGAATGTGATCCCATAGTCAAGCATCTGATTTTGGATCCAAAGGACTTGGCTGCAACAACTTGAAGCGGCAATATACTCAGCTTCTGCAGTTGAATTGGAAACACAAGTTTGCTTCTTGCATTGCAAGAGACAAGTCTTTCACCTAGGAATTGACATCCACCTAATGTTGATTTCTTATCAATGTCACAACCAGCATAATCACTGTCTGTGAATGCTCTGAAGGAGAAATCAGAGTTCTTGGGATGCCACAAACCCAGTTTTGGTTGCCCCTTCAGATACTTGAAGATTCTCTTAACAACTAGCATATGTGACTCCTTTGGTGAGGACTGATATCTCGCATATAAGCAAACACTGAACATGATTTCAGGTCTGCTAGTAGTGAGATACATCAGTGAGCCTATCATAGCTCTGTACAAGTGCACATATACAAACTAAGCTATATATAGTGCTGATGAGATCAATGATAGCAATTGATCTCATGCGATCTAATCTAGACCGTAAACTAAAAAGTCAAATACAAACTACCAAAAGAATAAACATCGGCAATTGGAATATCTTGCGCGTTTGCAGCAACATACTACTTTAGGAGAGCGGATTGAATCAGATATAGAAGCATACGAGAAGCTTTTGCAGGATTGGACTTGCTGAAAAGACATCTCTGGAAAAGTCCGGTTGAACTCATTATCTGGTGGATAATCGAGTTCACCCGGAATATTCGCTAAAGGACAAAACTTTTTCTTTCCGCTTGAACTGCCAGTTCCGCTTGAAGTGAGAATTCCGCTTCAACTTTAACCGGAACTATACAAAATTGGCATTCAGCCGGAAATCTTCCAAGCGCAATATTCCTTACAATTGATATAAACACGAGTAAGATCATCACTAGATATTGCTGGTGTTGATTCAAGCGATTCAAAAATACCCTTGTAATCAAACATCCAATCCGGTCCAACGCCTTTGGGTGGCAATGTGTAAGATTGGAAATCAACATGCAAATGTTCTTCCACTGTACTAGTCTGCTTATTGAACACGCTTTTCTTCTGGTTTGAATACCCAACAAATAATCCTTTAAAAACTTGGTCTTCAAATTTACCAACAGACTTTAACACGGTACAGGGACACCCAAAAGGTTCCAAATAATTGAAATTTGGCTTTTGATTCTTGAGTAACTCGTAACAAGTTTTCCCAAGTCTTTTAACCGTAAGCAGTTGGTTAAGCACATAACAAGCAGTGTTGATAGCTTCTGTCCAGAAATTTACTGGAAGTTGTGCATCAGCCAACATCGTACGTGCTGTTTTGATAATTGTTTGGTTCTTCCTTTCCGCAACGCCATTTTGCTGAGGTGTGTAAGGAGTACTAAATTCATGTACTATTCCTTTTTCCAAACAAAACATCCTCATGACATTGTTTTTAAACTCCGTGTTGTTGTCGCACCGAATCCTTCTTACCTTCAACTTGTAGAATGACTCAAGTGTATTGATTAAGTTGACAAGGATTCTTGAATCTTCATCCTTTGTGACAAGAAAATCTACCCATAAAAATCTTAAAAATTTATCGGTTACCACAAGACATTACCAATGTCCGGAAATGCTTTTGCGATTCACAGGACCAAATAAGTCCATGTGAAGCATTTCCAATGGAACATCAATGGAATGGTACATCAGTGGATGAGATTTTATTTTATGTTTCCCTTTGATGCAGCTAACGCACAAATCATTGAATACAAATTGGTGCTTTGGAACCCCTTCTACAAGATCGTTACAAACCAATTCATTCATCTTTCGGTAATGTATGTGACCCATGCGTCGGTGCCAAAGAACAAATTCTTTCTCAGAAGCCTTTGAAATGAAACACTGACCCACAACATTCGATCTTGCTGAATTCATATCAAGAACATAATGATTTGAGAAACGTGGTGCTCGCATCACAATGTAATCATCTGGAATCTTGTATCCTAGTTTCAAGATCAAACATTCACTCCTTGTGAATGCAGTGGTGTATTGCTTATCACAAATCTGGGAGATGCTTAGAAGATTGTATTCCAATTCTTTGACATATTCCACTCTATCGAATGTGATTGCACCATTACTCAATTTACCATTACCAGTAATCTGACCGCCTTTGTTTCCAGCAAATGTGACTTTTCCTCCATCAAAATATTTAACATCATGAAGTAAAGAGATGTCACCAGTCATATGTCTGGATGCTCCGCTATCAGCAACCCAACTATTATTCATAGGCTGTCGCGAAGATCCCTGCATAAATTAACAAATTGATTAGTTTCGGGACAAACCCAAGCTCGAAGCTTTGGGTAGACCGTCATCTTCGATAAAGTCATTACCAGCTGTGGATGTACCCTTAGATTTCCACTTGTTAGTTGAAGTGCTTGTGGATCTAGATTCAGAATTATATAAAATTGATTTATTATTATCAATTCCACCATCTAATTTCTTATCATTTTGATGTTTGTGAAATTCAGATGATTCATCATAAAAATGTACTTTGCCTTTGTAATCCACAAATCTGACTTTCTTTTGTGAAACACCAGATACAGGTGTCTCTGTTTGATAGCCCTTAGAAGCCTCATCAGATTTTCAGCTTCAGACTTATCAACTTTATCCTTCTTCAAAGGACAATTCCGATATGTATGACCACGGGTTTTGCATTTAAAACATTTTCGTTTGTCAATGACAAACTCTTTGACCGTGTCATCATCCATACCGGTTTTAATGATGGGTTTCTATTTCTTTGATTTTACAACCTTTTGACTAGAAACACGATGATCACTGAAATGATCGTAAAACCCGGAATCGTAACCAGCAAAACTATCTAGAACATCACCACCATGACAATATTGATCACCATGCCCTGGACCAACATTATTTCTAAACCCATGATCAACCCACCTTGGACCCCTTCCATAGACAGATTGATTTGGTCCATAACCAAAATGATCATCTAGAACAAATTGAGATTTCATAAAAAATGAATTTGGTGGTTTTCTGAAATTTGATTAAGCCGATTCATGAAAAATTTGTTTCTGATGAACCCTTGGTGATTGGAAAGTATTTGGTGTCTTTTGCACAGATTTCTGCACCCGTTTCACCAACCCTGAATCAGAATTATGATCTAAATGTTCCGAATGAAGTGTGTCCTTTGGTATGATAATTTTACCATCTCCCCTCCTAATGGGCACACTTTTCACATTCGGATCATAGTTTGGACCAAAACCTCCCGTAAAAACCTTATCAATTAAATCGGGATTGACCATTTTTAACGGAAAGTCCTTATCGCTATACATAACATCTGAGCCCTTCAGGCGATAAGTTGTCCATTTCTTGGTTTTGTCAAACTTTGCATTTGGAGTTAGAGTGACAACCTTTTCCTTTTCAGAATTTGACACTTTTGAAGAGGAACCTTGTTAAAAAACCTTAGGTTTTGGTTTGACAGACTCAGGTACAAATCCAACTCCACCATTCTTTAAATTCTTACCCCCCACAGATTTACCCCTCGCAATATGTTTTTTTTCATATGCACTTAGTTTCGTAAGCTCAAATTTAATGGTAGGAAAATCATGATTTAAAATCAAATCATTATGATCTGGCTTAGAAACTTTTTGAACTGTTGATACCTCGTGTGGCAACATGCTGGATCAGACAACATGTTTGAAGACTTGAAGATTTCAACAAAGGCCTGCTGGTCGAACTCTGGCCGAACCTAGGCCGAACTTAGGCCGAACCTGGGGTTCAGACCAGCTAGGAGTTCGGACAGCAGGTTGTCCTATATATAGGTTGTTAGTCTTGTCTTTTGGTATGAGTTTTTTGTAAGTGAGTGTGTTCAAAGGTGTAATAGTTCTGATTCTCTCTGTAACTGATCCTTGTTATTGAATAAGAGATTGAACTTGATATTTACATGTTTTGTTATTGCTTTACTATACATTAATGTCGAACTAAGCCGATCCATACGCTCCAGCGTTTTCAAGTGGTATCAGAGCTATCTGGTATTGCTCAGTTCGATCGAGTCAATTGTGTGGTTAAAAACTCGTGTTCCATCGTGTTTTTCATCTCATTTCTGAAAATCTGCCTTGTTTACATCATGCTTCACGTTCAAATTCCTTGTTTCTGTTGTTTTTCATTCGATTGATTGTCCAGAGCTCGAGAGTTTCAGTATTTCTGTGAGATTCAAATTTTTCTGAAAATTCTCGGTTGGCCGAACCCCAAGTTCGCCATAACCGCTCCGAACCTGAAGTTCCGAGAGAGTTCGGTACTTTTTCCTTGTTCGGTGAGAGTTCATCCACGTTTGGAGATAGTTCAAACCAAGTTCAGACTGATTTGGGGAGTGTTCGGTGATTATCTGCTAGAGGTGTTCGGACACAAATCTAAGTTTGTGAAGAGTTCGGACAGAGTTCGGACTGTGTAATCTAGTTCGGATCAAGTTCGGAGCACGTTCGTTGGAGTTCGGGCAAATCAGAAATTTCAAATTTTCAAAATGTCGGATTTCCAAGCATTCGCTGCTATTCAGTCTCAAATGCAGACGTTGTTGAACTACGATAATGAGATTGGGACTACTCAGAAAGTTCCTAAGTTGCTCAAGATCGAAGATTACTATAACTGGAAAAAGCGGTTCCAGGCGTATATTGGAACTACCGATCCTGATCTATGGATTGCTATGGATGCGTCGTATGTTTATCCAGTTGGTCTCAACAACGTTCCCATAATGCAAAGAAATCTGGATTTAAGTCAGAAAACAGACTACAACAGAGAAAAAACGGCATATGGTCTTCTAACTCAAGCAATACCAAAAAGGTTGTTACAACAGTTTAAAAGTTGTAAAGATTCTCATGAATTATGGACAACTTTGAAGGAACGGTGTGAAGGCAACGACCAATACAAAAAGAAGGTCTTGAACAAGGAGTTTGATAACTTTAAACATTTTGATAGTGAAGGCGTTCCTGAATTAATCTCAAGATATTGTCATCTGTTATCTGAGATGGATACTGTTCAGATTAAGAAGGACGATGAGGAACTTATAGAAAAATTACTTGAAGGTTTGCCATCAAAATGGGAATCGTATGTCTTGATGATTACAAATGACAAAGATTATTCGACGTTAACATTTGTGAAGTTGTTGGGCAAGTTACAAGCGAGAGATTTAGAATTGAAGAATGTGAATACAACACCTGCTGAGGTTCAGAATCCTGAAGTTTACTATGGTTCAAATGCTACAACGATTTCGGGCAAATCTGGTAAAGCGACAAGTTCTGCACCAGCAACTGCTTTTGTGGCTGGGAATTTGCCTGGAAATGTTTTAAGTTCAGGAAATGGAATGAGTTCAACCAATTATGAATACAATTATGGCTCGGGAGGGTGTAATGTCTCAGTTCCATCAAGTAACCTGATGAACACAAGCAAGATGGCCATGTCGGTTACAATGACGGAAGATTATATGGCTCTTGTGTATGCTTTGGTTTCATCGTACTACGGGGTTATTACTGGGAAGGTAAGCAATGCAAAATTAATAGAAGAGGATTATGATTAGGTGATTGATCCGGACAATCTGGAGCTTATGGATATTAACTGGCAGTTTGCCATGCTTGCTAGACGAGTCAAGAGATTTTTTAAGAAGACTGGAAGAAAAGATCTGAATTCGGGAGGTGGAATTGGTTTTGATAAGTCTAAAGTGAGGTGTTATAATTGTTCCAATTTTGGACACTTTGCTCGAGAATGCTCTCAACCCAAGAAGCATGAATATCAAAAGTTTGCTCCAAATACAAATGCTTCTGGCACCAACATTGCTTCAAATTCAGGGAGTTCTTCTAACTCAAATTCTAAATCTGAAAATACTAAAGCCCTAGTGTCTTAAGAAGACAAAACTTATAACTGGGGTAACCAATTTGCTAATTCATCTGCTTTGATTGTTCAACATTTGCAGGATGAAGATACCATGACGGAATCAACCCAAGATGGTGATGAAGTGCATGAAGAAGCAATTGGTGGAGTTAGTGTTGGAAACTGTGATGAAGCAAATGTGTCAAACTCAACGGATGATGATCAGTCTCTTCTTGAAGAAAAATTTGCTTTCATGGAAAATTTAATATCTGAGAAAGTTGAATCAGGTGCTATTCTCTTGTTGGAAAAGCAAATTGAAGTTCTAACTGAAGAGAAGGAAGCATTGATCAAAGAATGCGAAGCGGCGAAAGCTGAGGCAATAGACACAACAAATGATTTTGAAAATTTGTATCAAAAGAGTCTCCCATTGAAGCAACAATATGAGAAGGCTCAGCAAAATGCTGTGGAAATTGTTGATAAGATGATCGCATTACAGAAAGAAATGCAAAAACTGTCTGATGAAAACAATAGCTTGAAATAGGAGGTTGGTACTTTGAAAATAAACAACATCAAGGAATCGGTTGCGTTAATGGCTGATACATCAAAGGTAGTTTCTTATCCTCCTATGTGTAAATCATGTGATCCGTTTGCTATTGCTAAGAGTATGCTCTTAGATGAAAAGACCAAATTAAATGATCTTTTAGCAGTAGCAAGAGCTGATATGAATATTTACAAAGAGAGATGTGAAGGAACCACGAAGGACTTGCTATCATTACACGAGCAGTTGCGTCTTCAAAAATATGAATCTTCAACTCAATCAGAATTGCTCGTGTCCACACAGAAGGACTTGGAAAATAGTCAAAAACTTGTATCAGATCTTAAAATTGAAGTTTTTGAATTAAAACAAAATATTGACACTTTTCAAGTTCCGTCATCATTTACCAATTTTCTTTACAGTGTTCAAAAAGAAAATGAATCTGGTAAGTTGAGCCAAGTTCCTCCTCCCCTAATCATTACCAATGGTCCTTCATCTAATGCCCAAGTGGATGTTACATCTGAATCGACAAAGAATGTGGTTTCATCTCATGAAAAGAAAAGTGATCATCAATCAATTGATTCAAAGTATGATAAAACTTCAACGGGAAAATCTGTCTTGGATTCTACGGTTGATGAATTGTTTTATAATGTGTTGGACTTTGATAAAATTAATGATCTCGTGTCTGAAACTGGAACTAAAAGTTCAATACCCACTCGTCCAACTGTTTCTAAGCCAGATCATCACGATTTGATTTCAAAGCATGATTTTCCAACTATCAAATCTGAGCTTAAGAAATTGAGTGAGTTTAAACAGAAACAGATTGCTCGAAGCAAATCTGTGGAGGGTAAAAAGGTTTAAAATGGTGGAGTTGGGTTTGTTCCTACGTCTAAACCAAATCATTTTGAACAAGGTTCATCGTCTAATGTCACAAAATCTAAAAAGGCTAAGGCTGGCAAACCAACTCAGAACACCAAGAATGATAAGTCTGAAAAATGGGTAACCTATCGCTTAAAAGGATCTGATGTGATGTATAGCGATAAGGATTTTCCATTAGATATGGTCAATCCCAATATGATTGATAAGATCTTTTCGGGAGGTTATGATCCCAAATATGATCCAAATGTGAGGAGTGTGCCTATTAGGATGGGGAATGGTAAGTCATAATACCAATGGACACACTTGACTCAGAGCATTCAGATCATAATTCTGAGTATGGGTTGGTTAAAGGGTTCAAAAATCTGTCAACAAGAAACCAACTAAACCAACTAAACCAACTACTTTTCAGCCACCAAGGGTTTTTCAAAGCCAAAACTTTCATGGACCTGTTAAACCGAATTTCAGAAAACCAAATCAATATGTTAAAAGATCACAATTTTATAACGATGATGGTTTTTATGATGAGTTTGGTAATGGACCAAATCAACCTATTATTGGAAGGGGTCCAAGGTGGGTTGAGCATGGATATAGAAATGATTTTGGTCCAAGGCATGATGGTAGGAGGGTCAGATATTAGGATTATGATGATCATTACTATTCTAGAAATCCACATTTTAGTGGTCAATTTGTTTATCGTGGTGATTTTCCAGATAGTGTTTCAGGTTATGATTCTGGATGTAATGATGATGTTCATAATCATCGTGTTTCTAACCATACGGGTTTGAAAACAAAGAAACAAAAACCTGTTTTTGAGTCTTATATGGATAATGACACGGTTAAGGAAGTTGTAATTCATAAAAGAAAGTGTTTTAAATGTAAAAACCGTGGTCATACATATCGGCAATGTCCGTTGAAGAAGCAAAACTCTGATAAATCAGATGCTGAAAAGTCTTATGGAGTTTCTGAGAGCTATCAGACTGAAACACCTGTTTCTGGTAGTTCTAAAGAGAAAGTCAGATTTGTAGACTATAAGGGCAGAGTTCACTTTTATGATGAATCATCGGATTTCCATAAACATAAAAATGATAAGAAATCAGAAAGTGACTTTCAAAATGTTAAATCAATTCTGAAAAACTCTGCTTCTGGGTCTACAAGCTCTTCACATGATAAGGATCTGATGTGATGTGATGTATAGCGATAAGGATTTTCCATTAGATATGGTCAATCCCAATATGATTGATAAGATCTTTTCGGGAGGTTATGATCCCAAATATGATCCAAATGTGAGGAGTGTGCCTATTAGGATGGGGAATGGTAAGTCATAATACCAATGGACACACTTGACTCAGAGCATTCAGATCATAATTCTGAGTATGGGTTGGTTAAAGGGTTCAAAAATCTGTCAACAAGAAACCAACTAAACCAACTAAACCAACTACTTTTCAGCCACCAAGGGTTTTTCAAAGCCAAAACTTTCATGGACCTGTTAAACCGAATTTCAGAAAACCAAATCAATATGTTAAAAGATCACAATTTTATAACGATGATGGTTTTTATGATGAGTTTGGTAATGGACCAAATCAACCTATTATTGGAAGGGGTCCAAGGTGGGTTGAGCATGGATATAGAAATGATTTTGGTCCAAGGCATGATGGTAGGAGGGTCAGATATTAGGATTATGATGATCATTACTATTCTAGAAATCCACATTTTAGTGGTCAATTTGTTTATCGTGGTGATTTTCCAGATAGTGTTTCAGGTTATGATTCTGGATGTAATGATGATGTTCATAATCATCGTGTTTCTAACCATACGGGTTTGAAAACAAAGAAACAAAAACCTGTTTTTGAGTCTTATATGGATAATGACACGGTTAAGGAAGTTGTAATTCATAAAAGAAAGTGTTTTAAATGTAAAAACCGTGGTCATACATATCGGCAATGTCCGTTGAAGAAGCAAAACTCTGATAAATCAGATGCTGAAAAGTCTTATGTAGTTTCTGAGAGCTATCAGACTGAAACACCTGTTTCTGGTAGTTCTAAAGAGAAAGTCAGATTTGTAGACTATAAGGGCAGAGTTCACTTTTATGATGAATCATCGGATTTCCAAAAACATAAAAATGATAAGAAATCAGAAAGTGACTTTCAAAATGTTAAATCAATTCTGAAAAACTCTGCTTCTGGGTCTACAAGCTCTTCACATGATAAGCAGGAACCTAAGGGTCTTCCACCGCTGGCATTGATTTTGTTGAAGATGACGGTCGACCCAAAGCTTAAAGCTTGGGTTCGTCCCGATACTACTCATCTTTGTTACTTTATGTAAGGATCTTCGCGACAACTCATGAATAACATTTGGGTTGTTGATAACGGAGCATCCAGGCACATGACTGGTGACATCTCCCTATTGCATGATGTGAAACCTTTCGATGGAGGAAAAGTCACATTTGCTGGTAACAAAGGAGGTCAAGTCACTAGTATTGGTAAATTTAGCAATCTCCCGATCTTTTATCTGATCTCTAGACACCAGTTCCTTAACCAGATTCTTTAAGCCTCTAACTTCATCAGCTTGCTGACGATTCGTTGGTTCCAAATCATCAAGCCTGGTTTGATGTAATGCCAGCTTCAAATCAGTAGCAGAAACGGTAGATGTTGTAGAAGAAGTAGTGGTTGATGCAGAAGCAGAAACAGTTGTTGAAGGCTTTCGGATAACAAGCTTTCTAACAGGTGGATTACTGGAGCTTTGAACATTAGCATATTTTGTGGTTGGTTGATCTAGAATTGAAGACTGATTTGTCACCTTTTGCTTCTTACTAGGTGGACTGCTACCGGCTTTCCGAGCATCGGCAAGGAAGGAGCCCTTTTTCACTGTCATATTTCTCTGAGCCATGTGTTTAACATGCTTTCCCTTGAATATCATAGGAGCTTTCCCTTTATCAGCAGTCTTTGTCTTCTTCACAGGCTCTTCCATAGCAGGAATATAGGATGGATCATCATTAACATCTCGATCATCAGCCTGTTTGGTTCTATGTTCATACTTGGAAGTATCTAGATTCTTTGACTTCAAGTATTCAATGTGTTGTTTAGAACCCTTCTTTACTTGAATACCTCTGGTATTATGCAAGATTGTCACATAATCACCAGACAGTATCAGACGAACTCTCACTAGCATCATCTCCAGAAACATCAGCATCATCAATCATTTCATCATCCTGAACATTCACAGCTTCAGGTTCATTAACATTCTCTTGATTAACTTGCTCCTGATGTTGGTGAGGCACAGGGTCTTGATTTACAGGTTGTTGCACATCAGGTTCTTGGTTCGCTTGTTCATCTTGATCTTCTTCCTCATTATCATCTTCCATAACAGGATAACCTCTATCATCATACTCTAACTCATCATCTGAACTGTCATCATGTCTGGCAGCACCATTTGCAGAAGCTATATAATCAGGTTTGGCCAAATGACCAATCAAATGTTTAGTAGGAGGAGGTATATTCTCCGGTCCTTTCCTCTTTTGATAAACTGGAAGCTTACCCACCGCAACTTCATTCATGTGCTTTAAAACCAAGACATTTGCTGGATTCTTTGGAAGATTCGGATGTAGATCATTTAAGATCATCTGAAGAAACCTTGGATACATGACGCTTTTGTTTTGTTTTGACAATATATTCTCTTTCATGTAATTAAAGATCCATCTAGAAAAATTGAACTCGCGGTTCATTACCATAGCATAGAAAAAGGATAGAATCTTCATGTCAAACACATCATGCCCTCTTAAATGATTTCCAAAACATTTGATAACCACGTGCATCAAATATTTTTACGGAGGACTTAGATTCGACTTAAGAAGCCAAGAATCATATAAGTATCCATCATACTTTATTCTTCGAAGCAACGCCACCAAATCAATCTCATCAAATATCGTTGGAAAAGCCGATTGATCATTTAATCTCAAAACTCTAAGTACATCTTCTTCAGACACAATCACGTCAGTTTGATGAATTTTTGCACGAATAACAGAAGGTTCCATAGAACAATCCACTTGAGCAGTATTCCAGAACATTAAGAGTAAATCCTTGTATGGAGTACACTCGTGAGTGGCATCATAGTAAATTCTTGATCTTTCCAAGAAAATGCGGCTTCCATCGAGCAGATGCATTCAGATAAGCACAAATATTGTGTTCATCATTTGATTTTAACGCCACCATTTCTGAAAAACATAAACACAAACCATCATTAAAATCATGAGACAGAACCAGAACCGTTTACAATTGAGTCTAATTCAATTTGAAACGCTCACACAATTAACTTTTTGAAAAATTTCCAACGAACCATTCATGAACCAAATTTGGTAATACGAACCAAATCTGGTACGGCGAACCAGAAAAGTTGACCACGTACCATAAAAGTCAAACGAACCAGATACGTACCACTTTTAGGTCACGTATCAAATGGTACGCCGCGTACCATGTGGTATATCGGAAGAACAGTTAACCGAAGAGACACTTTTGATTTTGACACTCCAAATCGTTTTTGTATTCAAATCAATTGACGAGGTTTTGTTCTAGACCAAAAACCGACCCTATACATGTGTTTAAAATGGATTGAGAACAGTGATAACCCATTAAACCAACCCTCCATTCGATTTAACGAAAAACCAAGACTTTAATCTCAAAAATCACACGAATTAGAACATCATAACGTAATCCAAGACCACCAGCTGATGCGCAATCACCAAACCTACCTATAGCAACAAAAATCTCGAGCAGAGGTTTGTTATAACTTGAGAAATCGAAAAAAAACTTCAGAGAAGAATTTAGGGTTTTCTGAAGAAGGTTCGTGGCTGGTACGCAGGTTGTGCGTATCACGAACCAGATACACCTTTTATATGAGAACTGGTCTGTCCCACGTACCATATGGTATGCTAAACCAAATTTTTCGAACTTAAGCTAAAACACACCAAAAATCTTTTTGGAATTTTTCAGAAATAACAAAAACAACTGAAACTAGAAATTTAAATGCAATAAATTATATTTTTGTGAGAAAGATCACAACGTGAGATCATACCAGTGATATGCACTTAACACATTTCAATTTCAATCTATTCAACATGCAAGCCAAGCACTTCACGAATACAATATTTTCATGTTTATTTCAGTCAAATCAAATCAATTTTTACTGCTTTTTGATATGACTTAGGTATATTTATCAAGCATAGAAATAGTGGTAACCACAAATCCAAGTAATTTGAGAATATGATTTTATTATATTTTTTATTTTTCTTTTTCTTTTATTCATTCATGAATATTCACAGATCTAAGTCGTTCGTAGTGTTTCATACAAAAAGAAAGCAGAACCCTAAACAAACAACAATCAGGTCGATCTTTCGATACGCAGAGAAAGTCCGATTGTTTAGGAAAATAAAAAAGCAAAACAATTTGAAATTGTATAACTCAACAACAATCAGGTCGGTACTCCCGTACACGCAGAGAAAGTCCGATGAGTTATACGAAACACCAAGAAAAATAAAGTAGAACGTCAAACGAACAACGATCAGGTCGATCTTTCGATACGCAGAGAACGTCCGATCGTTTGACAAAATAAAGAAAATCAAACAAGTTTAAATCTTTCAAAAGAACGCATGCGTACACTAGAACACTTATTTATTATATTTTTGCATTTTTCATCTTTTATCAAGATTACTCTACCACAAGAATTATGTTACACCACAGATTTCAAGCAAGCATTATGTTTATATCATACTGACAAGTATCAGATATTGATTGACACATTCAATGAAACATACAAGAACCTACAACCTTTCAATCTTTTTTATCCATGGTTAGTAAAATTCACTGATGTACCATCATTTCTCACAAGGTTGGATCACATTTCTCAATTTTTGATTTTTCCATTTTTTATGTTTTTGGATTTTCCAAATTTTTTTATGCTTTTTCATTTTTCAATACAGAAAAACACATATTTTTGTATTTTTTTCATATAAATCTCCCCCTAAAAAGCAGAAAACAGTAACAAAGACAAATATGTGATCAAGTGAAACAGTTTAGATGGCATTCAATCTAGTATCGAACCAGATGAATCCGGTGCATATGTGAAGCCTTCGGAGCTGCCTGGCACCTAGCACATAAACAAACAGCAAACATATTATCAGGATGAGATGCGGTCAAATACATAAGGGAACCAATCATAGCCCTAAACAATGTCAGATCAACATTTGCACCGGATTCATCTGGTTCGATACCATGTGAAACTTGAATTGGAGTACTTGGAATCCGAACATCCCCAATCTTGAACCGAGCCAAAATATCAGACACATATTTTGTTTGATGCAAAAATATGCCTTTGGCAGATTGATGGATTTGAAGACCCAGAAAGAAACCTATCTCCCCCATAGAGCTCATCTCAAACTTTGTTTGCATAACCCGTTCAAATTCTTTGCATAAGCTGTCTTTCTTGCTTCCAAAGATAATATCATCAACATAAACTTGAACAAGCAGCAAATCCTTCCCGAACTTCTTTGAAAATAGTGTACAATCCACCTTGCCACGTTGAAACCCATTGTCAAGCAAGTGAGTAGAAAGTATCTCATACCAAGCCCTTGGTGCCTGGTGAAGACCATATAAAGTCTTGTCTAATTTGTACACTTTGTTAGGAAACTCTGGATCATAAAAAACCAGGTGGTTGCTTAACATAAACTTCTTCACGAATCTTTCCATTCAGAAAAGCACTTTTGACATCTATTTGATACACCTTAAATCCGTGATGTGCCGTGAAAGCTAGAAATATCCTGATAGCTTCATTTCTTGCTATAGGAGCATACACTTCGTTGAAATCTATGCCTTCGATCTAGGAAAAACCTTGAACCACTAATCACGCCTTGTTTCTGACAATGACACCACGATCGTCTTTCTTACATTTGAATACCCACTTCGTTCCACAAGGTTCTTTAGAATTCTTGGGTATATCCACGAGATGCCAAACGCCCAACTTTTGAAATTGCTGCAACTCTTCTTACATTGATTCTATCCAAGAAGCATCTTCCAACGCTTTATCAACATTGGTAGGTTCCACTTGAGATAGAAAACACGAGTGAAAAACTTCATTCTGAATCCCGGAATCTCTAATTTCTGCAAATAAAGCATCAACATTCTCAGATAATTGATGTCGTGTACGCACTCCCGAATTCGGATCTCCAATTATGTTCTCTTGAGGATGAGTATTGTGAATCCTAAGAGTTGTTGAATCAGAAACTGCAAGATTATCTGCCAGATTATTTAAATGTGCCACAGCTTCTTCTGAACTTGATAAGTTACCAATTGGTAAAGTATTGGGCACAGAAGAACTTGTAATAGGCAAATAAATTTGATCATCAACAAGTGTCGATTCAGCTTCATGAAAAGTACTTTCATCATCATTAGAAGAACTCATTGTTTCTAAATTAGACACTGTCTAACTAGATGAAGCAACAGCAGTAGAAGTACTTGGAAGCTTAGGAATCCATGATCCTGGTCCAGGACTCTTCATTAAGTGTAGCAATGCAGCTAACACACCAGGATCCTCTTCATCAGAATCAGATTTTGCATCCGTGAAAGAATCAAGTAAATACTTGTAATCAAGAGCCCGACTATCAGCCGATTTAAGTTGTAGAAAAGTATGTTTTTGACAATCGACATTCACATGATTCTCAATGGTCTTAAAAGAAGGAAAATAAACACGTTTCATTGGATGATGATACCCTATAAAAATGCCTTCAACAGCTTTAGCTGCAAACTTCTTACCTTCCTTGAGAACCGTGCATAAACACCCAAATGGTTCCAAAAAGTTTAAATTTGGTTTTCGACCTTTAAGAAACTCATAACTTGTTTTGTTAAATCGCTTAACAATCAACACGCAATTAAGGAAATAGTATGCAGTATGCACTGCTTCAGACCAAAACTTTATCGGTTAATGAGCATCGACCAGCAAAGTTCGAGCCGTCTCAATCAATGTGCGATTCTTTCGTTCAGCTACTCCATTTTGTTGCGGAGTATACGGCGCATTGAATTCTTGTTTGATTCCAAGGGAATCACAAAAAGCTGTCATCTTAGCATTCTTGAACTCAGTACCATTATCAGTACGAATGCGATAGACTTTGAACTTATATATCGATTCAAACTTGGATAATAGCTTCTGAATTGAATCTGGAGTTTCATCCTTTGAAACTAGAGACACCACCCATGAAAACCGAGAAAAATCATCCGTAAGAACCAAACAATAATAACTTCCCTCAATACTACGAATATTCACAGGACCAAAAAGATCCATATGAAGCAGTTCCAAAGGAGTTACAATTGAATTCAAACGCTTGGACGAATGAGACTTCTTCCTCTGTTTACCTTTCTTGCAGGAGACACACACATCATTTATAGAAAATCTATTCTTTGAAACTCCTTCTACCAGATTATGATTGACCAAGTAGTTCATCTTCCGGTAATTGATGTGCCCCATGCAACAATGCCAGAAGATGGATTCTTTTTCTGTATCCTTTGAGATAAAACACGTCGCAGATACCGCAGATGAAGTCTGATTCATATTCAACACATACAAATCATGAAATCTAGGAGCTCGCATAACGATCCAATCATCAGGAATTTGAATACCAGGTTTCAGAATCAAGCACTCGGAACTTGTAAAAGCAGCAGTATACTGCTTATCACAAATTTGAGATACTGTAGGTCCGATATCAAACCACCTACACGATATATGATCGTAAATGAGTGCGGAATCCTCAAATACGATTGATTCAATAGAGAAGTAGATGAAATAGACAAGATCTAATGAAAAGAACAAGTCTTGAATGAAGACCACCACTTGGAAGCTGATCGTAATCAAGAAGAAACACAGAAATCGTAAACTCCATTGAAATCTATTGAAAAGCTTGCATACAATCATAAACATTGAGGTTTATATACTACCTCATACAAGAATCGTAAACCTAAAATGGCCCACATGGCCCAAATCGTAATCAACAACAAGCCCAATAACCTATTAAATAAGAAACCCAAAACAAAAGATAAACTAGCCCAATAACTAATGTTCATGCCTTAATAAATATAGCCCAACAATCTTCCCCTAGGCATGAACCATTAGATTGTCTATGGTAGTAGCAGATCGAATCTGAAAGCATTTGGCATTTTGCTGGACCACCATCCACGCTCCACGATCCGGTTAGCTGTGCCATGAAAGATACCAACCCGAATAGCATTCTCCATGTCGTTTTCATCCCCGAGAATAGGTTGGGAGGCTAGGAGCTTGATGTCTCTCTCTCCAAATCTGAGCAAATCAACCGGATCATAAAAGCGAAACTGCCTTATCCCCTTGCAGAGAACCCCCACTTCATGAGTTGTCGGATCATAAAACCAACAGTCAAAGTTCTTGACTAAGGTGCCATCTTGAATCTCATCCAACATGTTGATGACTCTAGTGCGCTTGGTGGGTGGTCTCCTTGCTTCTCCCATTGGTTCACCAGTTGCTGGGTCGGTTCCAGTCTCCACCCACTTCACCTGCTTCAGCTCAAAATCAGTGAAATTGTTTTCCAGATGGCTCAGCAAGTTGCTTCTTATAAGGTCGCCATCACTGCTGTTCCATCTGTTGATAAAAGGAGCTCGAAGCAGATTTCTGATCTCAGGCTCAGTCCAAGAATGGAATTGTGCACGAGTTCTATAATATTCAACAGGACTGTAGCCTTCACGGATCACAGCAAATAATTTCTTCTCAGCGTCGTAATGCCAGCACAAGATGGGTTCACAACTCCCCTTTTTGTCAATAGAGCTTTTTCCAAGATCAAGAGCATATTTAGTGGGGGTTGGTCCTTGAAAGAATTCTTGGAACCAGTTGTCATGACCCTCAGGAGCTTTGGAGATCACTCTTCCTCCTCTGGCATAGTGAGACATCTCAATGTTTTCATCACCATCGTCTTCATTCAATGCATCATCACCTTGCACACCCTGTGATAAGCTTTGACCAGAAGCACCAGTAGCATTTGACTCTACTTCACCCTTCAAGACATTAAACCTCTTTTTCAGGTCCATCAAAGTCTCATAGAGCCACTTCATTTGATTCTTATCTGCCACTTCCTTTTGTCGTAATCTTCTGTTTTCAGCCTGCAGAGCTTTTATCTCATTCTCTCTGATTCTGTTCTTAGACATCAGATAGTTAATATGAGGATCAGTACTGATCCTCATCTCAATTGGAAGCTCAGCTGATTGGAAGGGCCTGAAGCTAGGAGCAGCTGTAGGCTGAGTTATCACCGGAGCAGCGCTCACTCTCACCGGGCTTGGAACAGCGAAAGTGTGATCAACCTCTATGAATTAACTTTCTTCCCGAACTGGGCTACGTTCGGTTAGAAGTGGTGTTTCAGTCTGAGCAGCAGCAGGTTGATCTTGTACATCTTCAGCAACTGTTTCTTCTTGTGCACTGTGACCCTCAGAACTGGGTCCAGCCGGTTGAATTAACAAAATGCTTGAGCTGGTATTTGAAAGCTTGAATATGATGCTTCTTGGATCTGACCTCTTTCTTGGTGAAGGTTCACGTGCTGGAATTGGTTCTTCAAGAACATCTTCAGCATCCAGATTCAGCTCAGGAGGGGTTGTATCACTGCCTGATGATCCGATCATGTCATCCCTTGACCTTTTAAGGTTAAGGGGCCCCAGATTCCCATAGATATCATCATCGGTGATCTCCTGGCCAGCAAGAATATCATCCATTACATTTTCTTCATCGGAGGGTATAACAACATCCTCTTCTTGCACATTAACTGCTGGAGTTGCTGTTAAGTCTTGATCTTCAGCAATGGATGCATTGGCATTGGGCACGTCAGCTTCTGGTTCAGAATCATCCATCACTTGTTCCCTTGCTACCTCGGGAAATGCACCCCTCTTAGCCTACTCCAGTCTACCTTCAAAATTATGCTTACTCTTTCTATCTTGGGTTTGCAGGCCAAATACTCCAATATCCATCACCTTCACGTCTAGTTTCTCGACCCTCTCCTCAATCATTGGGTATTTCTTCATCACCACCATTTGAACAAACCGTGGAGTCATTAGAAACTGTTCTCTGGCACTCAGCTCTGTATTGCCTATCCAATCTTGCAGCATCATCTTCGAGAAATTAAAATCCCAATCTAAGGCCAATGCTACGAAGGCTGTTCCATGTAGCTGATTCAGCTGATCGAAGCTCGTTCTCTTCCCTAGAAACGACTTCTGCATGTAATGTGCCAGGCACCTCCAGTAGTGCGGCAGCAGCTTCTTAAAGATTGGTGGAAACTTTCCTTCGTACCCCATCGACTGAGCACCTGCTAGAACTACCTCCTTCGGATATGTGATTGGATCAGTGGCCTTATCAGTAATGTTTAGCCCTTGTCTGATATCTTCTTCTTCAATCACAACTTGTCTGTTCTGAACAGTTGCGGTAATCCTTGTCTTGTCAGAATTGACTCTAGCAGTACCCCAGAATTCTCTGACCAGCATCTCATCAATGAGTACATTCGTCCTCAGGGCGTGGTTGATTTTGCAAGTGTTCATCCCGGCCACAAGAGAGTAGAATAGCTCCATATGTTTTTCTGGCGGGTCTTCCAGATACGCAAACATACAGTGATTCTGTTCATATTTTATGTCTTCGATAAGCATCTCTTCTGCCATCTGAGAAAGACAAGACATATGTATCAGACATATTCATCAAAGCTATTGTGTTTGGAAACAATTTGAAATTCAATTGATTAACTCATTTCATTTGATAAATTTCGAAAAATATCAATTGAAACGTTCAAGTAAAATATTTGATTTTGAATCACATGTTTCACAAACATCATAAATTTTATCTTAAACATTAGGTGTTTACGAGTTTTTTTTTTTTTTTTTTTAATATGAGATTACGATCCATAATGAGTTTACGACATTTAATACGGGTTTACGATCCATTATTGGGTTCACGATCGGGTCAATTTAAGATCTACCGTAAACAGAGAGGCCCAATCGTAAACACTCCGTTAAGCCCAAATTCCAATCGTAATTAGGATCGTAAACAAACACTCGTAAACGATGGTCGTAAACGGAGATCGTAATCTCCAGTCGTAAACTATGATCGTAATCAACGATCGTAGACACTCAACCGTCGTCTTCTTCAACCTCGCCGATCGTAAACACCCACAACCGCCATGGATATACCTGCAACAACTCGTAAACTCATCATAATCTCAAATAATCACAAGTAGACAACCAACATTACCTTTTAAAGAGTTTTAATCACCAATACGACTTCGAATCACGTAAAAATGACTCGAATGCAGTGGAAATCTCGAGTTAGGGTTTGGAACGTAAAAACTGAGAAAGGGTCTTGAAAACACGTGAAAAACAGTCGATTGACTGAGGGTTTTTGGTCGGAAAATGATTACGAGAGTGTTGGTAGGTTCAGATTGCTCGGAGGTGAATGGAGATGGTCGGAAACGGGTTTTTCGGCGAGGCAGCGGCGGAGGGTTAGGGTTTCTTTGCTGGATCGTAAACGGAGGAAAAAGATATATGAAGGATCGTAATCGTAAATGGGTATTTATACCCATTTTGAAAAAGTTTCAATTTGACCCCCTTAAACTTCAAAAATGTTTTAAAAATCACCCAAACCTTAAACAATGTTAATTCTCATAGAAAAAAATGTTAACTTTGGTAGAAACTAAGAATTTAACGAAGCTTCCCCTCAGACTTAGCCCCGAGTATCTGATCTTGATCATAAAATGAAACTTTAAATATTTAAAGACAAAAAAAAAATTGAAAAAGCACAAAATTAAGATAATCTAAATACTAGACAAAAACATACTTACCTTGAGATTGATATTTTTCATGGATCAAATCAAACACATCTTTAACTGAGGAACCCTTTTCAGCTTTCGTTACTCGACGCTCTAGATATTTGCTCAAAAATTTTGAAACCATATAAACTCACATCCAGTTAAAAGTTTTAAGTGCTTAAGTTGTGGTACATAATTACCGTCATGTTTAACTGTCCCCACACCCAATTGTTCATAGCAAAACCTACCCAACCTCAGAGTTTATTGAGGATTCACAAACCCCCAACTTGAGGAACCATGCAACACTGCTTTGTCAACCACTTATTCCTTATTTTCATGAATTATCGGTTGGTGATCAGGTCGGCCGCATAAGCACGCAGAGAAGACCAACAGAATAAATTTCTTTTCTTTTTCTTTTTCTTTTTCACAATTTTCATATATATATATATTTTTGAATTCTTTTTCTTTTTCCTTTTATGTGGTGTTGTCATTTACAGTATAAGCATGGCGTGTGAGAGAGTGAATACTAGGTAAATACCACTCTCAACCCATTTTTGCCGGGTCTCAATTTTTAAACTATGAAAACTAGGATGGAAAACTAAACATATATAAGAGTTAAGTTTACTGTACTTACAAAGGATGATCATTGTTTTTTATTTAACTTACCGAACATCATCTTTGAGACGTCTTTCACTTCTGCCTTACACGTGTCAGTCTCCGATCATCATGGAAATTTATATCACTTCCTATCAACTCAAGGCAAACAAAAGACATCATAAAAACTTCAAACATATATATATATATACTAGCCGTGTGCCCGCGCGTTGCGGCGGCGACAGTGTATAATGTGTTATTAGTCTTCTATTCGCTTGTTATGATGGCACGACAATTTACATCGAGGGATTCGTTTTTTTTTAAACTCAAACAAATAACAACAAACACTCGATGAAATATATATTGGTCACAAACATAGTAACTTAAAACCAAATGAGTTGTAAGATAGAAGTCATCAACATAGTTTTAAGATATTAGTAATAACATAGTACTTTTTAAATCAAAATCCAAGGGTTGAATTCCATAGTGAGGAAGTCAATCCGTGTCGTACGCCATGCAATCAGTCATAAACAATGTTTTAAGTTGAATTCATGAACATAATAGTTTTGATGATAGTTTTGTTAATGTAAAAAGTGATTAACAAAACAAACTTAAAATCCAATCTTTGATAATTAGTAAAAGCGAGCAACAAATGACATTTAAAATGCAATCTTTTTTAAAAATTTGCATAAATCTCTATTTCCACCAACTTCCTTTTTTTGAATAGATTTCCACCAGCAGCTTCATCAATTACAAAGGGTTCAATCCCGTTAGCCCTGCTAACATTTTCTTCAAATCTCCTACAAATCATAACACATTAATACGAAATGGTCTTTCACCCAGCAATCATATCAGGAAGGTTGTTAGCATCTTAGCCCCATTTTTTCAAAATGAATACTGACTTTTAGGCTTACAAAGCTAAGAATATCCAAAAAGGAATACATGTTTCTTTAATATAGTAGTGTACAATGCAATTCAAATATGTAAATAAACATAAATCTAACTATAATTACCAAAAGTTTCTCTTTTGCACCAACATTCCACATGGCCTGAGATCTCAAGTAGCCATACTTAGCTCCCTACCACCACCGCCACCAACGGTGTCACGTACATGTTTTGTGACCGGAACTGTTCCAAGATTTCTTAATTTCACACCTAGAATCCGTCTTTAAAACTCAAGTCAAATTCCAACCGTAATATATATGAAACTTTCAATGCATTCATAATGAAAAATGTAGGAAAGAAGGGTTTTTGAAGAGTGTTTAAGAAGTTTTTGGAAACTTAGGGTGGAGGAAAACCATGAATGAGGAAAGAATTAAGATTCAGACACACTTTAAAAAGGAATTTGGTGTGGTTTGATTCGGGTTTTGTTGCAAAGGAAAGAGACACAAATGTACATACTGTATGTGCAGTTTGTATACTTTGATGGAAAAGGAAAAATGGAAATGTAAGGAAAATTTTAAATGTTCTGAAAACTTTGAAGAAACAAATTTAAGAAAAGCAAATACTTTATGATCAACTAAATTTGACTTCCAACATGATGTTCACCTTTTAAATAGTTACACACTATACTATAAGTAAGTAGCCATGGTAATTTTCCATTAAAATATATGATCCAACAATTTATGACAACTTATGAGAACTACACTACAACTCTGCATAGTTTTCATATTTAACTCCAACTAAACAAAATCTAGGCCATTCAATCAAAGCTTTTGCTGAGTAGAAAATCTAGGGCTAATGATGTAAATAGACTATTATTTGTATTTAGTATATGAAGAGTATACGAATCAACTTTCGACAGTTACAATTTCGATTTCTGCATTACTTTTAAACAAAATTACACCTAAAAGTCTAAAACCTAGGCTCAACCAATTAAACTAAAAGTTACTAACTGGAAATCTAAAAATATGTCCAACCCAATTGAAAAGAAATTAACAAACACCATTTTTTAATTGTTCCACAATTAGATATTCATTATGAGCCTTTAAGCGTACATCAATTGCACAATCTATAATTTAGTAGAAAGTAACTTCAATCTGCGATATGGATGCAACAAAAGTCACCAAATTAGAAAAAGAGACTCACATAAGATGATATCAATAATGTGATTTAAGAAGAACAAATAGCAAGAAAAGAAAAATGAGAGGGAAACTAACTTGTAGTTCATCAAATTTCAGCTTTCAATAGTAGATGGAGTATCCATTCAATAATAAACATAACAATTCAGAACAAAAAGCATGTTCATTCAACAATATAAGAACTGTCCTGATGATTAAGATCATATATAAATAAAGCTGACCCATTGACTGCAATATATTCAGATAATGCTGTTGTGTTTCGGCTGTCCAGATAATTTAGAAAGTCAAATATGACAAGTCAAAACAACAGCTAGGGTATTTTAGACATTTGAAAAATAGTAAATCTGGAAAAGTACCAGCATACATGGATCATCACATTAACAACAGTTTCTATAAGCACATTTAATATATTAGTTATTTAAATATCAAAGAAAAAGAAACAAAATAAAGAGCTTTGATAGGTTTACTGTTTTGACCCAAAACATAGATAGGATCCTCACATTAACAACAACAGTTTCCATAAGCACATCATATTTGTTCTTCAAACTACCGATATGTGTGCATTCCTAATCGGACATCGTGAACGTGTGCGTATAAATATCCATTTTTTTTATTGCACAATGATAACTGAAATTAAAATCATCTGAACAATAATTGAAGATTAAACGTACTTACAACCATTATCTAAGAGTACCCCTTCACACCCGTTGAACTTCATGTGGAACATTGCAGCGTTGTGATGACTGAAATAGACACATTAACCATAGAACAATGATAAGCCAATCTATCTATGGAAGTAAAAGTTGCATACATGCCATATAATGGTCATATTTAATAAGAACCCATTTTTTACCTTAAGAAGTCAAATCCATTTAGGAATAATAAGAGCCAAAACACTAACCATAAACATACTAACATTCAAATACTTGTGCCTTAATGAACCAAAAGAACCAAAACAGCAGTCATGATCCTATTGCCCACAAAGCCTTCAAGCCCCAGCAACTGGACATTACATTTTTTATGGTTTTTAAAAGTTTATTTCTTGCCATCAATAAAGCTAACCATAATAGGTTAGAATAGCCTCAAAAAACATGCATAAAAAATATGACCAATTAACTAAAGTCTAGACAATCACCGAAATGGTATGGCAGATTTGACTAAGAATGATGCAACAAACAAAATAAAGATACAAAATTTGCCTAAACGTTAAAAAATAAACAACAAACATGGCTCGTAATTTCAGGAACAGTTAAAGAACACCTATTTCCAAACCACTATCAACAACACTTGTCAAACCAATATATACCAACCTGCACCTAAAAACAACTACTCAACACTAACAACATGCCTATTTAAAGTGAATAAAACCCCTTTTTGTAACAGGTAGACACTTTTTATAACAGAAACCTTTGCAATACAATTTTTAAGCTACTATTTACCTATTTCATCGCAACAAAATTAATGAAAATTAGGCCATAAAGCATTACAATAAAGGATTTGTGCCAAATCACAAACAATGTAGAAAAGGCAAACCCACAACACTTGGCCAAATCATTAACATATATAAAGCCAAAGTGTTACTACAACTGCACAAACAGGTAATAGAAAAAGGCTGAAAGTTAGAAAAAATGAAATTCCAAAAAAAAAAAGAAAGAACATCTAATATGGGTTAGGTTTCATTTAGCACAAATAAAAAGAGGTTCAGTAGGAAGTCAAAATCAACCATGAGAAATCCGTACTCTATTCTTATCTACCTTACATCTACGTAACTAACTGAAGCATGCTGGTGCTATTTATTTGACAAAATTACCAGCTCTGACCTGATTAGTAAAAAAATGCCCAACATGTCAGTGTCATATATGATATCACAGGAAATAAAACTAAAAAACAAATATTTTAGACTGCTTACGGGTTAAATCAAACATATATCTTCAAATAAGTAGAATAAACCTACTCATGAACAATATCAATCCAAAAAAAGGAAGAGAGGCTAAACTGATAAGAACATTAAAAACAGGTTAAATCACACGAACATGCTAAATCAAACATATTGGAGCAACCAAATCTAAGAAATTGAATCATGAACAATACCAACATGCTAAAGCATACATATTAGAGCAACTAAATTGAATTATTTAAATCATGAACAATACCAGACATTAAATAAAAATGCAATTAAGCAAGCCATATGGAATTCACTAACCGCAAAATCGTAAATCACTGAGAAACGACAAAATATCAAGAATAACCTTCTACCGGGGAATCAAGATGAAACCTTAAAAGGAAGTGTGTTATGTTGGGGGCTAGGCGACTAATGTAATCAATTAGAAGCTGCAAATTCGAGATTGAATAATGACATCAACATAAAACAAAACAGGAGCAAAATATACTAACTTGCATTATAAGTACACCCGAATCTTCAGTGCTGTTTTCTATAATTCGACTCCCTTCTGAGCTTAGCTCAAGACAAGCAACATAATCTTCAGCCAAACCGGTTGAGTTGAAAAGAACTTCCTCCATAGTTGGCCTATCCTCTGCATCTTTTTCGTCACACATTAGCCAACCTCGAAAAATCCTGTCATTTGAATCCACATCAATGTAGGTAAGGATACGAAGAGAATGTGACATATATTCGTAATCACAGATTTGAATATGACATAATACAGTAACTTCGAGTATTAGGCCAAGTTATGAACAGGTGCAAGGTTTCTCCAAAAAAAATATGATCCAAATTGCACAATATTAATTCATAGTTAAACTTAATCCACTATTTTATAGTCTGCAGTTTTGCATAATAGTTAAAACAACATACTTAGTTATTTTCTTCTTGTTGGCTAGTTTGCTGCAGATGGTTTAAGAGTTATATTGCTGCAGATGGTTTAATAGTTAAAACAACATAGGTGGTTCATGTTCAATATCAGTACCAAAGCAGCCCAATAAGTATTACATTGTTTTAAGAGGACAATTGATGCTTACGTGAAAGACAACTTAGCATATGAAGATCACATATTAGAACCTCTTATATATACTTTGTTTATCATTTCTTGCCATAACCCAAACTAAATTAGAAGCAGGTAGATACCAAGAACCCAAAATAAATGAAATTGAGGACATTACAAAAATTAAGATTACCTCAAAATCCAACTGTAGAAAGAAATGGATCTTCAAAACCAAGTCAAAGCTTCAAAACCAGAATTAAGATTAGAAAAACATAAAATTAGATGGAATTAGGATATTAGGATAAAGGCATTAAATAGAACAACGATGGAGGAGCAGATTACCTGAAATCGGATTCAAGTTATTGCTGAATCGGTGATAGGAACTGAAGAGATGCTTCTGAATTTATAGCGGAGTAGAATCCGTTTGGGCGGCTTCAAATTTGAACGATCCTCAATCTTGGCCTTCCAATCAGCAATCATACATATTGAACGGAGATGATGAAGAGTAACAGCGATGGCCAATTGAAGCAAGGAGAGAGGTTGGAGAAGCGGGGATAACGAAGGCGGCGCTGGTTCAAATCGAGGAGAAGAATCCCTGTTGTTCGATGGAGATGGAAGCGTGTAAAAGGATGGAGGCGTGCAAGAGGTGCAGATAGGTTAATTCCTATACTAACCTCCACTTTTGAACTCCACTTTTGAACGTAATTAACTTCTTAAGATTGTTGCTTTTTTTGATGCTTCAAAGACTTGTACATACTGCATAAACCTTTGTACGCGTCTTAAGGATTCAGCATTTTTCATGACGAAAATACCCTCGAGACCAATATGTATTATATATAGTAATAGATATATTTTTTGGATTTTCTGAGACAATGATATTTCTTCCCTTGTTTTTATGAGGCTTTTGAAAACAAACACTATTTTTGTTTTTTTTTTTTAAGATTTCTTATAAAATAAATAAACAAAATTTGATCAGATCATTCCTCGAAGGAAATCATCCGAAGGCCTTCGACACACATTCCAAAATTAGGACGCGAGAGGGGTTTTGTGAAAATGTCAGACACATTTTGGTCTGAGCTCACCTTTTGGAGCTGAATCAACTCCCGATCAAAGCAGTCACGAATAAAATGTACCTTTATGTCTATGTGCTTTGTTTTTGAATGGTAAACGGGTTTTTTCACAATTTTCAGAGCAGCAGCGTTATCACAGAAGATAGGAGTGTTAATGAATTCCATACCGTAATCTGTGAGCTGGTTTTGGATCCATACTACCTGTGAAGTACCGGCAGATGCTGCCACGTACTCAGCTTCGGCAGTTGATTTGGATACGGTATGCTGCTTCTTGCTCTGCCAGGAAATGAGTCGATCGCCCAGATATGGGCATCCTCCAGTGGTTGACTTCCGATCCAAGTCACTGCCTCCATAGTCACTGTCAGTATATGCATACAATTGAAAGTCAGTGTTCTTTGGGTACCAAGGACCAAGCCTAGGCCTGCCCTTCAGATACCTAAATATACGTTTAACAGCATTTAAATGAGAAAGTTTAGGGTTAGCCGGATAGCGGGCACACAAGCAAACTGCATGCATAATATCTGGCCGACTTGCTGTTAAGTACATCAGTGAACCAATCATTGAGCGATACGTGAATTCGCTCACTGACTCCTCGTCTGCATCTGCTGACAAAAGAGGTCGGGATGCCATTGGAGTTGAAATTGGCTTTGAGTCTTGCATCTTGAATTTTTCTAGAATCTCATTCACATATTTGGCTTGGTGAATAAGAATCCCAGATTCATCTTGTTTTACTTGCAAGGCTAGGAAGAAACTCATCTCCCCCTGATCGCTCATTTCAAACTTCTTTCTCATAATCTCTTCAAACTCAGTGCACAAATCTTCATTGGTTGACCCGTAGATGATGTCATCTACATAAACTTGCACCATGATTATGTCATCCTTCACCCTTTTCCGAAACAATGTCTGATCCACCACCCCTCTCGTGTATCCATTCTCCACCAGATGTGTTGATAGCGTCTCATACCACGTTCTTGGAGCTTGATGTAATCCATACAAAGCCTTGTCTAGAAGATACACATAATCTGGATGCTCTTCTTCTACAAACCCCGGTGGTTGAGTCACATAAACCTCTTCATTCATCTCTGCATATAAGAATGCTGTCTTGACGTCCATCTGGTGTACCGTGAAATTCAGATAAGATGCAACCGCAAGAAATATACGAATAGCTTCCAGTCTTGCCACAGGTGCATACACCTCATCATAGTCAATTCCATGGATTTGTCGATGACCTTGAACTATTAACCTTGCCTTGTTTCGAACGATTATACCCGTGCCATCCTTTTTGTTCTTGTACAACCAACGAGTGGGTATAACCTTCTTGTTGTCTGGCCTCTTGACTAGGCGCCACACTCCCAGCTTTGAGAATTGATTTAATTCATTGTGCATGGCCTCTATCCAATTCGGATCTCTGAGAGCAACCATCACATTCGGAGGCTCAATCTGGGAGATAAAACATGAGTACATGCAGAAATTGATATCCCCTGTGCGGCCTTTAGTTGAAACTCCTGCAGACACTGGTCCAAGAATATTGCTAACTGGATGATCCTTGTTGATCCTGGATACCTGAACATCTGGCAGAGACACAGAAACAGGCAGATTAGAAGAAACAACATTATCATTTATATCATTTATACTTGAACTTTGTGGAATTTCTGAATCATTATCACAAGTTCCTGAAGTTCCCGGAGCATCTGCGTTGACATTTGTGGGAACAGGAACTGGTGCTTTCTCACAGACTCTTTCAGTGTGAGGTCTTGATTCAGATGGCTGAGTGATAATCTCTTCTTCTTCACCCAAATTATAGAGATCATTCGAAAACTTGAATCCTTCAAACAGAGACCCATAGTTAAAAATCCAATCAGGTCCAGTCCCTGCATCCGACGGATTGTCTTCAAGCCAGTCCACGTTGAATGCTTCAATGATCAAACCGGTGGTCTTGTTATAGACACGATAAGCACTATTTCCCGAATAACCAACGAAATAACACTCATCAGCTTTCGCCTCGAATTTCCCCACGTCGGACTGTATCAGTATCGTGCACGGACATCCAAATGTCTTAAAATATCCCACCGTTGGCTTTTCTTTATAGACAATCTGATACGGAGTTTTCTCATGACGCTTGTTCAACAAAACGCGATTCTGCACGTAGCACGCCGTGTTGACCGCTTTAACCCAGAAGAAGATTGGTAGTTTAGCTTCACACATCATTATCCTTACCGCTTCAATGAGTGTCCTATTTCTTCTCTCAGCTACTCCATTTTGTTGAGGGGTGTAGGGCACACTGAACTTTCTCTCTATCCCTTTAGCCCCACAAAACATATTCAACTAAGCGTTCTTGAATTCCGTTCCGTTATCCGATCTGATAGCTTTGACGTTCTTGTTCAGCTGATTCTCTATGAGAGTGACAAACTGTTTCACTAAGGCCGGAGTTTCATACTTGTTTGACAAAAAGTAGACCCAAGTAAAACGTGAGTAGTCGTCCACAATCACGAGACAGTAGGAGAATTTGCTAATGCTCTGAACTTGCATAGGCCCAAATAAATCCATGTGTAGAAGTTGTAGAACTGATGACATAGAATTTGCTATCTTCGGACGGTGTGGCAACTTGTGCTGCTTCCCCTTCGCACATGCCACGCATTTTTCTACAGTTGAGAAGTCTTTGATGGGAAGCTTTCTGACATGCTCTCCCTTTGCGAGCTTGGTCAAGTTCTTCATATTTGCATGCCCCAAACGACGATGCCACAACATAGCCAAATTTTCGTTTTGTTTTGAGATGAGGCATGCTTCTTCTGACGTTGGAGGATTGCCCATATTGAGAAGATATGAGTTTGAACGTCTTGGAGTACACATCAGTATGCACTCCTCGGGAATCTTCACACCGGGCTTCAAAATAATACATTCCTTTCGATTGAACATCACAGAATAGTCTCTATCACAGATCTGAGAAACACTCAGCAAACTGTGAGACAGTTCCTCCACATAGTGTACGTCAGAAAAAGACAAATTTCCACTTCTCACAACTCCTTTCTTGCTAATTCTTCCTCCTACACCACCTGCAAACGATACTCCTCCACCATCGAAATCCTCTACATCCTCCAAAAGGGACAGATCTCCAGTCATGTGTCGGGAGCAACCACTATCAACGTACCAGAGATTGTTGATAGATCTTCTTGGCTGTCCCTACAAGAATCAGAAATCAGTGAGATCCAGGTACCCAGGCCATAACAGATCTGGGCACACCTTTTGCATCAGTGTAATTAACTAATTGGAGAATCATTTCAGACTTTGATCCAGATACATTCTCATTTTGAATGTTGACTTTTGGTTTCCAGGTGGTGGTTTTCTCTGGTTTCAACACAGTTGTTGAGTTGTTCACAGACACAGGTTTCTTTTGTGGTGAAATGACCTTTTTACCAGTTGGCTTTTTAACCGGTGTCCACTCAAGTTTCAGTTTTGTATACACAAGTTGTTTTGTTTGAGTGACATCTTTTTGTTTCAAAACCTGTTGTTCAGCTTTCGCTTTGCCATTAGGTTTATTAACTCTTTTGACTTTAGCCACTTGTTTTTCAACAAATTCTGGTTTTATCTTATCATTTCTGTGGTAAACTCCTTTAGATACATAAGTTTGTTGTGGAGTTTTGGTCACGTTCCACTTATCAACAACAGGCTTTGTCACAGAAGCCTTTGCGTTTGAAACCTTAGACTGTTGAGTCTTCATTGGTTCAAAACACTGCTTCCCCTGAGACACAGCTTGTTGTTTCTGCTTTTGTTTTTGCTTCTCCCCGGTCATCATTTTCTCCAACATACTAGTCCGTGGGTTTTGCGGATAGTATGGTTGGAAAGGTCTGTTCACACAATTAGCTGTAAAATGTCCTGGCTTTCCACATTGAAAGCAATTCATGAGTCTAGGCCCATTGACATGGTTACAGAGGTATGAATGTCTTGGGTAAGACGACTTCCACTCTGGCTTATCATCCCATTTGTGTATAACATGTTGTTTATCCTTTTCAGATTGTGTAATTAAACAAAATTGTTCTGATTTAGATTTGTTTGTTCTATTAAAAGCTGACACAACCTGGGGATAAGCAACAAAATCTTTGGGCTTAGTCTCACGACCAATTTTTGTGTTAGGCACACGAATTTTAAAACCAGCCACTTTTTCAATTGATTCAGAAACATTTTTTAACAAAGGTGCAACTACTTGTTTCGACTTGGATGTTTCTAGTTCTGACACAAGTGCCATTACATCATCCTTAGGTAAACATAGACTAGAACTACTAGAACTACTAGACACGTGACTCTCTTCCACTCTCCGACATTCTGCATCCTCCTTAGAAATGTCTTTGATTTCTACTTCATCTGCACAATAAATAGATACATCAGAAGAGCTCACACAATTATTCAGAGAGGTATTTGATGGTCCTGCTTCACACGTGTCTGTCATCACACTATCCTTATTACCCAACCCATAAGTCATGTGTTTTTCATTTTCCATTTCCTCTTCTGTCATAGGCTTCACTCCAACCAAGACACTATCTAAAGGAGGTCCTTCCTCATGCATTTCCGATGCAGATCTATCTATCTGATCCTCCTCTAAGATCATTCCTATTACATCTCTAGTTTTATCTTGAGGAGCAACGTTCTTGTTTGCAAAGCTAATTCCTATTCCACCTTTGTCCTTACCCATTCTAACCTCAGTAATACATGTGTCCAGAGATTTACTAGCCTGTAACATTCTTTTGCTTCTCATAAGATTCATATCAAGCTTAACCTGCAACTCATTGTTTTTATGCTTAAGTTCATCTATTTGCTTAGTAAGTTCTGTTATTTCTAACTTAGCATTGTCATACAGATAAGCGTTCTCAGTTGCAAGTTTCTTATATTTCACTATGTCTAATTTCTGGGCTTTAACCTTTTCTTCGTTCTTTTTCCATCTACCCTTATACGATCACAAACAGGGTTAGAACATACCTTGGTGTGATCTGCTGCCATAGCTTCATTCTCCTCAGGTTCATCTTCAGTCACGGCAAAAGCATGTTCTTCTTCATCATCATCATCCATAGCAGTCATCATAGCATGTGTCAGGCTCAGATCTTTCATTTGAGACGTCCAATCATAGCCTCCTCCTTCCTGCACGATCAAAGCACCTGCTTCTGCTTTTGCCTTCCCATCAGCTGGTTTCTTTTCCTCTGCTCTCTCTTTCCTTGGCTTGCTACACTCTCTTGCAAAATGCCCATATTCATCACATATGTAGCACCTCAGCTTGGTTTTGTCAAACCCCATCCTTATCTTGTCTTGGTCTTTCCAAACATTTCTTCCTGTAGTTGCCATGAACTTCTTTGCCCTAAACACAGCCATAGCCATCTGCCAAGAGACATCCAACATCTCCACATCCTCTGGATTTATCTGATTCAGTTCACCTGATAGCATCTCAGTAGGGATTAAGGTTCCTGCCATTAGAGCATGATAGCTGTTCATGAATCCCATTCCGAGTGCAAAATTGGGATCATTGGTTGCTTCAGAGTTGTCACCTCCACTTGAGCCAGCTTGAGGTTGTGCCATAAATGCATTTGTTTTAATCACTGAACTTGATCCACTTGCAACAGACTTTCCTTTCGGCTTCACATCTACTTCTTCTGACAACAAAGCTTGATTCAGTTTCCCAGCCAAACTAAGAGAGCTTATGTGATTCAACTCTCGCTGCTTGTCATCAATAAGCTTGGACTTCAACTTGTTGATCATTTCATCCAGAGATAGCTCACTCAGCTTGTTGTTGTCCTTAATAATAGAGATATTTGTGTTCCATGACTTGGGTAAACTGTTCAGCAACTTCAAATTCTTATCTTCCAATTCTGGGTCCACACCATAGCTTGACATTTCTGCCATCAGAGATACAAACCTTTGCACTTGCGCTTCAAAAGATTCACCTTGGATATGGTTGAACAAATTGAATTTCTGCTTCAACATTTGCTTTCGACTTGCCTTAATGTCCGGATTTCCCTCATAGGCGACAATCAAAGCATTCCAGAGTTCCTTCGCTGTCTTGCAATGCTTAAATCCTTAAGCAATGTGAGGTGTTAGAGCCATGGTCATAATCGCAAACGCCCTCTCAGCCTTGTTACACCTTTCCCAGTCCTCATCTTCAAACTCTTCTTCAGTCTTAGCCTTTCCTGATTTAGCTCCTTCTCCATGAGTAGGTATGTGTGGTCCGTTAATTACCGCTCTCCACAATCTCAAGTCAACACTCTTCAAATGGTTTTCAAACCTATACTTCCATTCCAAAAAGTTATCCGTCGAAGTTAGTCTAGGTGGAGGAGTGATAGATCCGATCTCAAAATCCAATTTCTGATACATACTTGGTTCGAAATCCATTACGATAGCAAAGGGAACCTAAATCCAAAGTCCAAAAGTCCAAAAACAAGAGATTACGGTCGAGCCCACTTGATTACGATCGTAAACCCTGAACACGATCGGAAACACTGATTCCGATCCAAACAAATCGCAAACACAGATTACGATAGAGACAGTCGTAAACACCGATTACGACAAACTGATTACGACTTCGATAGTCGTAAACACCCGATTCCGATTAGAGTTAATCGTAAACGCCAATTACGATCCAAATTGATCGTAAACTACGATTCCGACTCCGAGATTACGGCAATGCAAAATCGTAAACTCTGATTACGACCAGCAAAGATCGTAAACACCGAAAGTACAAGTCGTAAACTCCAAAAAGATACAAGTCGTAAACTCCAAAAAAGTGATCTTGAAGTCGTAAACACTCAACTGATGAAGATCTTCAACTGATGCAGTCTAAACTCACAGAAAACCCAGAAAAAACTATCGTGAACACCCAGAAACTCGAATAACAGCAGCAACAAATGTCGTAAACACCCAGAAACTTTCGAATCTTCAACAAACACGAACTAAAAAAAAAACCAGAAAACTCTTGAATCAATATCGTGAGAGCCTCGAATCTAAGATTCTTGGCTCTGATACCAATTGTAGGTCCGATATCAAACCACCTACACGATATATGATCGTAAATGAGTGCGGAATCCTCAAATACGATTGATTCAATAGACAAGTAGATGAAATAGACAAGATCTAATGAAAAGAACAAGTCTTGAATGAAGAACACCACTTGGAAGCTGATGATAATCAAGAAGAAACACAGAAATCATAAACTCCCTTGAAATCTATTGAAAAGCTTGCATACAATCATAAACATTGAGGTTTATATACTACCTCATACAAGAATCGTAAACCTAAAATGGCCCACATGGCCCAAATCGTAATCAACAATAAGCCCAATAACCTATTAAATAAGAAACCCAAAACAAAAGATAAACTAGCCCAATAACTAATGTTCATGCCTTAATAAATATAGCCCAACAGATACACTTAGCAAGTTGTGTTGCAACTCTTGTACAAATTGGACTTTTTTCAAATGAAATCTTCTCGTTACCCATTTTTCCTTCACCGGTAATTCTACCACCTTTATTGCCAGCGAAAATAACATTTCCTCCTTGGATTGATTTGACGTCTGAAAGCAAGGAAATATTACCCATCATGTGCCTGGATGCTCCACTATCAACTACCCAGAAGTTGTTGACAGCTGGCTTTCGAGCACCCTGCACATTTTAGCAAATAATTAGTGAGCATCTGGACCCAAGCTTTCAGCTTTGGGTCGACCGGTGTCTTCAGATGAATCCTCAGTGGCTTTTGAGGTCAATTTAGGCAGCCACTTTTGCCTTAACACTGGAGTAGATGAATCCGTGGTAACTTCACCCGAAGATGAATTTCCGAATGACTATTGGTTTTTGAAAAAATTTTCTCTTTTGAAAAATTGTTTTGTCACCACTTCTTCATCTATCTGTTTTGGCTCAGAAACTTTTTCAGATTTTTTAGTACTAACAGCGGAAGCTCGTTTCTTAGCCAATACCGGACATCTATTTCTTAGATGATCCTTTTGGTAACAATGATAACACCTCCAACGATCAACAAAAACCGTAGGAAAACTACCTCCTAAATCAGTTGAGGTGTTATCATCAGTCATTTGTTTAACTACTCTCCTAGGTGCTTTAGCACTAAATCGTCGAAATTTGAACTTTGGAAGAGGTTTAAACAATGGACCAATATATCCAAATTGATTGTAAAAACCATAATCATCAACTCCACAATGATCAGAATACCCTTTGGGTTTGACACGGTTGTTTTTTTTTTCTCAAATTGTCTATAATTTTGTTCATAATGACCAAAGTCATCATAGAAATCATAATCCTCACAAAACCCGTATGATTTATAGTCAAAACTGTTTGTTTTAGCAGAAAATTTACCATCAGAATTGTAAAAATTCTTACGTGAATATTTTGAAGATTTTGACTTTGATGACATCGTCTGATCTTTTGGAGTATGGGAAATCTGATCATCTGGACTAGTTCTAAGTTTCAACAATGAACCTTTTTTCACAGGTTCATGATCAGACACACATTTTTCTTCTGAAACAGCATAGACCACTTTGGAAACACTTTTTAAGTCAACACAACATAATGGAAATGTCTCATCTGAGAATATGGTATCACTACCTTTGAGACAATACAATCTCACTTTCTGAGAAGACTCACCAATCTCAGTTTTACCTTTCAGTTTGTCATCAGACTTCTCAAATTTGCCATTTTTCTTGTCATGCTGTTGAACTTTCTGAGGTTTCTTTTGATTGACCTTAGAAACTTCATCAGGGTGTCCAAACCCGATGCCATTTATTTTGCCAATCTCGACGGAGGCACCAGTATTGAGTTAACATCAGGTGTAGTTGTGTTGCTCACAGTTACAGAATCACGTTCAAAAAACAAATCACGACCTTTTGCAAACTTTGCATTTTCAAAAATTTTCATTGTTTTTTCGGTTTCAATTACTTTCTGAGCAGCCTCTAAAGGTGTAAGTTTTACACTTTTAGGTTTTTCAACCACAGAGTGATGAGCTTCAGACTGTTTGGGAACCTCATTGACAGGTTTGGTCACATTTTTTACATGCTTTCTCTTATGAGTGCCTTTGGACTTATCTGATGATCCCTCAGTAACCATAGAATAATCAAACACAATAGCTGGTTTGATTTCAGATTCATTTGGTCCTAGACCATGAACAATAGGTGGAAGAACTGAAGTACAACCTGATTCTTTGAGCACCTCTTTTAAATTTTCATCTTTGCAAAGAAATCTTGCAAAGGAAGATGAATTTCTGAAATTTTCAAGTTGTCTTTGAAGATCCAAGATTTCAATGTTTAAATCAGAAATTTTAGCATGTGCTTCTGCAAGCTTTTTCTCACAAAAAAAAATATAATCCTCAGTTTTATTATTTAGTTCTATTTTTGTGCTCAGAATCAAGGCATGCTCACTTTTTAGTTCAGCCTTAACGGCCTCCCACATTTGCTTGTAAATTTTGACATTTTCTTCTGCTAACATATATTTATCATAATACATGCCTTTCTCATCAGAAAGTTCCTTCATTTGGTTAGCATATGTCATGCAAAAATCACATATTTTAGAATCTACCTGAATGTCGGCCATAAAAGCTTGTTGGCCTTCAGCAAAGAAATCTTCACCAGGAAGATCAGGATCATCCGTAACTGTCACATTTCTTTCCTCACTGCATAACAAATGCAGATTCATCGGGAAAATCATCAGCCCAATCATAACCTTCACCAGTTTGTGAAACCAAAGCTTTAGAATCTGAGTTTGACTCACTAGCATTTGCATTTGAACTGGATGGGTTAAAATTACTTCCCGATGCTTTGTTACTTTGAGCAGCATACTTTTGATATAACTTTGAAGTTTCCTGTTTCTTGGTCTTGTTGCATTCTTTAGCAAAGTGACCATAATTTTGACAATTATAGCACCGAACCTTAGATTTATCAAAACCAAGTTTTCCTTCAGGATTGAGATCTTTACGGCCTGTTCTTTGCATAAACTTTTTCCCTCTTCTGAAAAGCATAGCCATTGACCAATTGATATCCATCAATTCCAAGTCATCAGGGTCGATTTTTTCATAATCTTCATCTGTTAACTCTGCACTGGTCAATTTTCCTGCAACCACCCCATCATATGAAGAGACCATTGCTGAAAATAGTGCCATAAAATCATTTGTGGTCTTAGCTGAAAATGCACTCTGATTGACTTGAGTAAACTAGGTATGTCACCGCAGCTTTGTGAGTGTAACTTTCACTTGAAGAACCCCGAGACATATTTTCATGTCCACTTGAAATGTTTTCCACATAAAATGCAATAGTCGGCGGATTTGAATTAGCTTTTGCTTTTAAATGCATAGTTGAAGCATTCTCACCAAAGTACACATCCGGATTTTGAACTTGTGCTGGTAGAGTTTTAACTCACTTCATATCTAATTCCCGAGCTAGCAAGTTTCTTGTTAAATCATCATAGGTAATATCATCAAATCCCTTATATGTGTCAACAACAAAATATATCCTTCCCATGATGCAGGTAGAGCATCTAACAACTTTTCCTTCAATTCACCTGCTTCTTTACTCACCCCAACTATGTCAAGTTCACTTACCAAATGTGATAGTCTTGATATGAGATCATTTATGGTTTCATTGGAACATGACAGAAATTATCAAATTCCTTCAACAACACCTTTTTCTTACTTTTCTTGTATTGAGAATTGCATTCACATCTGTGACACAATGCATCTCATAACGCCTTTGATATTGTATGCATTTTAAACTGATGTAGGATATCTTTTGGTAACGCCATTGATAAGTTTGAATAGGCTTTCTTCTCCAGCTTGAAAGATTCTTTCTCAGCATCATTCATCTTGTTATATGGCTTGATTTGACCAGCAAATTCACCAGTTGTGAACTTTGGAACTTGATAACCATCTAGCATTGGAGTCCATACTGTTACATCCGTCACACTGATGTATGATTCATAACGAGTTTTCCAATAATGGAAATCTTCAAATTTCATCAATTTAGGAACTTTGTTTGTACTTCCTATCTCGTTATCATAATTCAAGAAAGCTTGAACAGTCGTAGACATTGCTGCAAAAGCCTGCAACGGATCCATGATTGTAGAATCAAAAACTGACCCAACGAACCAAATTAGCGATTTGCGTACCAAACTTCAACTCAACGTACCAAAAATCTTCACGAACCAAACACGAACCATAATTACAATGAACGTACCACCAGCGAACTACCTTTCAACGTACCAAAAAAAAATTTTGAATGAACCAAATGGTACGTCGCAACTGCCACGAACCCGTCTATAACTGCCACGAACCAGTCTATGAAGATTGTCCAGTGGGCCAGTTTCCACGTACCAAATCTCTGTTGAAGATTGTTGTGCGAACCAGTCGCGTACCACCCTGTTCTTGATCCGTAATAGCCACGTACCAACCAGAATACGATTGATTTTCAAAACTTTTGATTTTCTGGACGTAAAATCGATGTAGAACTCAAAGGAAACATTCACAGATCATTTTGAACGTAAAATTTGTTTTGTATGTACGTAAAACTGAGGAGAATTGACAAAATTCTTACCAAAAAGTTGTTTCTCTCTCTAGAAACCCAAACCGATCAGAAATCACGAGCAAACTTGCTCTGATACCACTTGAAAAACACGTATATGATCTTGCTAATGCATGATTGTAATCGGATTCGGTACACAACGAGTAAATAAATGATTCTTCGATTAGATCACAAGCTCGTTTACAAGAGAGAGATTATAGAGAGAACACACTTGAAAAAACACAGTTAAGCAATAACTCTCACAACTTCTTCTTCTCTCTCTAAACGAACTAAACTATTTATACCAAACTGTCCAATGTACCAACTAACCAACGTACCAGATGGTTCGTGCGTACCATCTGGTCCGCCACTGGTACGCTGAGACCAGCTTATACAAAACTATTAATTACATAGACAAAACACCTAAACCTAGCACTAGACATCAAAACATGCTATAACACTCCCTATTCTTGTTTCTATAGTTGGGAACCATGGTCAACCATTCAGGAACGTGACTCACACGGTCGGGTACAATACTAAAGGCATATGATAGGGGTCCAAGTCACAACAAACCGAATCAGATAAATCAATCAATCATAAAAAATGCTCCAACTTCAGACAATCGACCCGATAATCCAAATCCATAATACATTCCCATTTTCTCTTAATCCCTTTAAATGACGTTCATTGGAAGCATAATAACGAAGTATTAGAGAGTCGAACCGTTCCGCTCGGTTGCCTAGAGAAATCGGATCAAAAATCTTGAAATCGGACAATCTCATGAAAACCAGAAGTTCGGATGCTAACAGTTGTGTAAGAACCATGAATAAAACACTTGTTCCGCGTGACTATGGGTTGAGAAGAAATAATAATGCTCAATCTAAATAACGAGTGAAAAAACATCACGAAAAACGTTACCTTAATCAAGTTAACGTGCCAAAACCGGAAAAAAACCGAAATCCCGAACGCAATCACAAAAAATAATTGAAGCCAAGTCTTTGTATTTTAGATCTTGAATACGAGCTCGGAAAATATTCCATGAAAATTCACGAGAAAAACCGGTTAAAACGGCTCATTTGGAAAATTTGAGAAAAATCATCAAATCCTTCAACTAATGACCTCCATTAGAGTTAAGGGGGGAAATTAGCACTTAAAGGAAAAGGTGGTCTGGCTCTGTTAGTGTCGTTAGTTCAGTTAGCTCAGTTAGGATATTAACCGAGAAACTCACAAACTAATAGAAAAAGCAGTCTGCTGCCGTTACTGGTGTTAGGGCTTCTTGACCAGGATTGTGTTCTGTTGAAATAAAGACAGCCAATCAGAAATCAACACCGATTGGAAAAGGTTCAATGGACCGGATTTCAATTTTTTTGAAAAAGGGATGCACCAATCAGGAGGTGACACACATGAGGACATCAATGACTCTTTTGAGAGCTAGGTCCCATGCGTTCTCTCGCAACCACTCAAATTATTTTTTTTTTAAAACTCATGACGCGTAAAAATACGTGTCATCTCCCTTTATGACGGGGGCTTCCTTGACGCGCAATTTATGACGCGCTTTGCGTGTCATAAAATGCGTGTCATTGTTCGCGCGTGAAGAAGGTTCTTGACCCCGGCTTCCTTGACGCGCATTTGCGTGTCAAGAAGACCCTTTCTTGACACGCATTGCACATCAAGAAAGACCTTTTTTGTAGTAGTGAATAAACCTAAGTCTAAGCACCATATCATCAGACTTGATCCAGAAATCATCCAAAGATGCATAAAAAAGCTCCAAAAATGAATTTAACATCTCTTAAGCGGAATTACAAATCTACATTTCTTTCAAGATCAACATCCAGATATTAGAGATCATATTGGTCGTGAGACACAATAAGATCGAGTACCATGGATTTGATACCATTTTTCAGGAAAAAACCTTCACTAAAAATCTGAACTTTGAACAAGAACACAAAGAACAAGATATAGAGACGGGATGATGAGAATCTAGGATCATCAACAAGAAACAAGAGATTTCTTTATTCGTTATCAAATGATTACATAAACCAGATGCTTACAATCAAGATTTTAATCAAACAACCTCACATCTCACATAAGAAATCCATGCAACCTTGGGTTGAACTCAAACCCAAGGTGAGACTCTCTCTATAGAAATGATAGCTCACATCACTGAAAGAATCATCTCCTTTCAATGGAGCATTATCTCTGCCATGTGCCTTACTAACCCGCTAATTAGTAAGACACAGATAAATGAGAAAAAAATACAAATAAAATAAATAGTAATTAAATCAAAGTTGATTTAATTAATATGAAGCTTCACTCGCCCGAACCGATCTTTCGTGACGTTTACGTTGTCTGTTGACTCGAACAGTTAACTTTTGAAGAAAACGTATTCAGTCCAAACTGTTAAAATATTTTACGGATTGTTTCCAAATCAAAACAAAGATAGAGACGGAAGAATCTAGTCATTATATGTGTCAAAAGATTACAATAGAAGAAGTATACATCAATGAAGCTTTGGGAGAGGTTGGACAGACCTTTCCTCTCAACACATTGACCAAATGATCAGAAATCTTTATTGCTAAGGTAGACTCCACCTATTTATAGGTGACACTACACAACGAACCAGCCTACCTAGCGAACCATTGGTTCGCTGCACTATTCATTGACAACCTAGCCTAATCAACAATCTAGACTATTGCATAATTCGCATAGTAACGACCACACCTGAAACATGCTCTAACAAATTTCCCCTTGGACGTTACTGTCGAATGCAGGTCTATTAATAATTCGCATAGTATTGGAGCCGCTCCCTTTGAGGTACTTTACGAACGAAGACATCTGCCATGACGTTATCTTTGACCAGAAGGAGCTCAACATGAGACAACGTAGGTGGGTTGAACTCTTAAACGACTACAACTGCATGATTCGCTATCATTTGGGCAAGGATAACATCATAGCAGATGTCTTGAGCCGGAAGGAGAGGAGTAAGCTCTGAGAGTGTGGGCTCTAAACATGACTGTTCAGTCGAATCTCGCGACGTAGATTCAGCAAGCCCAACTAGAAGTTCTCAAGGAGCAGAACACACCAGGAGAATCCATATGTGGGATGGAGAATCAGTTCGAGACCAAGATTCGATGGTATGCTATTTCATGAATCAGATTTCGGTACCGAGCTTTGGGTAACTAAGGGACTTGGTGATGGACGAGGCTCACAAGTCCAGGTATTCGATACATCTAGGGTCTGACAAGATGTACAACAATTTGAAGGAGCATTATTGGTGGCCCAATATGAAGGATGATATCACCAACTATGTGAGAAAGTGTTTGACGTGCTTAAAGGTCAAGGCTGAGTACCAAAGACCTTCAGAATTGTTGCACTAAGCAGAAGATTCCGTAATAGAAGTCGGAGTATATTTCCATGGATTTCATCAAGAAGCTACCTAAAACCACTGGTGGTTATGACACCATTAGGGTAGTAGTCGATTGGTTAACGAAGTCGACATATTTCTTGCCGATCATGGAGACTGACAAGATGGAAAAGTTGGCTCAGGTCTACATTAAAGAAGTTTTCTCTAGGTATGGAGTGCCAACCTCCATCATCTCAGTCCGAGATAGCCGGTTCACGTCTAGATTTTTGCAGTCGCTGCAAGAAGCGTTAGGAACGTGTTTAGATATGAGCACTCCCTATCATCTGTGAACGGATGGTCAAAGCGAGAAGTCCATATAGTCACAGATGCTTGAGGATATGCTTAGAGCTTGTTTGATTTATTTCAGAAATTGATGGGATATTCACATACCATAGGCTGAATTTTCTAATAACGATAGTTACCACACGATTATTCAAACCGCACCATTCAAGGTACTTTATGGGTGAATGTGTCAGTCGCCGATTTGCTGTAACGAAGTTGGGTGTAGCCAACTCACGGGTCCCGAGATTATTCATGAAATGACTGAGAAGATTTTTTAGTTTCGAAATCGCCTAAAGGCCGTGCGCGATCGTTAGAAGAATTATGCTGATGTGAGGCACAAACCGCTAGAATTCATGGTCGGAGATCATGTCATGTGTGGCAAGCCGTAAGTTTCCTAAGTCGATCTTTATAATTAACTACTTGTTTAGTTGTTATTTGTGCATAAAAATCTAGGTTTGTTAACTTAGATAACATATTATGCCAATTAATGGTTTAGTCTTGACGTGATCCCCGATAAACCGATAACCTTTCGTTATTATTAATGAAACAATATATCTATACTATCTTAATATATATGTTTGAGAGAGAAAGTCCAATTGTTGAAAATTTAAGAACTTTATAAGTTTTATAGTATTGTGTACAAGTTAATAAAGCTTGAGTTCTGAAAATTTATGCTGAAAGGAGCTGGGTTCGATTCTTGACAAGGGAAAGAGAGTCAGGTGTAAGATCCGGTGGCAGAGAAAACCTTCCCAAATCTGAAATTGTTCGCGGCCCTAACCTATATCAAATAAGTCAGCTATGCTCTTTCTCTCTTCTCTTTACCAATACGCCTATTCTCTATTACCGGTAAAACGAAGAAATGTTGGGCTATATATTAGAGGCATGAACATTAGATGTGGGCTTACCTGTCAATGGGCTTAGTGTTCACTATTTAGGCTTAGAGAGTTCACGATTTGGGTTGCTTGGGCCGGCTCCTATGGGTTTATGATTAGATTTTAGGGCTTTGTAATGGGTACTATATAAACCCATTGTGTTTATGATTTAGCTAGCTTTTGATTACGATTTTAGCCTCACTCTTGTAATTCAGATCGGTTTTCATTAGCTCAAGAAAGTATTGTTTATCATTCAAGATTTGATCTTTGGTTGTTTATCTCTTTGTCAAATCTATTTCTTCTACTTTCTTCTTGAATCAATCTTGTACAAGGATTCCGCACTTGTACTAGATCAAAATATCGTGAACGGTTGTTGATCCCGGACCAACAATTGGTATCAGAGCCAAGAATCACTGATTCGAGGTTCTCACGGTATTGGATTCAAGCTTTTTCTGGAAAAAGGTTCGTTTCTTGAAGGTTTTGAAGGTGTTCTTGGGGTTTACGATTAGGCTGCTGCTGTGTTTGAAGATTTCTGGGTTTTATTAGGTGTTTACGACTAGTGTTCTTGAAGATCTGCATTAGAAACGTGTTTACGACATCAAGCTTGCTTTTTTAAGTGTTTACAATCCGCAATTTCGAGTTTACGACTGTACTTTGTCGGAATCGAGAGTTTACAATTTTTCTTTACCGGAATCGACCATCGTAATCGGAGTTTACGATCCAACTCAATCAGATACGGAGTGTACGATTCGCTTCTATCAGAAACAGTGTTTACGACTCACAGTTTACGATCCGGTGTTACTTCTTATCGTAGATCAGGTGTTTACGACATTGCTGTGATCGGAATCAGGTGTTCTCGATCGTAATCAGGTGTTTACGATCGTAATCTCACATTTTGGACTTTTGGACTTTAGTTTTTAAGTTTTCCTAAGCTTACGTTATGGATTTCGAACCGAGCGTGTATCAGAAATTGGATTTTGAGATTGGATCAACTACACGTCCGCCTAGACTTACTCACCTGATAACTCTCTTGAGTGGAAATACAGATTTCAGAACCACTTGAAAAGCGTTGATCTAAGACTGTGGAGATCTGTTGTTAATGGACCATATATACCTACTCACTCTGAAGGAACAAAAGTTGGAATTGTGAAGACTGAAGCAGAGTACACAGATGATGACTGGGAGAAGTGTAACAAGGATGAGAGGGCATATGCAATCATGACTATGGCTTTGACACCGGAGATTGCACAAGGTTTTAAGAGGTATAAGACTGCAAAGAAGCTGTGGGATGCTCTTGTTGTAGCATATGAAGGTAATCCTGACATCAAGGCTAGCCGTAGACAGATGCTGAAGCAGAAGTTCAACTTATTCAATCATGTGCAAGGAGAGTCCTTTGAAGCACAGGTTCAGAGATTTGTGTCCTTAATCACTGAAATGGCAAGTTATGATGTTGAACTAGACCAGGAAGACAAGAATTTGAAGCTCTTAAACAGCTTACCCAAGAATTGGAACACAAACATCTCAATCATCAAAGATAGAAACAAACTGAATGTATTAACTGTTGATGAGCTTATCAACAAACTTAAATCAAAGTTGATTGATGACAAGCAACGGGAGCTGAACCATCTGAGTTCACTAAGTATGGCTGGAAAATTAAGTCAAGCTCTCTTGACTGAAGATATGGGATCAAAGCAAGCTGGAAGCTCATCTGGAGGTGATTCAAGTGCCAACCCAAAGTCAACTGCATTCGTGGCACGATCACAAGCTAGTTCTGGTTCAAATGGAATGAACAACTCTGAAGAGGCAAATGCCACCAATGATCCCAATTTTGCACTTGGAATGGGATTCATGAACAGCTACCATGCCCTTATGGCTGGAATTTTGGTGCCTGCTGAGATGCTCTCTGGTGATCTGAATCAGATAAACCCTGAAGACGTTGAGATGCTTGATGTCTCCTGGCAGATGTCCATGGCGGTTTTTCGTGCAAAGAAGTTTATGGTAACGACTGGAAGAAACGTCTGGAAAGATCAGGACAAAATCAGAATGGGTTTCAATAAAAGCAAGTTGAGGTGCTTCAGTTGTGATGAGTACGGACATTTCGCTAGGGAATGCACAAAGCCAAAGAAAGAAAGGGCAGAAGAAAAGAAAGCTGGTGATGGTAGAGGAAAGGCAGAGACTAAAGCTTTGCTTGTCCAAGATTGTGGAGAATACCAGTGGGCTTACAGGTCAGAGAACTCAGTCTAACAGGTGCCATGATTGCTCAAATGGAGAATGGTGCTGATGAAGAGCATGCTTTTGTGGTAACTGATGAAGAAAACCTGGTTGAAGACAAAGAAGCTTTTGCTGCCGAGGTCGACAACATTGAGGTATGTACTAATCCCACTTGTGCACGCTTAATTCCTGGCCTTAGACAACTTTGGAAAAATAGTGAGATAGAACTGTTTGACATGCAATGCTCTAGAAGTTCGTTTAAGGGTAGATGGGAAAAGAGTGAGGATAAGGTCAAAGCACAAAAACTAGATATAGAGAAATATCAAGCCCTAGCCACTCAGAAGTCTGTTCTGTATGACAACGCTAAGTTAGAAATAGCTGAGCTTAGTAAGCAGATAGATGAACTTAAGCATTAGAACAATGAATTGCAGGTAAAATTAGATGTAAACCAAATGAGAAACAAGAGAATGCTTCAGGGTGGTAAGGCTTTGTCCAATTGCATCACTGGTGTTAGATTTGGAAAGGATAAAGGAGGAATAGGAATTATCTTCAATGAAAAGAATAAGAATAATGTTCCTCAACCTGTCTCTAGAGACATAATAGGTATATTTTATGAGGAAGATCAAGTAGAAAGAACTGATTCTGAAATGCATGAAGCAGGACCTCCTATAGATAGTGTTTTGGTTGGTGTGAAACCTATGACTATAGAGGAATTAGAAAATGAGAAACACTTGACTTATGGTTTGGGTAATCAGAACGAAACAATGGCATCCACAAGTAAATCGGGTCAATCCCAGGAACCATTAAACGATAATGTTGGTTCTTCTGACACCTTTGTTTCATGTGCAGATGAAGTAGGTATTGAAGATGTTTCTAGGGAGGATGCTGAATGTTTGAAAGTCAATGAATGTCATGTGTCTAGTAGTTTAATTTCCAATTTACCTAAGGACAAATATTCTAGCATCTGTGTCTGAACTTAAAGAGTCCAAGTCAAAACAATTAGTTGTATCTTTGTTATCAAAACATGTTTCTGATTCCAATGAAAAAGTTAATGGTTTTAAAATTCGCGTGCCTAACACCAAAGTTGGTCGTGAGACTAAGCCCAAGGACTTTGTTGCTTATCCCCAGGTTGTGTCGACTTTCAATAGATCAAACAAATCTAAATCAGAACAATTTTGTTTCATTACACAACCGGAAAAAGCTACAAAACATGTTATACACAAATGGGGTGATAAGCCAGAATGGAAGTCGTCTTATCCAAGATGCTCATACCTTTGTAGTCATATCAATGGGCCTAGACTCATGAATTGTTTTCAATGTGGAAAACCAGGACACTTTGCTGCTAATTGTATGAATAGACCATTTCAACCATACTATCCGCAAAACCCACGGACTAGTATGTTGGAGAAAATGATGACATGAGAAAAACAAAAGCAAAAGCAACAAGCTTTGTCTCAGTGGAAGCAGTGTTTAGAACCAATGAAGACCCAACAGTCTAAGGTTTCAAACACAAAGGCACCGGTGACAAAGCCTATTGTTGAAAAGTGGAATGTGGCCAAAACACCAAAACCAACTTATATATCTAAAGGAGTTTACAAAAGGAATGATAAGATAAAACCAGAATTTGTTGAGAAACAAGTGGCTAAAGTGAAAAGAGTTAATAAACCTAATGGCAAAGCAATGGTTGAGCAACAGGTTTTAAAACAAAAAGATGTCACTCAAACAAAACAACTTGTTTACACAAAACTGAAACTTGAGTGAACACCTGTTAAAAGGCCAGCTGGTAAAAAGGCCACATCACCACAAAAGAAACCTTTGTCAGTAAAGAAATCACACAATGTGATGAAACCACAAAAACACCCTGTTTGGAAACCGAAAGTCAACACTCAAAGCTTGAGTGTGACTAAATCAAAAGCAGGAATGTCCCTCAAATTAGTTAACTACCTTGAATCCAAAGGTGTGCCTAGATCTGTTATGGCCTGGGTACCTGAATCTAACTGATCTTTGATCCGTGTAGGGACAGCCAAGAAGAACTGTCAACAATCTCTAGTACGTTGATAGTGGTTGCTCCCGACATATGACCGGAGATCTGTCACTTTTGGAAGATGTTCAAGATTTCAACGGAGGAGGCATTTCTTTTGTTGGAGGTGTAGGTGGTAGGATCAGCAAGAAGGGTGTTGTGAAGAATGGTAGTTTAACTTTTTCTGATGTACATTATGTGGAGGAGCTGTCGCACAGTCTGCTGAGTGTCTCTCAGATATGTGATAGAGATTTTTCTGTATTATTCAACCGCAAGGAGTGCATAATTCTCAAGCCTGGAGTTGAGATTCCTGAGGAGTGTATTTTGATGCGCACACCAAGACGTGGAAATTCTTATCTGCTCAACATGGGTAATCCTCCGACATCAGAAGAAGCCTGCCTTATCTCAAAGCAAACAGAAAATCTGGCGTTATTGTGGCATCGTCGTCTGGTACATGCTAACATGAAGAATCTGTCAAAGCTGGAAAAGGGAGAGCATGTAAGGAATCTCCCTATTACAGATTTCTCGTCAGTTGAGAAGTGTGTTGCATGTGCTAAGGGGAAGCAGCACAGATTATCGCATCGTTCCAAAACTGTTAACTCTGTTTCATCGGTATTGCAACTACTTCATATGGATCTCTTCGGCCCTATGAAAGTTCAAAGCATCAGCAAGTTCTCGTACTGTCTGGTGATATTGGATGACTTCTCTCGTTTTACTTGGGTTTTCTTTCTGTCATTCAAGCATGAAACGCCAACGCTTGTGAAATAGTTCGTCACTCTTATAGAGAATCAGTTGAGCAAAAGGGTGAAGGCTATCAGAACAGACAACAGAACTGAATTTAAGAACGCTGAATTGAATATGTTCTGTGGAGTAAAAGGTATTGAAAGACAATTCAGTGCACCGTACACGCCTCAACAAAATGGTGTTGCTGAAAGAAGAAACAGAACTCTAATTGAAGCTGCTAGAACTATGCTATGTGATGCAAGATTACCAATCTTTTTCTAGGCCGAAGCAGTCAACACTGCTTGTTATGTGCAGAATCGAGTACTTTTGAAGAAGCGGCATGAGAAGACGCCTTATCAGATTATCTATGGAGAAAAGCCGAGAGTGGGATACTTCAAGACTTTCGGGTGTCCTTGCACAGTCCTAATTCAATCGGATGTGGGGAAATTCGAAGCGAAAGCTGATGAATGCTATTTTGTGGGATATTCTGCAAATAGTGCGTATCGAGTCTACAACAAAACCACCAAATTGATAATCGAGGCATTTGATGTTGACTGGTTGGAAGATAATCCAACAGATGCAGGAATTGGACCGGACTGGATCTTTGACTATGGGTCTTTCTTCAAAGGGTTTGACCACTCAAACATGTTTCCCAATCTGGAAGAAGAAGACATCATTGCTCCAGCTCCTGAAGTGAGGCCAACTGTTGAACATGTCAGAGACAGTGTATCAGAAACAGCTCCTAAGGATGATGTTGTGAATGTTCCAGAATCGTCAGGAACTCATGATGATCAGAAGAAGTCTGAAACCCAAGGTATGAATAATGATATTAATGATACTAACCTGCCTGTTTCTGTTTCAGTGCCAGATGTTCAGACCACACGAATCAACAGAGATCACCCACTCAGCAATGTGGTTGGGCCAGTGACAGCAGGAGTCACAACTAGAAGCCGCGCTGGGAACATAAATCACTGCATGTACTCCTGTTTCATCTCCCAAATAGAGCCTCTAAATGTGATTGTAGCTCTCAAAGATCCAAGCTGGATGGATGCTATGCACAATGAGCTGAATCAGTTCTCAAAATTGGGAGTGTGGCGACTAGTAAAGAGACCAGAAGATAAGAAGGTTATACTCACAAGGTGGCTGTACAAAAACAAGAAGGATGATACGGGTATAATCGTGAGGAACAAGGCGAGGCTGATCGTTCAAGGTCACAGACAGGTGCATGGGATTGACTATGATGAGGTGTATGCTCCAGTGGCTAGATTGGAAGCGATTCGAATCTTCCTCGCTGTTGCAACATATCTCAATTTCACAGTGCATCAAATGGATGTCAAGACAGCCTTCCTGTATGCTGATATGACTGGAGAAATCTATGTAGGACAGCCACCAGGGTTTGTGGATGAAGAACATCCAGATCATGTATATCTGCTGGATAAAGCCCTGTATGGTTTGCATCAAGCTCCACGGACATGGTATGAGACTCTCTCCAAGCATTTGGTGGAGAATGGTTACATTAGAGGAGTGGTTGATCAAACCTTGTTTAGAAAGAAGGTGAATGATGATATCATCATGGTGCAAGTGTACGTGGATGACATCATCTACGGATCTACAAATGAAGAATTGTGCACCGAGTTTGAAGACATCATGAGAAAGAAGTTTGAGATGAGTGATCAAGGAGAGATGAACTTTTTCCTAGCATTACAAGTGAAACAAGATGAATCCGGGATTCTTATTCATTAAGCAAAATATGTGAATGCGATACTGGAAAAATTCAAGATGCAGGACTCAAAGCCAATCTCCACTCCCATGGATTCCCGGCCGTTACTGAAAGCAGATGTTGATGGGGAACCAGTGAGTGAATTCTTGTATCATTCCATGATCGGGTCTCTCATGTACTTAACAGCAAGTAGGCCAGATATCATGCATGCAGTGTGTGTGTGTGTGCACGTTACCAGGCTAACCCTAAACTTTCTCATTTAGCTGCTATTAAACGTATCTTTAGGTATCTGAAGGGCAAGCCCCGGCTTGGTCTTTGGTACCCAAAGAATACTGACTTCCAATTATTTGCTTTTACTGATAGTGATTATGCAGGCAGTGATCTTGACAGGAAATCAACAACGGGTGGTTGTCAGTACTTGGGAGACAGACTCATCTCTTGGAAAAGTAAGAAGCAGCATACCGTGTCAAAGTCAACTGCCGAAGCTGAATATGTGGCAGCATCAGTCGGATGCTCACAGGTAGTATGGATCCAAAATCAGCTCACTGACCACAGTATGGAATTCACAAACACTCCAATTTTCTGTGATAATGCTGCTGCTTTGCAAATTGTGAAAAATCCTGTTCAACATTCCAAAACAAAGCATATAGACATCAAGGTACATTTTATACGTGATTTCTATGATAGGAAGTTGATTCAGTTGGAAAAGGTGAGTTCAGATCAAAATATTTCTGACTTGTTTACAAAACCCCTTCCTCGTCCCAATTTTGAAATGTGTGTCGAAGGCCTAAGGATGATTGCCTTCGAGGAATGATCTTATCAACATTGCTTGTAAATTTTGGATTTAAAAAAAAATTAAAAAAAATTAAAAAAAATTAAAAAAAATTAAAAAAAATTAAAAAAAATTATAAATAAAATATGTGTTTATATTTCAAAAGCCTCATAAAAACAGGGGAACAAATATCATTGTTTCAGAAAATCTAAAAAAATATCTGTTTGAGGTTTTTATGATGTCTTTTGTTTGCCTTGAGTTGGTAGGAAGTGATATAAATTTCCAAGACGATCGGAGACTGACACGTGTAAGGCAGAAGTGAAAGACGACTCAAAGATGATGTTTCGGTAAGCTAAATCAAAAACTATGATCATCCATGTAAGTGCAGTAAACTTAACTTCTATATATGTTTAGTTTTCCATCCTGGTTTACATAGTTTAAAAGACTGAGTCCCAGCAAAAACGGGTTGAGAGTGGTATTCACCTAGTATTCACTCTCTCACACGCCATGTTTCTGCTGATATGACAACACCACATAAAAATGAAAAGAAAAAGAAAAATGAAAAGAAAAAGGAAAAAAAAATGATGATAAAAATAAATAAATTATTGTGTTTGGTCTTCTCTGCGTGCTTATGCGGCCGACCTGATCACCAACTGATAATTAAATATAAGTGGTAGTCATAGCGGTGTTGCATGGTTCCTCAAGTTGGGGGTTTGTGAATCCTCAATAAACTCTGAGGTTGGGTAGGTTTTGCTATGAACGATTGGGTGTGGGGACTGTTAAACATGACGGTAATTATGTACCATATTTAAGCACTTTAAAATTTTTTGTCTGGATGTGAGTTTATGTGATTTTAAAAATTTTGAGCAATCGTCTAGAGTGTCGAGTAACGGAAGCTGAAAAGGGTTCTTCAGTCAAAGATTTGTCTAGTTTGATCCAAGAATTTTCATCAGCTTCGAGGCAAGTGAATTTTTTATTTCTATAATTTGGTTTTAATTGTTTTATGGTTTATTTTTTTTAAGTCTTTAAATGTTTAAAATTTATTTTTTTATTTTATGATCAAGATCAGATACTCGGGGTTTGAGTCTGAGGGAAAGCTTCGTAAATTCTCAAATTCTTTAAAGTTAACATTTTTTTAAGAGAATTATCATTTTTAGAGGTTTGGGAGTATTTTTAATGTTTTCAAAACTTGAGGGGGCCAAAATGAAATTTTTTTAACAACAAAACCCTCATTTACGATTTCACTCTCTCATTTCCGATCCAAACACTCCCCTCCTGTCTGCATTTACGATTCGCTCTCGAAACCCTAAACCTCGCTGGAAAAACCAGTTCCGACCATCTCCGGCCACCCATTGTGAAATCCGAGCTTACCATCACCATCGGAATCCTTTTCCGACCAAGAAACCCACTTTAATCAACTGCTTTCACAAGGGATTCGTCAGTTTATTCTCGGGTTTTACGATTTGAGCCCTAACTCGAGATCATCTTCTCTTTTCACTGTGTTCGAGTTGTTTTGACAAGATTTGAAGTCAGATTTGTGTTAAAAACTGTTAAAAGGTAGTGATAGATGCTCCTTTTACAAGATTGATGAGGTTTAACGAGTTTCCGAGTTTGTTGCAGGTTATTTAATGGCGGATTTGGTGTTTATGATCTTCGCGATGAAGGAGACGACGTTTCGAGTTTACGCTCGATGTTTCCAATCGACATTTGCGATCGATGATTCCGACAGTTGTTTACGATCGTAGTTTACGATCCGGATTAACGATGTCGTTTACGATTGGATTTAGGGTTGAGTTTACGATTGGTCCATAAAGTTTATGATTGGGCTTTTGCGAACCGGAATTTGACCCGATCGAGAACTCCTAGTAGAATCGTAAACCCATTTATTGAATCGTAAACCCAACTTTCAGATCGTAATCATGAATAGTGGATCGCAAACATATTTTTTAAATTAAAAAAATCATCATAAACACCTAATATTCTTAGAATTTCATCTAACTTAATCGTTTTTAGGTTAAAACTAATGGTGTTTGTGAATTTGTGATTCAAAATCAAATTTTTTGAAAGTTTGAATTGAGATTTTCTGAACTTTTAAAATTAAATTTGATATTCAATTGAACTTCAAGAAGGTTTTAATAAACATAATTGCACTTTGATACATTCAGGCCTGATGCATTTGTCTCGTTTTCTCAGATGGCGGACGATATGCTTGATGAAGAGATACACTTTGAGAGAGACCACTGCATCCCGGCCTATCTTGATGACCCACCAGAGAGGCATATGCAGTTATTTAACTCTTTGGTGGCAGGGCTGAATGTCTGCAAGATAAACCATGCCCTTAGAACAATCCTACTTATCGATGAGCAGCTTGTAAGAGAATTCTGGGGTACTGCGAGAGCAAGTGAAGATAAGACAAGGATCACTGCAACTATTCAGAACAGACAGATTGTGATTCTTGAAGAAGACATTCTACAGGGCCTAAACATCAATGACAGTGCTGAAGATCCAATTGAGTACTCAAAGACCGTTGTGTTAGAGGGTGCTCAGTCATTGGGATATGAAGGAAAGTTCCCTCCAATTTTCAAGAAGTTGCTGCCGCACTACTGGAGATGTCTTGCTCACTACATGCAAAAGTCCTTCTTTGGGAAGCGAACGAGCTTTGATCAGCTGAACAAGCTACATGGGACTGCTTTCATTGCTCTGGCCTTAGACCGGAAATTCAATTTCTCAAAAATGATGATGTTGGATTGGATAGGCAATGCTGATCTGAGCGCCAGAGAACAGTTCCTGATGACACTAAGATTTGTGCAGATGGTGGTCATGAAGAAATATCCCATGATAGAAGTAAGGATAGAGAAATTGGATATCAAGTTCATGGATAATGGTGTGTTCGGCCTGCAAACACAAGACAGAAAAGGAAAGAGCAGCTTTCAAGGGAGGATTGAATGGACCAAAAGAGGTGCCTTTCCTGAAGTTGCAAGAGAACAAGTTGAAGAATAATCTGATGCTGAACCAGAGGTGCATCCAGTCAATGCATCTCTGGCAGAAGACCATGATATAACAGCAACTCCGGCTGTGAATGTGCAAGAAGAAGCTGAGGTCATACCCTCTGATGAAGAAAATATAATGGATGATATCTTCCCAGAAAGCGAAAGTTTAGATGATGACATCTATGGGGATCTGGGGCCCATCAGCCTTAAGAGAATAAGAAATGACTTAAACTCCTCGTCTAGCAGTGGGTCAGTTCCATAAGAGTTGGATGCTCATTTTGAAGTGGAGGACGTTCAAGAAGAGCCAATTCCTATGCGTGAGCCATCACCAAGAAAGAGGTCAGATCCCAGAGCCATCAGGTTTAAATTCCAGAAAACGACCTCAAGCCTAATGGTATTTGAACCTACACATGACAAGGCTCAAAATGTTGATACATCTGAACCTACCATTGAAAAGAGCATACCCCATGCTGATCGTCAGGTTGATGTACCAGAATCAACTCCCATACAGACTGAAAGTCCTATTCGGAATGAACATAGCCCAGTTCATGATGAAAGGAAATTCTTTGACGATCATAGAGCCAAGTCCTATGAGGATCAATCTTTCAACCGAAGCAAGCCGGCCTCCTGTTGTTCCAAGCTTCCGACCTTTTCTGGCTGCTGTGGGAACATCTGATCTCCCAATTGAGATGAGGTTAAGTGCTGATCCTCAAATTAATTATCTTATGTCTCAAAACAGAATTCGTGAAAATGAGACAAAAGCACTTAAAAATGAAAACAAGACTTTGAAAGAAAACGAGGCTACTAACAAGCTAAGGCTTAAGTACTTGTATGAAACCTTGATGGATCTGAAGAAGAAATATTCAGAGTTGAAAGGCGTTGTTGAGTCAAAAGCATCTGGTGACCATGGTCAAAGCTCATATCAAGGAATTCAAGATGTAAGTGCAATACATGAAGATGAAGGAGATGACACAATTGAGATGTCTGAGTATGTTCGTGGTGGAAGATTTATTTCAAAGGCTCCTGAAGGACAAGTCAATTGGTTTAAAGAATTCTTCAAAGGTCCTACCCCTACGCTGTACTCCATAGATGTGGGAGAAAGTGCTTTAGACAAGAAGGGGAGCCGAGAACCAATTCTGTGCTGGTTTTATGATGCTGAAAAGGAATTATTTGCTGTAGTGAGAGATGGATATAGTCCAGTCGAGTACTACCGATCAAGAGGTCAATTCCACTCATGGACTGAAACAGAGTTGAGGAACTTGCTGAGGGCACCGTTCATTAACAGGTGGAATAACAATCATGGTAATATGGTTCGCAACAATTTGATAGCCCAAATGGAGGAAAACTTTGTAAACTTCGATCTGAAGGCTGCAAAGTGGGTTGAAACCGGAACAGATCCTGTCACCGATGAGCCAATTGGTGAAATGAGGTGTCCTCCCACCAAACGAACCCGAGTTATCAACATGCTCGATGAAATAGAAGACCATACGCTTGTAAAGAATTTTGATAGCTGGTATTATGATCCTACAACGTATGAGGTGGTGGTTGTGTGCATGAAGATGAGAGAGTTTCGCATGTACGATCCCATTGATTTGCTGAGATTCGGAGAGAATGATATCAAGCCCCTGGCATCCCGTCCAATACTTGGTGATGAACATGACATGGCAAATGCTATACGGGTGGGTATGTTCCATGGCACAACGAATCTTATTATGGAGAAATGATGGTGGTCAAGGAAAGAGGCTCATACATTCCGATTCGATTTATGTCTTTCTTAGACTGTCTAGTGGTTCATGCCTAGGGGAAGATTGTTGGGCTATATATTAGAGGCATGAACATTAGATGTGGGCTTACCTGTCAATGGGCTTAGTGTTCACTATTTGGGCTTAGAGAGTTCACGATTTGGGTTGCTTGGGCCGGCTCCTATGGGTTTATGGTTAGATTTTAGGGCTTTGTAATGGGTACTATATAAACCCATAGTGTTTATGATTTAGCTAGCTTTTGATTACGATTTTAGCCTCACTCTTGTAATTCCGATCGGTTTTCATTAGCTCAAGAAAGTATTGTTTATCATTCAAGATTTGATCTTTGGTTGTTTATCTCTTTGTCAAATCTATTTCTTCTACTTTCTTCTTGAATCAATCTTGTACAAGGATTCCGCACTTGTACTAGATCAAAATATCGTGAACGGTTGTTGATCCCGGACCAACAAGAAATCTTTCCCTCCTCTCTTATTCACAGTCGCGTAATCCATGAATCTCTACCCTGATTTTCAAACCAAAATCAATCCATCACACATCACGCATCTAGATACATCTCTCCCCATTCCTCTCCTTCTCTCGAAACACATCTGTCCATTAGAGCATCTCACAGAGAAAACCTTCAAAGCTCATCTTTTTTAAGAAATCGATTAAATTTGAAATCTGAAGCCTTTCCGAACCCAGTTTTATTTTTTCAAAGAGGCTTTAAAACCCTAAACGAAACGAATCAAATCTCAAATTAGGGGTTTTCATGGAGCATCGATTTGAAATCGCAGGTACAGTTCCCAATTTCTTTGTTGATGATGATAACTGATGATAAATTGTGTTCTATAAGCCGATAACTTGTTTGTTTAATGATGATAAACCTGATCGTATTTACTCTGGGACCGGCTGAGCTAGGCTTTGTAGTTTCTTCTTCGACGGAGGTGAAAAGCTGACAAGGTGAACGCATCAAGTATAGTAATTCCCCCAACAATCCAACCCGTGAATGTACTCTAGGACCGGCTGAGCTAGGCTTTGTAGTTTCTCTCAATTTCGATTTTTTTAAGATTTTCTGCATGTTCTGTGTTGTTTGCTGCATTTTTTCTTGGTTTATTTTTAGCGAAGGTGTTTGATGACAACTGTAATATAGTGTTTCAATTGGTCAATTTTGATTGCAGGTTTAATCGAGGAGACCTCTCTCAAATATGTCATGTTTGAGAATGTAATTCCTGTATTTGTGGTTATGTAACCAGATTTTGAACCTGCTCACAATATAGGAGGAATTACACTAGACCTCTTTCAAGTATGTCAATTTTGAGAAGGTAATTCCTGCATTTCAAGTTATGCAACCAGATTTTAGAAGGATGGAATACTACTTTAACACCCCATTTGACTTAATTTAATGTTAACACTTCTATAGGGACATTCGTGTTATACATTTCCAAAGATGGGTGACTCATGGATCTCAGAAGATGTTTTGAGTATGAAGCAGCCACTTATCTCCATGGTTAGTTTATATAAGATAAATCATTTTTAATCATAGGACACAACAACTAGCTTTTCTTGTTCGAAGTGATTGACCCGAAGTATACTGTCTCTAAATATCAATTATTTCTGTTAATAATAAGTGTGTTAATAAGAACATGTTTTTTTATGTATGAACATCATATGACATTATAGGTCTATGGATGGAACTTCATCTTCTCAAGGAAGGTGTTTGAAAGATACTTGAATTGCTGCCCTATAAGACACAGATTGCTGCCTTATACAACAATTTTTTTTTGGGTTCAACTGGTTGATTCATGCTTGCAATTGTTCATATATTGTTTGGCAAGTATCTCTTTCTTTCTTTTTTGCCTTTGTGTTTTAATTATTTAACTTTGGAATGTTTGTTTTATGATACCAGATGCAAGAAATATCTAGATGTAATGCCCAGTTTGTGTTTTTTACCCGTGTCATCAAGAGACCGGTAAAGTTGTTCTTTCTTATGTTTGCAAGCTAGGCACAATTACTCAAAGATGATTTTCTGGTTGCAGGAAACTTTCAAGGAGAGTTGGCTTGTTCTGATGGAAAACTGCAGATTAGTCAAAATTTGCAAGTTCTACAACCACCAAAAACTGTGCATCTGATAAAACTGAACCAATCAAACTTTGCAGATTAGTCAAAATTTGCAGGTTTTGCAACCACAGTTCTTGAATGGTCTATAATGTGCTTATAAACTTCAGAATTCATGGTAAGAAACATTGTGTTTATTTTATTTTTGTATTTCACAGTCATATTCTTGGGAATTACTATCTGTTATGTAGTGCAACTTGAATTAAGTACCCTCAATTGTTGTTTTTTGTGTTCCATGAAAATTAACCTGGTTGTCTTACATTTCTGATTTATTTTTAACTTGTAGCCCTCCATTTGCTAAATACATACTGATAGCCTAATTTTAAGGGGTGTTGCTTTCTTGCAGGTAAAAACACGCTGCAAGATATAGTGTTTCAATGTGCTTTTGCTTTTTGAAGTTCTACTATTAGATGACAAATACTTGTATTTGAAGGAATGAATAATGTAGAAGCCAAAAAGTACAATGAAGGAAAAGGTGATCACCGAGATGGGGTGAAGTTCTCAATTTATGTTAAAACTGTGTAAATAGGTAAATTTTATGCCCTCTTTTGTCGCACCAAGCATGAAACTGATAATCTAAAACTTGCAGATAACCAGAAATTTATTTATGTGAGCTTTAAAAATTGATTACTATAGTTTCAAGTTCTAAGAGCTAAAACAAAAAGCATGTCACTTAGAAAGAGGATTTTTTTTATAGAATACATAACATTTTCATTTGTTTTACCATTCTTCTTAATACCTGTGGTCTCGGAGGTGGAGGAACATGTTCAACTACTATTGTATAGTGTATACATGTGGTCATAAATGTCTTATTTTTTTAAAGAAGACGAATCTATCTTAGCATATTCCTCTTTCCTATTACACTATTTTAGAGGTCCAACTGATTTCTCAAGTTAAACCATTATCCTTGGGGGGTGGGGTAGATTGTTTTGTGTTTCAATATGTCAGGTTTGTGTTTAGATGTATTCTTTATTTTCCATTAGGTTCTAATAAAAACTCATGTTATTACGGGCAACTACAGAGTTGAGGATAAAGTTTTGAAAACCAAACATGGACATTTGAGTGTCTTTTAATCAATTTGGTTTCTTGCTTTTCGATTTATGTGGTTTGCAACACATGAAGGTGTATCAACTAGGCCTTTACAATTCATAGATCATCTGTGATCATAGATCACCTAAAATCACCGCCTCAGCCATATGAGGAGTATGTATAAAAATAGACACTGAGGCGCCGCCATATGTGAACTTTTCATTTGTGCCTTTTGCCTTAGAAATGTGTATTTATGCTCTCTCACAAGTTTAGGACTTGTGTTTAAGTTCTAGGAACAAGGTGAATCATGATAACATAATTGTTTATTGATAAGCAATTCGTCCTAGCGACAGCCTCTAATTTGGTTTGAACGTATTCACTAAAATAGGTCACTCATAACCAACCTTTAAAGTCAAGTGCCGAGTACCAGTACACTCTATGGTGAGTTTCACATACTTGATTTACTTATATCCGGTTAAGGATGATAACGCATAATTGAACAACTAGTTGCATCCGGTGAAGGGTGACAACACAATGGTAAAGGTACTTCATATGTTAAAGTAATTATCCGTTATATATCACATGTTTCACTGAAATGCATTTTAATTACAAGAAGTCCCTACATTATCGGGCCATTAAAAATGAATAGCGAGGTAATGTTGAGCAGTACTACTGAGAACTGATAGCCCCGCTCAACGGTGCACAAGATGCACTTACCCGAATGGTGGCCGGACTGAGAACAATGTTAGCCTAGAACTACCATGATCTAGAAAGACACGGGGAAGGGAAATCGTACAGGCTAATACATGTGTCGCAAAGTCAGCTTCGGTTACGAATGTCAGGTGAACATAAGCATAGGCTAGCTACCTAATGATATGGATATTACTTGTAACATACACTTTTAATTTACGAATTGGTCTTTCATTATTCGTATGCTTTCTTGTTCCACACGGTGAAGTGTGGGCAACTTTAGTGAACTCACAAGTTTTGACTGACACTTGATTGTTGCATGATTTTTCAGGTCGCTAGGAGGATTATTGAAGGCACGGGCAGTGGCAGTACTTCTTTTAATGAAAACTTTTGGGGAAATGTATTTCAGATATTCTTATTAATTACTTTTGCAAACAACAACTTTGTAGTCTTTTAAAATGCTTCCGCTGAATTGATATTTAAACTCTATTTTGTTAAATGCATTATTTGACAATTTTGTCTCTCATTAACGGTTTGCTTGTAACTAAAGACTTGAATCCTGATCTGGATCACACCCCACATGGTTAGACTCCATTAGTGGAAATTAGGGGTGTGACAGATTGGTATCAGAGCCCTTGGTTACAGCGAACCAGAACTTTTCAAAAGTATTTTCTGAACTGCAACTGTTTTCGAAAGCTTTGGTTAAAACTTATTCCCAAAAGCATTACCCCACGTGCCGAAGTCGATCTTCACTTAGAATCCTCTGTTGCATGTCTGAATAGGATTTGGATTTTGGTCAAAATATTTTCTTTCATAAAGACCTAGAAATTTTGATGACTTTGAGTCAGAAGTCCTCTAAGAGCAAAGTTAGCGGGGCGAACTTCATATTGGTCTTAGCGGACTTTACTTGGTCTTAGCGGATTTGATTTTCTTCTTGGAAGACTTTATTTGGTCTTAGCGGACTTGGTTTTCATTTGGTCTTAGCGGATTTGATTTTCATTTTGATGTTAGCGGACTTCATTTTCTTCTTAGCGAACTTCATTTTCTTCTTAGCGAACTTCATTTGGTCTTAGCGGACTTGATTTTCATTTGGTCTTAGCGGACTTGATTTTCATTTTGGTCTTAGCGGACTCCATTTTCTTATTAGCGGACTTGAAAAAAAAAGCTTGTTCTTAGAGTATTTCAGTTTGATCTTAGAGTACTTCAGTTTGTTCTTAGAGTATTTCAGGTTGTTCTTAGGGAACTTCAAGTTTCACTTAGCGGATTTGAATGACTGATAAAATATTATTACTGATTTTTATGTAATGATTATTTGTACTATGTGTTTAAATGCTCCTGACATTGTTACTGCTTTGTTACAAACTTAGAATATTTTGTTCACATAAATGAATGTTTTCATGTAACTTATGCTTGTGTGAGACATCTCTTGGTACTTAACGACTCTTAGTATTGGGTATACAAAGAAATGGAAGGTTTGCATGAATTTATTGAAATCATGACGCATCAAAGAAATACCGGACCCGACCCAGGAAACATCACTGCCGCTCAGGTTTAGGAGATGATTAACCAGGGAGTTTCTGCAACTCTGGCAGCAGTTCAGTTTCATTTCCAAGGAAATAACCAACCTCAGTGCTTATTTAAAGCATTCATGGATTGTAAACCCCTAGTATTTAAGGGCGATGAAGGTGTTGTGGGCCTACTCAGATGGCTCAAAAAGTCTGAAAAAGTATTTGCAAAATGTAACTGCCCGGTAGGAGATCAGGTGAAGTATGCTACAGGTACTCTAGAGGACTCCGCACTTAGCTGGTGGAATACACAAATACAAATGTTGGGAATAGGTTCCACTAACACGATGATGTGGCAAGAATTTAAGGATACGATCATGAAGGAGTACTGTCCTTGTGATCAGGTAAAAAGGTTGGGGGTGAATTTGTAAATTCAAAGATGATAGGCTCGAAGGTAGAAGAGTACACTGCCCGCTACCATGAATATGCGATACTATGTCCAACAATGGTTGATGTCGACTTAAGAGAATTGAAAGTTATGTGGACAGACTGGTTCCACAAAATTAGGGAATGGTAACCTCCTCGAATCCAACTAATGTGCAGCAGGCGATTAGTTTGGCACACAAGTTGACAGATCATGTAGTAGCACAGGGAACCCTAACACCAAATAAAGCTCCAAAGACTGCTCTTGTTGGGAAAAGGAAAAGGGATGTGGACCCTAGCAACAACAATTCTGGTAACCACTCTGAGAGGTCTCCAGGCTCCCAAAACCAGAACAGAAAGTTTTTGTAAAACCATTGAACGATCTTACTACTGCATGATTTGGTAATCGTATAACCAACAAGATGTAAATAAAGCTTCGCTTTATTGATTCACAAAGAGGATTACACAAAGTCTAGAGAGAGAGTTACACACTCAGTTACACACACTTAAGAGATTTAGAATGACAGAACTAACTCTAAGCTTTCTCTAACATAACCTATTTATAGTGCACATATACTGAACGAGCGGACCATCCGACGGTCCATTTGGTCCGCCCGGACCAAATAACCAGAGGACCATTTGGTCCGGCCATCTCAGCATATAGTCACTAACTCACTCAGAAGCTCTAGATTAGATACAATACACGAGACACACGTTAGCATAGGAATATGCTCTAACAAACTCCCCCTTAACGTGTAGTGTATCTAGCTATCTATCTATCTAACAAAACTTCAGCCTTCAATCTTTAGCATTGCTGCATCCGATCTTCAACTTGAAATCTTGTCAGAAATAGAGCTTGCATGGCTGGATCAATCTTGAACAATCTTTGAACTTCAAGATCCACTTGTAACAGATATAACATACTCCCCCTTTCACCATGCTTGAATCATCTCACACAGAATAACCTGCAATTTCAGAAGATAGAAACGTAGCTTTTCTTTTTCTTTTGAAAAATTAATTTAATCTTGGCGCAAAACTTCTCTTCGAGAATCCAAGATATAAATTTGAATTTTGAATTTTGTATCATTGTATCGATCGGTCAAAAACAAATAAGAAACAAAATATTTTTGGCTTTTTAAAACTTTATGCTAAAACACACCGAAAATCCTTTTTGGATTTTTCATATATGAAACATAAATGCAATACAGAAATGAAATACTGAATCACACACTATTTTTGTATTTTGAGAGAAAGATCACAACTTGGGATCATATTGGTCATGACATGTTGAACTACACTTCAATTTCAATTACTTAGCACACAAGCCATATCGATTACTGGTATAATTTGTCCATCCTAAACTCAGGCACAATCATACTCATAACATCTGGATATGTTATTGAATTGATTAGGTTTGCTTTGAACAGTGTACCCCATACTATCAGACATACTCAGATATGGTTTTTCTTTTATATCACACTTTGTGATTTCATTTGTGATATGATCACATAATGATTGTATTCATGAATCAGTCAACTGTGTTCCATGCAAAAAGAAATAAGAACGTTAAATCGTCTACCTTAAGGTCGATCTTTCGATACGCAGATAAGGCCTCGAATTTAACAAAATAAGAAAATAAAAACAAGTTGAAATTGTATAACCCAACAACAATCAGGTCGGTACTCCCGTACACGTTGAGAAAGTCCGATGAGTTATACAAAACACCAAAGAAAATAACGCAGAACGTCAAACGAACAACAATCAGGTCGATCTTTCGATACGCAAAGAAAGTCCGATCGTTTGACAAAATAAAGAAAATCAAACAAGTTTAAATCTTTGCAAAATGTACACATGTATAAACAATGACTTCTCATTTTCTTTTTCACATAATTGTTTCTTGATATCATGAGATATGCATCAAGATGTTGTCCACTTGGTCAAGCATTAGTATTTTAATGTTTATCACATCTGAATACTTTCTGAATTAATGTTGAGCCTACCAAGCACATCGAACAATGATCTTATGGATTTTTCATCTATTTTACCCATGAGCCAGACACGTAAGCCAATGTACCATCATTTCACAAACATGTCTGATCAATTTCTCATTTTTTCAATGTTTTTGTATCTTTCTATTTTTCGATGTTTTTGAATTTTTCATTTTCTCCCCCATAAAATGAAAACTCTATTTTTTGGATTTTCATTTTAACAAAAAACAACAAAGATACTATTTTTGGTTTTTCAATTTTCTCCCTCTAAACTACAAACAAAATGAAGTAAAGAAAGAAAATTGACCAATCGATACTGATACCTGTTCAGTTTAAGCGTTCAGAAAAACTTTCAGTTTTGAAAAAATGACGCATTCAATTTAAGTTAAGCAGGAAACTCCACTATCAGTAACTGCTTGATGCTTGAACTTCACAATCACCAATAGGTCTTCTTGAAGAAACCTGCACACTAGTTTAAAGGATTAGTATTCAAATGACCCGAAGCACACAGCTTCTGGTCGACCAGTGTCTTCCACAAAATCAGTTGCAGCTTTGCTGACCATCTTAGGTCGCCACTGCATTTTTGTTTTTTCATTTTTAACTGAGACATCATCACATGATGAACCACCCACACTTGAATCAAATTAAAAAAAAAAAATTCTTTTTCGACTTAGTGTTGGATGGTGTTGACTCAGTAAAAATTATGCCTGATTCATCAATAATTGTGGCAGATTTGTTTGAAAAAGAACGTTTTGTAATTTCAAGACAATCATGTGCCATATGTCCCTTTCGGCGACAGTGATAGCACAAATGATATGAGCGTTTAAATTGTGGCTTGACCTGAACTGGATGACTTTTAACAGAAAATTCAGACTCATCAGAAATATCATCAAAAACTGGAAATCGATTAGAATGTACCCATTTCGATGTAGGACTTTGAAGCGTAGCGTTAGAACCTGATGAAGACAATTCGTTCGGGGAACTTTCAGATGAAACTTTCTTCTTTTGCTTTCCCCCAAATCCTTTCTCCATCGTTGAAATGAATACTTGAGCCAGATGATATATTTGATCCAAGTTTGTATCTTTCTTTGCTTTCTTTGGCATGTTCTTTTGCTTTGGAACCTTCTTGCCTTCACTTCCCAACCCAGCTTGTTTGTAACCAGGTAACTTGGATAGATCTATTTGAGAACTTGAAGGACCAGATTTAGCAACTTGGTTAAATGAAGCTTTAATTTCTTTTAATTTGTTAGCTTGAACCAACTTTGAAGCAACTTCGGCTTCATTCAACTCTTTTCCATCTTTTTCAATTATTTTGCCAGCTGAAAGAATTCCCTCTTCTGACATAAACCCACGAGAAATAAACGATGATGGTGTTTTATCAACCAAACTTTCTTCTGCTTCTATCACCTTCTTTGATTTCTTTGATGCCTTCAAATCAGAAGTTTCAACAACTAATTCAGAATAATCTTGCTTTGTAGGCGAAGGACTCAAATCAACAATAACCTCTGTTTGAATCACTGGATGTGGAATTTGGTTGAAATCATCACCTCCAAACACCTTCTTGAAATTATCGTCTTGACACAAATAACTTGCAAAAGAATGAGAATTCTTTAAGTTATGCAATTGACGATTTAGATCCAAGATTTCAACATTCAAATCGGCAATGGTCTTTTGAGCTTCAGCAAGAACCTTTTCTGATTGAATCAGTTTCTCAGATGTGCTGTTAACTAATGATTTTTCTCTTCTCATACCATCATGAGCAGCAAGCACTTCTTTTGTAATTTTAGCCACTCTTTCCTTATAAATCTCAACATTTTTGGTTAACAAGCTTTTGTCTTTCTTCAGAGTAAAAATTGTATCTGTCAGTTCCGACTGAACAATTTGATATTGAGTTCTGTCAGCAATAATTTCATCCAATGTTCTTTGAAGCTCAGCATTAGATGTCGTAAGTGCTTCCACCCATTTTGTGGATTATTGAAAAAAATTTTCAAAATCTTCACCAACATCCTTAGCTTGAGACTTTCCAGCAAGAAAAGTTGTTACCGGTGGATTACTGCTTGAGATAGAATGTGATTTAGTTTTAGCATGCGCCGTAGCAGAATTCTCTCCAAAATATATCTCAGGATTCTGAACTGTTGGTGTTGCTGACTTTTTCACAATTAATTCCATTTCCCGAGCTTGTAATTTACTTAACACTTGATTGAATGACCAACTGGAGTAATTTGGATCATTAGTAAGCATCATAACAAAGTTCTCCCACTTTTCGGGTAGAGATTCCAGAAATTTTTCTTTCAATTCCTCTTTTTCTTTCTTGACTCCAACAACCTCAAGTTCATTGATCATATGTGAAAACCTAGAAATCAAGTCGGCAATACTTTCTTTTTCACAATGTTGAAAGTTATCCAATTCTTTTAACAAAACTTTCTTTCGACTTTTCTTATATTGCTCGTTTCCTACACACCTATCTTTCAATGCATCCCACAAAGTTTTTGATGTTGTGCAATTTTTGAATTGATGTAAGAGCTCTCTTGGTAGTGCCATTGTGAGATTTCCATAACATTTCTTTTCTCGGACATAAACTTTTCTTTGATCTTCATCAAGATCACTTTGTGTAATCGGTTATCCATTTATCTGAGGATATGTATAATCTTGTTCAATGGAAATCCATAAATCAATGTCAAGAGCATTAATCAAAGATTCAAATCTTTGCTTCCAATTCTCATAATCCTCAAACCTAAGCAACTTAGGAACTTTCTGAGTTGTTCCTATCTCGTTATCATAGTTCAATATGGCTTGTATTGAAGATTGAACAGCTGAAAATGCGTGAAAATCGCTCATTTTGAAATTACAATATCGAATGCACAAACTTCAAACTGAAAAATGGGCGTCTTCCAAGCGGATTTTGGGGGTCAAACTGGAAGGTACAGACCTTTCAGATGAGTATACGTCTAGATCTCGGAAAGACGAACGTTTTGGCTGGTATTAGCTCCCGTAACTCTAAACGGTTTGCAAGTTACGTCAGTTTTAGTGAAGATATGTTTTCTGCCAGCGGACCAACCAATTCTGCGGACCAGATTCCTGATCAGTGTTAAACTGCGGACGAGATAAAATTCAGCGGATCAAATTTGGTACGGCGGACCAAATGGTACGGCGTAACTGCCAGCGGACCAGAAAGTAACCGCCACGGACCAAACTTTGAAGATTGCCTGGGCGAACCAGTCAGCGGACCAATTGTTCTACCAGCGGACCAGACGCAGATGAAGCTGAAATCTACTGATTTTCACAAATTTTGACAATTGAAACTAGAAACTGGATCAGTATGATGCGAAAACACTCCAGAATCACTCAGAAATCATTTTCCATCGTTGAAACACTCAGAATTGCGGAAATTTAATGAAAAACGAAGAAAACCCAAACTTTCTCACTCTAGAATTCGAAAATTTACCAAAATCACAGCAATAGAGCAACCAATTGCTCTGATACCACTTGTAAAACCATTGAACGATCTTACTACTGCATGATTTGGTAAGCGTATAAGCAACAAGATGTAAATAAAGCTTCGTTTTATTGATTCACAAAGAGGATTACACAAAGTCTAGAGAGAGAGTTACACACTCAGTTACACACACTTAAGAGATGTAGAATGACAGAACTAACTCTAAGCTCTCTAACATAACCTATTTATAGTGCACATATACTGAACGAGCGGACCATCCGACGGACCATTTGGTCCGCCCGGACCAAATAACCAGAGGACCATTTGGTCCGACCATCTCAGCATATAGTCACTAACTCACTCAGAAGCTCTAGATTAGATACAATACACGAGACACACGTTAGCATAGGAATATGCTCTAACAGTTAACTCCAAAAATGGTTACAGTAACAGTAATGGTAACCAAAACCGCCAGGGTAGCAGTGCTCAGAATTTGAACAGGTACAAAGGCGAAGCACCCTATTGCAACAGGTGCAACACACACAACACTGGTGACTGCAACAAACCCCCCATGTGAGCGTTGTGGGAATAGAGGGCACATATCCAAGAATTATTGGGTGAACTATTGAACTGACCCAAGCAAAACAATGATGGCCCCAGAGGGTGTTATAAATGCGGGAAAACAGGACAATAACTCCAAATATGGTTACAATAACAATAACAATAGTGGACGCGGTAACCAAAACTATGCGGGTAGCAGTGGTCAGAATTTGAACAGGTACAAAGAAAAAGCACCCTACTGCAACAAGTGCAATACACACCACACTGGTGACTGCAACAAACCCTCATGTGAGTGTTGTGGGAAAAGATGGCACATAGCCAAGAATTGTTCGGGTGAACTACTGAAGCGACCCAAGCAAAACAATCACTACGTCAAAATTCACCTTTGGCCACGGAAAAAAAACCGTGACAAAAGGTGTTTGGTCACGTTTTTTTTTTCATTCCAACTGACACCATAGGTGCCGTGACCATATGTACCCTACGGCCACGTTACAATATCAGTGGCTGAAGCCACCTATAACCGTGGCTATAGGGTACCAATATTTGTTGTTGTAATCAAACAATTCTTCAGAAAAGCGTGGCCAAAGGGTCCCAACGGCCACATGTGTTTGGTTAACGTGGCCTTTGGTATTTTATGGTCACGTATATTCATGTTTTAGCCACATACATTATAAAAATACGTGGCCAAAGGGTTGCTGAAATCATACATTTTGTCACAGTACGCGTGGCCAAAGGTTGGCAACGGCCACGTTAAAATATCAAAAGCGTGGCCTTTGGTATTATATGGTCACGTATATTTGTGTTTTAGCCACAAATGTTATAAAAAACGTGGCCAAATGGGTTGCTGAAATCATAAATTTTGTCCCAATAAGCGTGGCCAAAGGGTGGCAACGGCCACATTAAAATATAAAAAACGTGGCCTTTGGTATTATATGGTCACGTATATTTGTGTTTTAGCCACATATATTTGGAAAAAAAAAGTGGCTAAAGGGTAGTTGAAATCAGATATTTTGTCCCAATACGCGTGGCCAAATGGTGGCAACGGCCACGTTAAGATATAAAAAGCGTGACCTTTGGTATTATATGGTCACGTATATTTGTGTTTTAGCCACATATATTTGGAAAAAGAAAGTGGCCAAAGGGTAGTTGAAATCATACATTTTGTCTCAATACGGGTGGCCAAATGGTGGCAACGGCCACGTTAAGATATAAAAAGCGTGACCTTTGGTATTATATGGTCACGTATATTTGTGTTTTAGCCACATATATTTGGAAAAAGAAAGTGGCCAAAGGGTAGTTGAAATCATACATTTTGTCTCAATACGGGTGGCCAAATGGTGGCAACGGCCACGTTAAGATATAAAAAGCGTGACCTTTGGTATTATATGGTCACGTATATTTGTGTTTTAGCCACATATATTTGGGAAGAAGAAAAAGTAACCAAAAGGTTGTTGAAATCAGATGGGTCCTTGCTATACACGTGGCCAATTTAAAAGCTATTACAAAATATTAATTACAAATCAAATAAAATTCAATTACAAGTCAATACAAATGAAATACAAATAAAAAATTAAAGAAAATTACACTGCATACTAGCATTATTCTCAATCTAATTTAATTACAAGTCAACAACACTACCGCGTACGTGGTCTTCATCTTCAACTGTCTAGATTTGAGCTTAATTAGGACCATTTTTTATTGTATTCCTTCCTATACCAAAACATATAATTGATAATTAGGTTATGGAAATTGATCATAATATATATAGCAATTTTGAAATACTTAACACAAAGATCTGATGAAAATCTTTGTATAAAGATCAATATATATATATATATATATGAAAGTTTTTGTAAGCTCTTCCTCATGTTTTGTTTTGGTTAACACCATTAATTATATAGACAGATTTTATCTCAATCATTTAAGTTGATTTTATTCTAAATTTGATTGTTGCAAGTAGATTTTACAGTCAACTGATGTGATTTTATCCAATTTAGAAGTATAATTTATCCTGTTTATAAATCATCTCATCCAACCATATCAAAATGCCAACATATACTAACATAACATATGAATATATACTTCATGTAAGATCACAGTTATGAGTAAAATGGAGTCTGCTATGATTCATTGAAAATGTGTATGTATTTATAATATAAGAAAACTGGTTAACCATCCTGAAGAACTTTAGAACTCTAGTTTATCCGGTTCATCCTTAAGAACTCTAGTTCATCTTCTCTCAATCCTCATGAACTCTTCTTCCTGAAGAATTGTAGTTCATCCGGTTTTCTCTTCTTCCAATTTACTTAAGAAGTAAAATTTATCCTGTTTATATATCATCTCATCCCACCATATCAAAATGCCAACATATACTACACTAACATAGCATATGAATATATCCTTCATGTAAGATCATAGTTAATTATGAGTGAAATGGAGGTCTGCTATGATTCATTGAAAATGTGTATGTTATTAATTATAGATGAAAAGTGTATGAATAAAACTGTAACAACTATCATGTTAACATACAAAGATTTTCATCAAAAATTTTCATCAGGTGATGGACCTTTAGGGTGAACCCTACTACCGCAAGAGTCCCCGTAAGCCTTGTTTGCTACAATTTATAATTTTTGATTGTCTAATAGTGGATGACAGGATTTATAAACTGGCTAGATTTTAATTCTTCAATAAATTGGAACAAGAACAAAACCGTATGAACTAACAAGAATAGAACCGTATGAAGGTTCAAGCCTTGTTTGCTACAATTTATAATTTTTGATTGTCTAATAGTGGATGACAGGATTTATAAACTGGCTAGATTTTAATTCTTCAATAAATTGGAACAACAACAAAACCGTATGAATAACAAGAACAGAACCGTATGAAGGTTCAAGCCTTGTTTGCTACAATTTATAATTTTTGATTGTCTAATAGTGGATGACAGGATTTATAAACTGGCTAGATTTTAATTCTTCAATAAATTGGAACAAGAACAAAACCGTATGAACTAACAAGAACAGAACCATATGAACTATAATTCCTCAGGAAGAACAGGAAGAATAGAACCGGATGAACTAGAGTTCTTCAGGATCAAGAGTAATTATTCAGTAATAGAACAGGATGAACTACAGTTCTTCAGGATGAACCGGATAAACTAGAGTTCTTCAGGATGAACTATATATACTATAGTTGTTATTTCTGTTCATAGTCTATTGGATATTCCCATGTATTTAAACCCATTATCTAGTGAATTAAAATCATTCTGGTTGAATACAATTCTCTATACACTAATATTTAGTCACACAACCTAATATATATATGTAGAAGACTATAACCTTAGGGAGAAGATTCCATCCGGATTGAGAGAAGATGAACAGAAACAGATGAAAATACATTATATTAAATTAAAAATCAATTCATTACATAAAAGGGAAAAGAAGCGGCTGAAGACAAATCCCTCTTTGCTTTCTCACAATTACATACACATAATCCAAAGGGGGTATGATTCCATTAATACATTGATCTATAAAATTACAACTTTAAAACTACTAACTTAAAGGGAAAAGAAGCGGCTGAAGACAAATCCCTCTTTGCTTCTCACATGGTGCTCTAGAGAGATTGTCTGAGAATCATCATATAACGGCTACTTGCTGCTTTCTCACATGCACTTGCTTCTGATCAACTGAAAATGGTGAAGAAGTGGCTGGAAGAAATCAGGTTCATGGGGCCAGAAGCGAGAGAAGCACCTGGACAATACAGGTGCTGCAAACCACAACATGTGCCGGCCCTTGCCGCTGACTTTACAAAATTATATAATAACTTAAAATCTGCTCCCAGGAGTTATGAAGCCGAAACCCTTGGTGTCGTTGAACCACTTCACGGTACCTGATTTCCTACCGCCTTCGTCTGCCATTTTCGTTTTCAGATTGTCTGGGCTGAGGGAACTGAAAATGGTGAAGAAGCATCTCTTTTGCTACATCTCCTACATCGTTCCCTTTCCACAATCCAACATCGTTATCCGGGCCATTTGAGTGATTGGTACCACCCAATGTTTTAACTAAAGTTAGATCTATTATTAATAACAATAATAAATTATAATTTATCAAGCACATTATAAATTAATCAAGGAATGAGTAAAAGAAAGAAAGGAGGGTAGTGAGATCAACTACCTTGTTCAAGTTTAGGGTTGCAATAAACAGGGCATGCAAACCTCATATGGGCCCTTACTGCTGATTGTTATAAAATTATATATTAACTTAAAATCTGCTCTCAGTAAAGCATTTGTATGAACCATTAGAGACTCCTCGTCTCCATGGTTTCCACAATAACTTAAAATATGTTCCCAGGAGATACAGAGCGCAATCTTTCCCTGCATAAGAAAAAATTACCAAATCTGAGACGAAAATTTCAATCGAACTTCAGTGGTGAAGATGATAACTTACCGTTTTCCACATACGGATGACACCAATTCCACATTTTTTTTCGGCGATGATGGACGAAAAACAGAGAGAGAGAGAGATTGGGAGAAAAGGGGCATGGTGGAGATGATGATGAAAACTGATACAGAGATATAAGTAAATGAAATAATCATGATTACAAGCGCCGTCGACTGTTTGTCTTCTTTTAGCCACCTAAAATTAATATACCGTGACCATTTGTGATAATTTGTCACGCAACCAATGTTTAATATGAGTGGCCATATCACAAGATAATAAAAATGATAAACATATAAACACAAATCTTCTCTTTTTCGCCACGCGTTTAATATTACCGTGACCATAAAATAGATTTTTGTCACTCACAACCTACCATTTAGTCACGGTTAATATATGTGGCCATAGGTAATAGATTTTTGTCACTCACAACCTACCGTGACCATTAGTCATCTAATATTTAGTCACACAACCTAATAACAGTGGCCATATGTACTAGCTTTTAGCCACATAACTAAGTAAAAAGCGTGGCCATTGCTCACATTTAGCCACACATAATATATACTTAATAGTTTTGTTTTCTTTTAATTTACTAAGTAATAAAATCTACTCTTTCGTCACACAACATTATTTAAGCGTGGCCATACATTCCTTTTTGGTCACACGAATAAAAAATCATAAAAATTCCGTGGCCGTTTGGTGCATTTCGCCACTCTTTTTTAAGTGTGACAAATAAGTGCCACATGTTTTTGTAAAACAGTGGCTAAAGCCACTGCACCTGATTGTTGTTGTCACATAAACAAAAAAATACGTGGCTAAAAGGGTCCAAAGGCTATATATTTGGCCACGGGTACAAAATATGTGTGGCTAAAACGAGAATTTCTTACCTTTGGCCACGCTTTTTTCAAAACAGTGGCTATGCGTTATCAAAAAAACCATGGCCAAAGCCACTTTTTGACGTAGTGAATGATGGCCCTAGAGGGTATTATGAATGCGGGAAACCAGGACACACGAAGAAAGATTGCCCTCAACTCCAGAGGAATGGAAATTACAACAACAATGGTAGAGATGGTGATGGAAATGGGGAAATGGTGCCAGAGGACACACTTTTCTCATGGGATAGGGTGAAGCCAAAAATGATGCCAACGTGATAACCGGCAAGTTTCTTCTCAACAACTATTTTGCTAATGTGTTATTTGATTCTGGTGCTTAGAAAAGTTTCATTTCAACCAAATTTTGTAAGTTGATAAAGGCTGATATGAACCCACTAGAAGCTAGGTACACAGTTGAACTAGCGAATGATAAGCTTCTCGATGCAACTTATTTAGTCAAGATTGTACACTAGAGCTCTCAGGTCACAAATTCAGCATGGATTTAATGACTTTCACAATCTGTAGTTTTGACGTAGTAATCGGTATGGACTAGCTATCCGCGCATCAGGAAAAACTTGCCTGCCAAGAAAAAGTCGTACGTATACCAACCACAAATGGACAAGTACTCTCAATTTAGGGCGAAAGGGGAAGCACTGTCTCCGGAATTATTTCGTACCTCAAAGCACATAATTATCTTCGGAAGGGAAATGTAGCCATCCTGGAAACGGTTACAGACTAGACCATGGTGGAAAGAAAAATCGAGGATTTTCCTATAGTTCGCGACTACCCCGACATAATCCTGGAAGAATTACCAGGCCTACCTCCACATCGACAAGTGGAATTCAGAATTGACCTTATCCCTGGAGCAGCTGCTGTTGCTCGAGCTCCATATCATTTGGCTGTAAACGAACTTCACGAGTTAACCACTCAACTATAGGAGTTATTAGATAAAGTCTTTATTATACCTAGCTCGTCGCCATGGGGCGTGCCAGTGTTATTCATCAAGAAGAAAGATGGACCTTCAGAATGTGCATAGACTACCGTGAGCTCAACAAGGTTACTATTAAGAACCGATATCCTCTTCCTTAGATCGACGATATCTTCGATCAATTGCAAGGATCCAGCTACTATTCAAAAATCGACTTAAGGTCCGGGTATCATAAACTTAGAGTTCGCAAGAAAGACATATCAATGACAACTTCCAGAACGCGATATGGTCACTACGAGTTCTTTCTTAGTTATTCCTTTCAGCTTAACAAATGCACCAGCGGTGTTCATGGATCTCATGAACCGCGTGTGCAAACCTTACCTAGACCAATTCGTCATTATTTTCATCGACGACATACTCGTTTATTCAAAGACTAAAGAGGAACATGAGGAACATCTCAGAATAATCCTGGAACTAATAAGAAAGGAGCAACTTTACACGAAATTCTCCAAATGCGACTTTTGGATCCGATAGGTCCAATTTCTGGGTCACATCGTCAACGAGCAAGGTATTCACGTGGACCCTACTAAGATACATGCAATCAAAAACTGGTCTATTCCAAGAGCACCAACACAAATACATCAATACCTAGGTTTAGCGGGTTACTACCATCGTTTCATAAATGGATTCGAAGTTCTATTGTGACACGTCAATCAAGGGACTTGGATGTGTATTAATGCATAGAGGTAAAGTAATTGCATACGGGTCAAGGCAACTAAAGGCTCATGAAACAAATTACACAACTCACGATCAGGAGTTGGGCGCAGTTGTATTTGTCTTGAAATTTTGGAGGCACTACTTATATGGTACTAAGTGTACAATATGCACTGATCACAAAGGCCTCCAGCATATATTCGAACAGAAGGAAATCAACATCAGGCAGCGTAGACGGGTCGAGTTGGTAAACGACTACGACCTAGCGATAAAGTATCATCCAGACAAGGCCAATGTGGAGGCCGATGCCTTGAGCATAAAGAAATATGTTAAATCTACAACTAACAATTCGTGCGGGACTACCAGATACAATCCAGGATGCCCAAAAGGAGGCCTTGAGAGAGGAAAACATTGGTTCTGAATCCTTGAGTGTTGTGGATGGAACTTCGGAACTTAATTCGGATGGAATTCGCTATTATAAAGATCGTGTATGGGTACCACTCCATGGAAATCTTCAGGAACTGGTGATGGACGAGGCTCACAAGTCCTGATATTCAGTCCATCCAGGTTCGGACAAAATGTATCAAGACCTGAGGGGTCTCTACTGGTGGCCAAATATGAAGACTGACATTGCTAGGTATGTCAGCAAGTGTTTGATGTGCTCGAAGTTAAAAGCTGAACATCGAAGGCCAGCATGATTACTGCAACAACCAAAAATACCTAAGTGGAAATGGGAAGAGATCTCAATGGATTTCCTCACGAGACTGCCCCGTACTCCCAGCGGTAATGACATGATTTGGGTCATCGTGGACAGGATGACCAAATCTGCCTATTTCGTAGCCATCAAGGAGAGTGAAGAAACTGACAAATTTGCACAAATCTACCTCAAGGAAATTGTCAAACTCCACAGAGTGCCCTTATCTATTATCTCTGACCGAATTCCTAGATTTGCTTCAAACTTTTGGGGATCCTTACAAGCAGCCATTGGTACTCTCTTGGATATGAGTACCACCTACCATTCTCAAAAAGATAAAAAAAAACTGAGCGCACCATCCAAACTCAAGAAGATATGCTTTGGGCATGTGTAATGGACTTTGGTAAGAACTGGGAAGCTCACCTTCCACTAGTCAAATTATCTTATAACAATAGCTACCATACCAGTATTGGAGCCGCTATCTTTAAGGCACTTTACGTACGAAAGTGCAGATCACCGGTCTACTAAGCCGAGGTCAGTGACAGCCAACTCACCGGACCATAACTAATATACGAGACCACGGATAGGGTCGTACAAATTAGAAACCGCATGAAGGCAGAAGGGGACCAAGAAAAGAGCTATGCAGATAAGCGTAGAAGACCGTTGGAATATGAAGTCGACGATAGAGTACTGTTGAAGGTCTCACCGTGAAAGGGTTTCGTACATTTTGGAAAGTGCAGGAAGCTGAAACCCAGGTATGTAAGACCCTTTGTAATAAATGAAATCGGGACGGTGTCATATCATTTAGACTTGCCACCTGAATTAGATGGGGTACACAACGTGTTTCATGTTTCGAATCTAAAGAAGTGTCTGGCTGAAAGCACTCTAATAGTTCCTCCGGAGGAACTCATGGTTGACGAGCAACTGCAATTCATAGAACAGCCCGTGGAAATATGGGACGTGAAGAGAAAGCATTAAAAAGAAGTAAATCCCAATCGTCAAAGTCAGATGGCACTCTAAGCATGGACTGGAGTTCACGTGGGATCGGGAAGACCAAATGAGGAAGAAATAACCTCACTTGTTCGATCAAGCCTCCGCATAAAATGTGGCAACCTGAAAATTTTTCATTCCCTCCTCAGAAACATAACAACCTAAGGAAGTTTTGGGACGGAAATTCTGTAACAAGGAGATGCTGTGACAATTTCCAAATTCCCAGTTTAACACCGTTAACTATTTTTTTTAGTTTCATTAGCAAACTCGTTGACCGTTATTTAAATGTTCATATAATACTATATATTAATTGCTATTAGAATACTATATTTTTTCGTTAGTTTCATTAGATTTCTATGATCATCATATGTGTGTTATGAAGGCTGTAATCTTGAGGTTAAATACTGTTTATTGTATTACAAATCTCTATAAAAGGTTTGAAGATCAAATTGGTGGCCAAAACATAATTTTTGCAATTACCCGTTTTTTGACAGATTTTGTCAGAAATTTTAGGTCGTCTTGTACAGGTCATAACATGCTCAATTTTTATCCAAATCAAGTGATTCTTTTTCCATAGTAAATTTATGTGTCTTATCTTAAATTTGGATACTCGTACGCATTCTAAGACATCCGTTTGATCACTGAAAAAGCTACTGCAAGTTGGGTGTGCAGGGCTGTCAAAAATTCATCAATAACAACTTATGCTATTTTTTTGCCATAATTCTCGGGTATTAATGAAGGTATTTTTGTATAAAAATGATGTCTGTATATTAAAACTAAATTCTAGAAGTTTTGGTAACCGAACCACAAGATTTGATTAAGTTATGAAGTTTTCAAGTCTATTTTCACTACTCTGCATAACAGCAACAAAGCTGATTTTTAACCAACTTCAAACCCGCATAACTTACTCAATACTTAACTTTTGGGTTGATTATTTTTGCAACATGTTTAGAATGTTTGAAAATGTATGCCTACAAAATTTTATAACCTAACTCCAAATATGGAGCAAATTCCGCATGTCTACAAATGGTGTGTTAAGTTGTTAACATGTGAACTTTTCATTTGTGCCTTTTTCCTTGGAAATGTGTATCTATGTTCTCCCACAAGTTTAGGACTTGTGTTTAAGTTTTAGGACCAAGGTGAATTCATGATAACATAATAGTTTATTGATAACTAATTCGTCATAACGACAACCTCTAATTTGGTTAGACTGTATTCACTAAAATAGGTCACTCATAACAAACCTTTAAAGTCAAGTGCCGAGTATCAGTGCACCACAAGGTGAGTTTCACTTACTTCATTTAGTTATATCCGGTTAAGGATGATAACACACAATTGAACAACTAGTTGCATCCGATGAAGGGTGACAACACAACGGGTAAAGGTATTTCATATGTTAAAGTAATTATCCGTTATATATCACATGTTTCACTGAAATGCATCTTAATTACAAGAAGTCCTTACATTCTCGGGCCGTTAATAATGAATACAGAGGTAATGTTGAGTAGTACTACTGGGGATTGACACCCCCGCTTAGTGGTTCACAAGATACACCCTCCTGACAGGTGGTCGGACTGAGAACAATGTTAGCCTAGAACTACCATGATCAGGAAAGCATAGGTTAGCTACCTAATGATATGTATATTACTTATAACTTGCATTTCTAATTTACGAAGTGGTCTTTCATTATTCGTATGCTTTCTTGGTCCACATGGTGAAATGTGGGCTGCTTTTGTGAACTCACCAGCTTTTGCTTACACTTGATTGTTGCATGATTTTCAGGTCGCTAGAGGATCATTGAAGGCATGGGCGGTGGCAGTACTTCTTTTTATGAAAACTTTTAGGGAAATACATTTCAGATATTCTTATTAATTACTTTTGCAAACAACAACTTTGTAGTCTTTTAAAATGCTTCCGCTGAATTGATATTTAAACTTTGTTCTCTAAATGCATTATGTGACTATTTTGTTTCTCACTAAAGGCTTGGTTGTAACTAAAGACTTGGATCCTGGTCTGGATCACACCCCACACGGTTAGACTCCGTTAGTGAAAAATTGGGGGTGTGACATACAAGACCACCAACCCACCTCCCCTCTCCCCTTCTTGTCGGCCCCTCTCTCCCTCTCTTTTTTGACCCGGCTGACCCCAAGCTTGAACCTGAACCCCTGATCTTTTTGTTCGGTTTTCGACTCACAACAACACCAACACAAACACACACATTCTTTCCTTTACCTTCACTCTATCTCTGGGCCCTCTCAACCCAAACCGATAACCTCCCCTCCCCCCCCCCCCCAACCTGTTCCTATCTCACCCAAACACCCCATTGGCACTAACTAATCCTCCATATATAATCACGTTAACTTTTCACTCTTTCACATTTCTCAAATCCTAAAGGAACACCTCCCACCACTCACTCTTTCTACTCTCTCGATAGAAAACTCTCATGATTAAGCCATCTCTTGAAGATCATATCTACTAGAAGCAAGCAAGGAAAAACATCATCATCATTTCCACCACCATTTGTGATTTCTTTCAATTTTGGTAAATTTTCTCCAACTTTCTTCATGAAAAAACTATTAGATACTAAAACCTTGTTCATTTTCACCATCTATTCACTTCCTATGTCAAGTCTTGATGATCCATGATGATCCTTAGTGATGAAAACCCAAAAACACAAAAAATGGTTAATCTATTTTTAAACAACTTTATATTTCTTTCTATTTTCGTGTTCCATGGATGATCTAGTGATCTATCTTCTTTGGTGTACCTAAAAATGAGTTCAAGTGTAAATCATGTGATTACTTTCTTTATTTGGTGTAAAAAGAGTATTGATCAAGTTTAAACATCATTAACAAGACTACTTTTATGGGTAAAATATCCATATCCGAATTTGACACATTTTAGACTATGAGGAGTATTTTGGACATGTTTGAAATAACTTTTGTGAATGCACTTTGACTAGAAGTGAGTTTAGATCCTTAAATCTTCAAAATAACATGTTGAAAACCCTAAAACTACACATCAGAATTAATTCGAATTTTAAACAGTATCTTAGAACCTCCAAAAGTGAATCAATGTTAAAACTTGGCTAAAAATACCCCCAAGAAAAGAGCTAGAAATAGGAAAAAGACCGGCTGTGGAAACATATTATCTGAGTTCATAACATGAGAAAATATTTATTTTACAAAGATAATTTTGTTTTCTAAGAATATTAGAAAATATCGCGTATTGACAAATACCCATAAAGTGTGTATTTTAGACTTTTAATTGTTGGTTTAAATAATATTTGTTGGTTTAAATATTAACTATAATCATGGAAATATATAAATACTTATTTTTCCGGAATGATATCGAGACCTCAAATATTTATTGATAATGAATATGTCCTTAAGCCAATCGGATACTGTTTTGATAGAAAATTACCGAAGTAATTAAGTGATCAAACTTTGATTGTGAGGTAGAGCGCTTGATCAAGATGATGATGAAAATGTATATTGAATTGAGAAATACAAGGATGTAACGAGGGAAAATGTAGATACATAGTTCCTGATCGTCATGTGAAGTATAAAATACAAGACAAGTTTGTTGTGGTCCGAACCTTAGGCGAACTCCAAGTTCGGATACAGACGAACCTGGTCCGAACCTGAGGTTCGGCTGATCGATTTTTGGGTTGTCTTGTATAGATTTAGGTAGGGGATCAGATCTTCTGTGTGTGTTTTCTATGTAATCTATGTGTGGTTAATACAAGTTCTTTGTATTTACTCTTGTGTTCATTCGATTTACATTAATTTCGATATAACCGAGTAGACTATCTACCGCTCACGCACTTTCAGAAAATCCGGAATCCTTTGAGTTTCCTCTAAGGATCCTTGAAAAAAACCTCGGGAGCCGGCCTGAAGAGCCATCTGCCTAGCAATTTTAATGATAAAAATGAAGAATTAAGAGTGTTTGAGCAAGAATGATTGATGTTGCTAAGTGTTACAGACGATTGCTATTCAGAGCTAGTTCGTCAGTGAGTTGTGTGTGTCTAGATTGATCATTATGCTGATTAAATATTCATAAATACATTCAACTAACTATCTGAAATATCCGAGATTCCGGAACCAGGTCAGACAACTATTATATCCCAATCCATCCACGATGTCCTCGTATCTTCATCCTTGACCGAGTCTTTAGCCTTCATTTGCACGTGTAACTAACTTGCACATAATTAAACACGAGGGAAAACGATTAAGGTTAGTAACTAAATTGAACTCAGGATACCTAACCTGTCAGGATTCCGAGTCCACGTGAGGATACTGAACAAGTTGAGCTTCCGGAAAGGATCCTAAATTACTAGCCCCAACAATTGCCCCTTGAATTTTGACACTTGGGATAAGGCTTACAGCTGTAATATTCAAATTATTTCAAATTTTTACTCGTGGCACAATGACGGGTGAGAGATGATGATAATATGACGTCGGCATAACTTCCTATGCGAGGAATCCGTTTTGCAATCAAGTCCATAAATAAACCCTTATTTTTCCTTTTCTTCTTCACATATCTCCGGAAACCCTTCAAGATTTCTTTGCAATCCCAGGCCAGTTTCTTAATTTCTTTCTTTTTAGATTTCCGTTTTCTCGCCATGGTTAAGAAATCGATTGCTCAAGTTAATCGACGGCTACTTCCGTCGTTGAGGATTTCATCAATCAAGGATTTCTCATCTCATTCGACGAGGAAACCTGCACATTCGACGATCATGAAATCAAGAGCCTTAAAGAGTCTGGTCTGTTTCCCCCTGGTGTTGATTTCCGCAAGTTTGACCCCCCCGATTGAAAGCTGATTTCTGCTCCGAGACTTGGGTGTGCTTCCTTTATTACTGTTAGAGCATATTCCTATGCTCCAATGTGTCTGGTGTAGTGTATATGTGTGAGGGCATTATTGTGTGAGTCTTGGTGACAACGTATCATGGTCCGTACCAATTGGTACGGAGCTAACGTACCAATGCTACGTTGGATGGTACGCTAGGCAGTAAGTGTCACCTATAAATAGGTTGACTTGTAGAATGTGTTGAGAGAACTGAGTCATTCTACATTTTTTGTGTGTGTGTTCTAGAGAGAGAAACCAAAGCTTACTTCTTGTAATCTTCAAGTGATTAATAAGAACAAAGCTTATTTACATTCTCATTTCACTAGATTGATTGACACAAGCAGTAGTAAGATCATTCCGTGTCCTTACAAGTGGTATCAGAGCAATCTCGGTTGCTCTACTTCTGTGCTTTGATCAATTTTTGGATTTCTAGTGAGAGAAAGTTTGAGTTTCATTGGTTTTTCATCATTTTTTGTCAAATTCGAGTTTCTGATGTCAAACTTGATTTCAAAACGTTCCTAGTGTGTTTTCGGTGCCTACCCCTGCAATTTATAGTTCAAAACCTTCAAATTCGTGAAAATTCGAAAATTTCAGTTTCGTACGCCGGTTAAATGTCATGGTACGCTGGATGAACTACTAGTACGCTGACTAGTACATTCGTTGGTACGCAAAGTAATCTTCATCGTTGGTACATTGACGGCTACGTCATACCAAGTTTGGTCCGCTACTGTTCACTGGTACGCTTCTTGGTTTGTTACGGCGTTGGTATGCTAAGGTTTTTGGTACGCTGAAGTGCTTGGTCCGCTCAAAGTTTTGGTACGTTGGTCAAAGGTTTGGTCAGCTAATTGGTCCACTGGCAGAATAGTGCCGTTTACTAAAACTGACGTAACTTGAGTTCCGGTAAGAGTTACGTGAGCTAATACCAGCCAAAACGACTGTCTCGACGAGATCTACACTTACTCGCCTAACGACTAGTACCCTCCGGTTTGACCCCCAATATGCGTCTCTAAGACCTTTGTTTTTGCATCCGAAGTTTTTGATACCGAAAGTTTATCATAAGATGTCAGATTTTCAAGCGTTCACAGCTATGCAAAACATGATGCAAACCATGCTCAACTTTGATAATGAAATTGGAACAGGCCAGAAAGTTCCCAAGCTGTTGAAATTAGAAGATTATCACAAATGCAAACAAAGACTTTCGGCTTACATCAGCACAAAATGATATCGATTTATGGATTACAATTCGGAAGCTTTACATGCATCTAACTGATGACGGAGATTTTAAGGAGATTCGAATTTTTGATGCTGCAGAAAGAAAAAGCTATGAACTTGAACAAAAAGTAATTGGTTATCTTACGATGGCTTTGCCTACTGAATTGTTAAATCAATTCACCACTTGCAAAAAAAGTAAATACTTGTGGGATGCATTATCTGCAAGATGCAAAGGCAATGATCAATACAAAAAGAGTAGACGGAAAGTGCTGAACAAAGAAATTGAAAATTTTCAACACTATGATAAAGAAAATATTCCTGCTCTTGTATCCAGATTTTCACATTTGATAAGTGAAATGAAAGTGGTTAAAATAGAGAAGACTGAAGAGGAATTAAAGGAGAAATTGCTAGAAGCATTACCAAAAAAGTGGGAGAATTATGTTTTACTGCTTACTCATGATAAGGAGTACTCGACATTGTCATTTCATGATTTAACCGGAAAGCTTCATGCTAGAGAGATGGAAATGATGACTTCAAACAAATCAACCGTAGAACTACAAAACCCTGAGTTGTATCATGGTCAAAATTCTGCGAGTATCAATGCAAGTTCTATATCATTTGGTTTTGATTCATCAAATCTAGCTCCAACAGCATTTGTTGCTAGACATGGTTCAGGAAATTCTGAAAATACATCAAGAGGGTGTAGTTTTACTATTCCAAATCATTCAAGTCAACTTCATTTTCTGTAAAAAGACCTGATAAACATTTGGCTTTGATTTCTGCATAGTTATCTTCATATTATGGATTATTGAATGGTGGTTTGCCAACTGCTAATCTGATTGAAGAAGATTTTGATCAGATAGATCCCGACAATCTTGAACAAATGGATCTCAATTGGCAACTTGCTATGTTAGCCCAAAGAGCTGAAAAGTTCAGGAAGAGAACATGATTTAAAAGTCTAAATCCAGATGGTAAAGTTAGATTAGACAAACCAATGGTAAAGTGTTTGAAATGTTTCAATTTGCCGAATGCTTCTTCATCAAAGTCCTCAACAAGTAATTCAGAGTCAAAGGCATTAATTTCACAATTTGGTCAAGGATATGATTGGTCAAAAGATTTTGAAACTCCTATTGCTTTGATTGCAATTCATAACAATCCTGAAGATTCATTTAATGCAGAGTTAGCTGAGATGCAACATGCATTTATGGTTCAAATTGAACAGAGTGATTCTGATTCTGAATCAAGTGAATATGAATTTGTTTGTGAGGATTCAAGGATTGATAAAAGAAAATGAGTTGTTGGTTGCTGATTATGAAATGAAGATAGAGGAACTAGGTGATGAACAAAAAAAGTTGGAAGATTTAATTCAAGATTTGTTATCTCAAAAGAAAAGTTTTCAGAGTTTCAAGCAGAAGTTGTTGAAAAATAGTTAAAGTTTCAATGTGTTGAAAAGGATTTTGAAGAGAAGTTTACAGAATTATCTATGAAAAATGCTGAATTAGTCAAAGAAGTTGAAAAACGGAAGCCTGAAGCTGAAGATGCTGCCAATGATTTGAATAATTTGTTTGAAAAGTCAAAGGTTAAGCTTGATTTGCTCAACAAGACTTCTGATGAACAAGCTGCTCAAGTTGTTCAATATCAGATTGATATGGAAAAGTTGCTAGATGAAAAGAGGGAGTTAGCAAGGGTGAATAAATTGCAAAATGCGAATCTTGATATTCAGAAGAGAATTGAAGATAAGTTGAAGAAAGAGTTGATTGCGGAGCTTGATAATTTGCGATTGAAAAAAAATATGAAACTCACAATGTTGCTAAACGCTTAATGGCTACCGAGAAGGAATTAACTTAAGCACAACAAAGGATTTCTGATTTGAAGATCCAAGTTATTGACGCAAATCGTCTTTTGAATAATCTCACAAATTCACAATCTTACACAAGTTTCTTAGCAAAAGATGAAAATTTTTAAAGAATGTTCGACAAGACAACCTCACCTCCTGTTATTATAAAAGAAGCTGTCAACATTGTCAAAGAAACAGTTGAAGAATGTTATTACTCTAAGTTTTCTGAATCAAAGTATGTAGAGGATGCAGAGATGAAAATTGAGATTCCCGAAACTTCAAAATTTGTGTATGGTTCTTCTTCCACTGAAGAAGAGAAATCAATAAGTTCATCTGAGAAAATTCATTCCAATACTGATATTGATAAAACAATCTTTAATGCTCTAAAAGAAATCAACAAAGTCAAAGTTGAGTTTTATCGTCTTGCGAATACCGGGCATAAATCCTCTGTTTCCGAAGAAAAGAATTCGGGTAAACATTCAGGTTCGGGTTTCAAGCACAAGGTTGCTAATATGGATGATTCTAAGAATCAACATCAATAGAAATTGAAGAAGGTTAATTTGAATCAAATGAAGAAAGAAGTTTTTAAAGCTGAAAAAGTTCAACCTGAGAGGGTTTACAAACTCAAAGGTTTGGAATAAATATTTGCTGATAAAGAATTCCCGCTTCATTGCGTAGAAGCTCATAAAATATCAAAAGTTTTTGTGAAGAATGCTGATTCAGAGAGCAAGAATAAACAATCTGCTAAATGTTTTGGTCAAAAATTCACAAAGGAATTTCGTATTCCAAACTTAGAATGTGAGGTAGTGTGCTTGTCAATATGCTCGAAATGTAAAACTGAACACAAGGATGTAACGAGGGAAAAATCCAGGATTCTTCGAGTTGCCTCTAGGAATCCTAGCAAAAAAACCTCGGGAGCCGGCCTGAAGAGCCCGCTACCACACAATTTTATTGATAGGAAACTGAAAATTACAAGTGTTTTGGAGGTTTGATCGATCAGGCCAAGTGTTACAGAGATTGTATGCTATCAGAGCTTAAGTGTGAGTGAGTTGTGTGTTCCCACTGATTGAATCCTCGATTTATATAACGAATACAATGTTAACAAACTTTCCGGGATTCCCGGGATCCTACTATCCAACTAATTCGACCGTTAAGGGACTCTTCGTTCACTTGGTCCACGATCTTCTTCAGCTGGGGCGTAAGTTTCGGAGGTAGTTGATGACTTCGTCTTAACCTGGTCAAATAAACACGAGGCAAATAGGAGGGTTAGTTATAAATAAATAAATCAGGATACCTGGATTCATGGGATTCCCAGACGTTAATAGGATTCCTGCACTGTGTAAGCTTCCTGCGAGCATTCTGAATATACACCCTCAACAATTGCCCCTTGAATTTCAACAGATGTGGATAAGCTCGACAGCTGTTAAAATTCAAAAAGATGCCTTTTTAACGGCGTGTAGACGGTAAAAACGGTTGCGATGTGACTGTTTTCTCGGCGTCCAAGGGATGTGACATTTTTCCTTAAATAGGAAATTAATTCATGAGATATTCACCATCTTCTCCGCAAAAACCTCTCGAGCTTCTCCGACATTCCAGGTCAGTTCCCTTTCTTCTTTCTCGCTTTCCTTCCTGTTTTTCGGCCATGCCCAAGAAAAACACTCGGTCGTCTTCGTCGTTGAGCTCTCCGGTTGTCGGAGATTTCCATGATCAGGGGTATATCATCCCCTATGAGGAAGAAGCTTGTACCTTTGACAATCGCGACATTCTTGAGTTGAAGAATTCCGGCATATTTCCGCCGGAAACCGTTTTCCGACCTTTCGATTCCCTTACCAAGTCTGATTTCATGTCTACAACTTGGGTCTGTTTCATGTACTACCCCTTTTCGCTCGAAATGACATTCCCCTTTCCAGAGCTCGTTACTCAGTTTTTCAAAACCACCCGGCTTTCTTACTCCCAAACCATGCCGATGGTCTGGAGAATCTTGTATTCTCTGGATCAGTTGAACCAAACTAGGAATCTCGACATTGGGATTCCTGAGATCTGTGAAGCATATAAGTTAAGAACCCATGGTTGTAGCCGGTTTGTTCTCCAGGCTCGTACCTCCACCTCCCAGTTGATTCCCCAAGCTTCCCACAATGACCATGACTGGAAGAAGCGTTTTTTCTTCGTCAAACGAGACTCGATTCCTGGGGGGACGGAGTTGCCGTTGAAGTGGGTTGAGAAGGGTAGGATATTGAAGTTTCTTGTTGTTGCTAATTTTCCAATATGTGTCTAATTTTTCTGATGTTTTCTTCTTTGCAGCACCCAAATTTGAGAATCTTATCAAGAAGCAGCCTGATTTCAAGAAGCTCGAAGCAATTTACCGGATTCCTGCCAGCGAGAGAGCCCTAGTTCTTGAAGCAACAGCCAGCGAAAACAACTATTCTGCCGACCACACTCCCGCCATGTGTGGTAAGTCTTCGCAGGATTCTGAAATGTTTACTTATTCGAGCATCCTGGATACTAATAACCTGTTTCTGTCTGCAGCTCCCAAATCAAGCGCCTCATTTTCCCTGAAGGATCTTGACAGTCTCCTCAAAGTCAAGAAGGAACAACTTGAGCATCCCACCGTCTCCAAGCCGCCTGTCAACCGACCAAAAGCCTTGGCTTCCAAGAAGAGAAAGGCCCCTGAGACTCCAGCAGCTCCCGTGGTGTACCTGGAAACCTTTGAAGATCTTGCCCCTTCCGAGGTCAGCAACAAGATCCTCTCGATGCAGACCATGATCAACCTGGTAAGAAGCTCATATAATTTCATGTTAGTTTCATACCTGTTACAGCTGCTGATCAGGATTCCTGTTTATGTAGGGTGTCGAGAAGCTGAGCTTCCAGGCTATGGACATGGAGAAAAAGCTCATCGAAGCCAACGAGAAGATCCAGGCTCAAGCCGAGACTGCTAGGGGTAAGACCCTTTTCTATGAGCATAAGCTCACTGAGCAGCGTCAAGCCCTGGAAGCCAAGATAGCCGCTGATGCCGAGATTGGCCAACTCTCAGCTGCCCGAAGCGTCCTAGAATGCAAAATTCAAATGGCAGAAGAGGCCGAAGCGACTGGCTTTCAGGTTCCGGGTTGGCACATAGCAGGCTGGAGGCTAGTCTTGGAATCATTGGGAGGAGATGGCAATGGGGAAGGAAAAGATGGGAATGACGGTGGCTCCTAAAAAATGGTTCCGGATTCTCCGGTGGAGATGACAAGGGCATTTGTGTTGGAACTGGGAGAAGGCGAGAAGCTGGAGGACGTGGTGAAGCAGGCGGAGGAGGAGAAGACAGTGGGCGATGAGGACAATGCAACGGTCTGAGCCCAATTTTTATGTTTTTTTTTTGGTGGTTTGTTGGGTGAAACATTTTCCTTTTCCTGTAATGAACAAGTAACAAACAACAATGGTAGGGATCCTGGTGGAGGGATCTTGTGTTTACAAGACGAAACCAGGATTCCTAAAAACAATCTTTTGACCTTCGAGCTTCTCAAGTGGAGGGATCCCGAGGTTTTCAGGACGAAGCTTGAGAAGCTTACAACCTTCCGTAATTATCAGTAATATTAGTATCTTTATCTTTTGGCTTCTCATGTTGTGATTTGTATTGAAATTTCCATAAATAGGATTGGTTTACAAAAATTAGTAAAAAATGACTTGTATGTTGGAAAACCATTCGAGACTTAAATAATATAATAGGTTAGTCTTCAAGATTAAGCAGTAAAAACTGACCTTTGAATTTTACCTTAGTCGATTTTCCGATTTCAAACAATCATATCTTCTTTCACCTGATTTGGGATTCCTACGGGAATCCTATATGCACTTTTCTCAGCACTTGTCTCAATTTCCTCCAAAACCTGGAACAATTTTAAGAAGCTTCTTGGCCTCCGGCCCAAGCTAACACTTCCGAGAGTGAAAAAGTTAAAAATAAGCTGGGGATAAACCCGGGATTCTTGGGACTAAGCCAAAACTGGGGACAAGCCCGATAAACTTGGGACTAAGCCAAAACTGGGGACAAGCCCATACGTATGTGACATGATAATGCCAAAACCTTAGATAACACGTCAGTGTTATAAACCTTGAGAATCCTCCCAGCAGCCTCCAATGACAAGATTGTCATCCACCCCTGGAGTGGACTGGTCCGGCCACCTTGAGCATACTGGGGGACAACGTGCGCTACTGGCGAGGGTCGTGCGCTACTGGCGATTACCCAAACTTAGGAGAGGAGTCAGCCTCTCAAACCTTAGAAGGTGTGCGGGACACCTTAAACGTAGGAGAGGTGGCCAACCTCTAACTGGGGATATACCCAAATTTCTCTAGGATTCTCAAATTCTGCAAAACACTTAATACTTGGTGAGGGGTGGGTGTCAGCTTAGCTAACACCACTGCGATGCTTAAGTTAGTAATGAATCATAGAAATAATAAGGATAAATTGAAATAAGATTAGTACTCGTACCTTGGGTTACTTGTACAGTGAGGATCCTTGGGATTTTGCCTGAGATTCTCAATGGGATTCTCACATAAAATACGCTTTAAGGTGGTTAGCATTCTAAGCTCTTGGCAGAGGTTCTCCTTCCATATTTATCAGACGATATGCCCCCTTTCCCTCTTCAGAGTCTATAAGGTAAGGGCCTTCCCACTTGGGTGCCAACTTCCCATCAGCAGGATTGGTTGTATTCTGAAAAGCTTTCCTCAAGACCAAGTCACCTACTTGGAATCTTGTCAGCCTAGTGTTCTTGTTGTAAGATTTCGCTATCTGCTGTTGATAAGATGCCATTCGGATTTTGGCCATATCTCTGAGCTCCTCAACTGTTTCGAGATCCTGAAGGAGATTCTGGCTGTTGGTTTCAGGATCTTGGCAATTGACTCTGGCTGTTGGGAGTACCATCTCTGTAGGAATCACAGCTTCTGCCCCAAATACTAACGAGAATGGCGTTTGGCCAGTAGCATTTTTAGGTGTAGTTCTGTCTGCCCAAAGGACAAATGGCAGCTCCTCAGCCCATTTACCTTTCTTGGAGCCCAACTTCTTTTTGAGATTGTTGATGATGATTTTATTGCAAAATTTTGCCTGCCCATTAGCCTGAGGGTGGACAGGTGTTGAAGGGATCATCTTGATGCAGCAGCTTTCACAAAAGCTTGTAGTTCTCTTGCCTATAAACTGGGAGCCATTGTCGCATATGATTTCCGCCGGAATCCCAAATCTTGTGAGGATGTTTCTTTTGAGGAAAGGTATCACTTCTTTTTCTCTCACTTGAACATAGGCTTCTACTTCAATCCACTTGGAAAAGTAATCCGTCATGGCAAGCATAAACACTTTTCCTCCGGGAGCCTTTGGCAGCTTACCCACAATATCCATGCCCCACTTCATAAATGGCCATGGGGATACTATAGGATGCAGATGCTCAGCAGGTTGGTGGAGGATATTGCCATGCCTTTGACAAGAATCGCATTTCTGTGAGAAGCTCGCAGCATCCTTCTTCATAGTTGGCCAATAATATCCGACCCTGAGAACTTTAGAGAACAGTGCCCTGCCCCCGGTATGGTTCCCACAATCTCCACTGTGAATGTCTTCAAGCACCTCCAGAGCTTCTGATTTCTCTAGGCACCTTAAGTAGACACCTGCAAGAGATCTTCTATATAGGATACTATCAATTATAGTATAGGGTACTACCTTTGTGCGAAAAGCCCTGGGATTTTCGCCCTTGGGAATCTCCCCATCTTTGAGATATTTCCGGATCGGGTAGGTCCAGGATTCTTGAGCATCTTCAGGATTCTCAACATCTGCACCCGCCTCATCATCAACAGCCTTAGCTTCCTGTAGAGCTATCGCTGGCGTCAAGATGTGACTTATTGGAATTTTGACATCCTTAGGAATCCTGAGCGATGAAGCTAAGTTTGCCAAGGCATCGGCTTCTACATTATCTTCTCTTAGTACCTGCGAAATGCTAAAATTTTCGAAAAATAGAGATAATTTTTTAACAATTTCAAGATATTTGATCAGATTCTCCCCTCTTACTGCATAGGAGCCATTAAATTGGTTAGTTAATAAGAGAGAATCAACAAACACTTGTATAGATAGGATTCCCATATCCCTAGCTAGCTGTAATCCAGCAATTAAAGCCTCATATTCAGCTTCATTGTTGGTAGCCTGGAATTCACAGGATACGGATAGAGGTATTATGTCCCCCTGTGGCGATTTTAGCAGGATTCCCAGCCCTGTTCCTCTAACATTTGAGGAGCCGTCAGTATAGAGGGTCCAGTCTTCCTTGAGCTTCTCAAGCTGCTGGACTTCCTTTTCAACTTCTGATTCAATGTCACTGCTGAAATCCGCCACAAAGTCAGCTAATGCTTGGGACTTGATTGCTGTTCTTGGTTCATATTTGATGTCGTAGGCACTCAGTTTGACTGCCCACTTAGCCATCCTTCCTGACATTTCCGGCTTCCTAAGAACTGCCTTGATAGGATAGTTAGACATCACAATTATAGTATGGGTTTCAAAATAATGTCTAAGTTTAGTAGAAGCCATTATAAGAGCTAGAATTAACTTTTCAAGGTGAGAATACCTGGATTCTGCGTCTAGCAGAGTTTTACTTACATAGTATACCAGATGCTGCTGACCTTGATGGTTTTTTACCAAGACTGCACTGATTGAGCTTCCGGAAATAGCAAGATATAAATACAGCGGCTCCCCATCTTCTGGTTTCATTAGTAATGGGGCTGCTGACAGGTAGTCTTTCAGGCACTTCAAGGCTTCTTCATGCTTCTCAGTCCATTCGAACTTCTTGTTTTTCCTCAGGATGTCATAGAAATACTTACTTTTTTCTGAGGATCTTGAAATGAACCTGTTGAGCGCTGCAATTCTTCCTGTCAACCTTTGTACTTCTTTAACATTCGATGGGGACTTCAAATTTAGGATCGCTTTGATCTGCTCTGGACTTGCTTCTATCCCTCTTTCACTAACCATGTAACCTAGGAATTTTCCAGCTCGCACCCCAAAGTGGCACTTAGAGGGGTTGAGCTTCATGTTATACTGATCAATGATATCGAAGGCCGTTTGGAGATCCCTGACATGATCTTCAGCTTTTTTGGATTTCACTACCATGTCATCTATGTATACTTCCATCGTATCCCCCAGTTGCTCTTTGAACATCATGTTGACAAGCCTCTGGTAGGTGGCACCTGCATTTCTCAAACCAAAGGGCATAGCAGTGTAACAATATATACCTGTTGGAGTCATAAATGTCGTATGCTCCTGATCGCATGGTTCCATCTGAATTTATTGGAATCCCGCTGAGGCATCCATGAAGGTGAGCATCTCGTGACCATCCGTGGCATCCACCATAGCATCAATATGGGGAAGTGGAAATGGATCCTTAGGACATGCTTTGTTCAAGCTAGTGTAGTCAACACAAACTCTCCACTTTCCATTCTTCTTCTGGACCACCACCACATTTGCTAGCCACCTAGGATATTTGATTTCTCTGATCATCTTTGTTTTGAGAAGCTTGTCAACTTCCTCTTGAATGATCATATTCTTCTCTGGAGCGAACTTCCTCCTTTTTTGCTGTATAGGCCTGAAAGAAGGATCTAAACCAAGTTTATGAGTAATTACATGTTTAGGGATACCTGTCATATCTTCATGCTTCCAGGAGAAAGTTGAAGTTCTGGCTTTGAGAAGCTGGAATAATTCCTGCTCAACATTTGTTGGGATGCTTGTTCCCACGAGCACCTTGATTTCAGGATTCCCAGGGTCTAGAGGCACTTCTTTGACTTCCAACTCCCTGTCCTCCTGCACTTCAGGTGCCTTTTTCTGTAATTGCTATCCCTTCGTCACCTTAGTGGTGTTCTTCATCGAAGTTGAATAACAGTTCTTAGCTTCCTGCTGGTCGCTTTCGATTCTCACAACTCCCCAAGGTGTAGGAAGTTTGATACATTGGTGATAGGTTGAAGGGACTGCCTTCATCTCGTGAATCCATGGTCTGCCAAGAATAATATTGCAATAAGAGAGAGAATCTATAACACATAATTTTTGCATAGAGTTTACCCCCTCTATATATACCGGCAGCCTGATATCCCCAACGGTGCTTTTAGTTTCACCGCTGAATCCAACTAGGACTGAGGATCTTGCAACTATTTCAGTTTCCGGGATCCCCATCTTTTTTAGTACATCAAGACGGATTATGTTTACTGAGCTTCCATTATCAATCAGGATCCTACGAACAAAATGGTTAGCAATATATAAAGTAACCACAAGACTATCATGATGAGGAATACTGAACATGAGAACGGTCACTCTCATCAAAAGATATAAGTTTTTCCTGAGTCAGGGTGGACGTCCGGACAGGTCTGTCACCCTGTTCAGATTTGGACTCCTTAGCGTGCTTCTTGGCTGAGGAATACGAGGTGTCGCAGATCTCTGATCCTCCTGAGATGAAGTTGATTATCTGGGCATCCTGTGGTGGAGAAGCTACTCTCTGAGGCACCTTGTCGGATTCCTGAGTCTTGATCTTCTTTCTGCCAATTAATTCTTTAAGATGCCCCTTGCTGAGTAGATAGCTGATCTTCATGGAAGGCACACCACTTGGTCTTGTCTTTCAAGGATCCTTGCTTGGTATCCTTCCTGGGCCATCTTGCTTTTTCACCTAGATCCTGCATAGCACACATCAAACCACCAATGTCAACGGAAAAACAGTATTCAGATACCTTAGGATACTCCTCATCATCATCATCTTGGTCGACGGCATTGACTTTGTGATTTTCCGGTTTGGAGTATGGACGAGATCTATACGGCTTCCCGGGGGATTCCGCCTTCTTGCTGTTGGGATCATATTTAGGAACCTCCAATCTTTGGTGGATCCTCTTGTCATCTTCCAAACGGATAAATCTCAAAGCTCTACTGCGTACTTCGTCAAGGTTCCTGCAAGGAGCCATGACAAGGTCATCATAAAAGCGTGAATCTTTGGAGAGCCCCATTTTAAAGGCTTCCACGGCCGCTGCCATATCCAGATTAGGAATCTCAAGAGATTCTCGTCCAAATCTGGCAACATATTCTCTGAGAGGCTCATCTGGCTTCTGAATTATTCGGTATAGGTCACCTGTGAGCTTCTCAAAGGTCCTGCTGCAAGAAAATTGATTGTTAAACAAGTTAACTAAGTGGGAAAACGATGTAATAGTATTAGGAGGAATGCTCAGTAGCCATTTCATGGTTGGTCCTGTTAAGGTTGATCCAAAGCCTTTGCATAGACATGCTTCTTTAATTCCTGCCGGAATGGTATTGATCTCCATACGCTCCCGGTAATGTGCCACGTGTTCCTCAGGGTCTGTGGTTCCATCATAGAGCTTCATACTTGGAGTCTGGAAACGCTTCGGAATCTCTACCTGGGATATTGGCCAGGCAAATCTAGAGATCTTGTGGCTTTCCAAAGGAACTTCAGGAATAGGTTTCAGGATCCCTGGAACATTTGATATCATCTCTTTCAACTTCTGGAGCTCCCTGGCGATATTTGGATGAATACATACATCATAAGGAGCACCCTGGTTAGAAACGATAGGAATTGAATTGGACATGTTACCTGGGGCACGATTCTGGACTGGAATCCCGGAACTGTATCCGTAGCCCGCTGGGAAGCTCGGCTCTGTTGTGGTTGCTGTTTGCATGGGGATGACGTGACCATCATGCACTTCTGAGGAGCTGGTCTTAAAGATTCCTGCAGAAACAAAAGGGTTAGAGTATTGATATCCTTGGGGATTCTGGTTTGGGTTTGCAGCAGAAAAAGGATATCCTTGAGACGGCAAAGCTGAGGATCCCAACAATGGTGGAATCCAAGGATTCTTGTAGCGTGACTGCGAGGATTCTGGTGGGACAGCTCCTGATAATCCAGCAACACTTTCCACATATCCAGCGGCCTGAGAAGTCATTGTAGGGGCTGTAGTAAAGCCTGATGCTGATTTGTAATTGTAGCGAGACGGATCTGAGGATCATGAAGCATTGAAATCAAGATGCCTGGGAAACAGAGGACTTTGCTCTTCCATGGGCTTCCTAGATTTCTTTAGTTCTTCAATCTCCTTCATCACCGTTTGATTGGTTTTTTCTTGCTGATCCATTTGATTTTTCACCTGCTTAATCAAGGAAAACAAATCATTGTTAGTAATAACAGGATCAACAGATTGGACCTGGGATCCTGTGAAGACAGGATAATCAGTTTTTCTCGGCTACTCGTCCACTTTCTTCTGACGGTAATTAGTCTTCTTCTGACTTCCTGGAAAGGAAGGAAGAGGAGGAATGGAGGACGATGTAGAGGCCGATACAGTTTTCTGCGGGTTTGACATCTTTGGGATCGGAGATCAAATGAAGTGAACGAAATATAGGATTTTGGTAAGATTAAGCACCACTTGTCCCACGGTGGGCGCCAAACTGTTTTGGTAAAAAATTCACAAAGGAATTTCGTATTCCAAACTTAGAATATGAGGTAGTGTGCTTGTCAATATGCTCGAAATGTAAAACTGAACACAAGGATGTAACGAGGGAAAAATCCAGGATTCTTCGAGTTGCCTCTAGGAATCATAGCAAAAAACCTCGGGAGCCGGCCTGAAGAGCCCGCTACCACACAATTTTATTGATAGGAAACTGAAAATTACAAGTGTTTTGGAGGTATGATCGATCAGGCTAAGTGTTACAGAGATTGTATGCTATCAGAGCTTAAGTGTGAGTGAGTTGTGTGTTCCTACAGATCGAATCCTCGATTTATATAACGAATACAATGTTAACAAACTTTCCGGGATTCCCGGGATCCTACTATCCAACTAATTCGACCGTTAAGAGACTCTTCGTTCACTTGGTCCACGATCTTCTTCAGCTGGGGCGTAAGTTTCGGAGGTAGTGGATGACTTCATCTTAACCTGGTTAAATAAACACGAGGCAAATAGGAGGGTTAGTTATAAATAAATAAATCAGGATACGTGGATTCATGGGATTCCCAGACGTTAATAGGATTCCTGCACTGTGTAAGCTTCCTGCGAGCATCCTGAAAATACACCCTCAACACTAAATATTCTTTTGGAGGATCTAATTCTACTGCAAAAAGCCCGACATCAAAGTGGGTTCATGATCATCGATTTCAAGTATATGATTCTTTTTATGATCATTTTGCAGAAAATATGTTTTGTGAAGTTTTGGAGGTTCCAAAGAGAAGAATTGTAAACAATCGCTTGTGTTATTATTACCGACAAAAAGGGCATATGTTGGTAAAGCTGCCAAATCAAGATTCATTGAAGAGTTTGGCAGAGTATTTGATGACTATCAACCTATATGTTTTAAAAATCAAGGAAGATTTATTCCTAAGTTTCAAAGTGTTCCATATGTAGGTTGTTCGTCACAATCAACTATGACTGGTTCATCAACTGCTGATTTACCAACACAGCTACAAATTTGGAAACCTAAAGTGGTTTTAAAAGAAAATCAGGACACTAGTCGCCCTTAAGCGATTCGCTTCGGGTTATTTATAAACTGACGTGTTTGACCAGTGTGCAGGTACTTCTAGAGGACCTATTGGTGATTGAAAGGTTACTAAGGGATAAGTATTCTGCTGATTTAATTTAAATTACAACTGACATCAAATTTAAAAAAAAACTGAAAGTTTTCTGAAAGCTAAAACTAAAAGGTATCCATGTCGCAAAGTCAATTTTCTTTCAAAAAATAGTGTCTTTGTGTTTTTGTTAAGATAAAAAATTCAAAAATAGAGTTTTCATTTTAAGGGGGAGAAAAACAGAAAAATAAAAAACATTGAAAAATAAGAAATTGATCCGACATAATTGGGAAATGATGATACATTGGCTTTCGTGACTGACTCATGGATAAATTAGATGAAAAAGCCATAAGATCATTGCTCAATGTGCTTGGTAGGCTTGGCATTGAATAATAAAGTATTCAGATGTGATATACACTAAATACTAATGCTTGACCAAATGGATAACATCTTGATGCGTATTACAAAATATTAAAAAAGATATGTGAAAAGAAAACTGAGAAGTCACTGTGTATACATGTGTTCATTTTGCAAAGATTTAAACTTGTTTGATTTTCTTTATTTTCTTAAATGATCGGACTATCTCTGCGTATACGGGAGTGTCGACCTGATAGTTGTTCATTTAAGGTTCTTCTTTATTTTCATTGGTGTTTCGTATAATTCACCTAACTTTCTTTACGTGTCCACAAGACCGACCTGATTGTTGTTGAATTATACAATTTCAACTTGCTTTTATTTTCTTATTTTGTTAAATCGGAGGCATTATCTACGTCCCGAAAGATCGAACTTAAATAGGATTTAACGTTCTTATTTCTTTTTGCATGGAACACAGTTGACAATATCATTACAATCACTATGTGCTAAATCACAAGTGAAATCACAAAGTGTGATAAGCAGATAAATATCTGACTATGTCTGATAGCGTGGGGTACACTGGTCTAAGCAAACCTAATCAATACAATAACATATCCAGATGTTATGAGTATGAATTTTGCCTGAGTTTAAGATGGGCAAATTATACCAGCAATCGGCTTGACTTGTGTACTGAAGTAAATGAAATTGAAGTGTAGTTCAGCGTGTTATGTTCATTATGATCCCAAGTTGTGATCTTTCTCGCAAAAGATAAAAATAGTGTCTGATCCAGTATTGCATTTATGTTTCATATTTGAAAAGTCCAAAAAGATTGTAGATGTGTTTTAACATAAACTTAGAAAAATCAAAAAGATTTTCAGTGTGTTTTGATGTAAAGTTTCAAAAAACCAAAAAGATTTTGTTTTTTATTTGATTTCGACCGCTCGACATGTGATACAAAATAAAATTATAAATCTATATCTTGGATTCTCGAAGAGAAGTTTTGCATCAAGATTAAATTAATTTTCATAAAGGAAAAAGGAAACTGCGTTTCTATCTTCTGAAATTGCAGGTTCTATGTGTCAAGACTCAAGCATGATGAAATGGGAAGTTTGTAGTATCTTTCACAAGTGGATCTTAAAGTTTAAAGATTATTCAAGAAATGATCTAGCCATGCAAGCTCTATTTCTGGCAAGATTTCAAGATGAAGATCAGATGCAGTATTGTTGAAGATTGAAGACTAGAGATTTAGTTAGAATAGATACACTACACGTTAAGGGGGAGTTTGTTAAAGCATATTCCTATGCTACAATGTGTCTTGTGTATTCTTTCTGTGTCAAAGCATCATTATGTGAGTCTTAGTGATAGCGTACCATGGTCCGTACCAATTGGTACAGAGCCAACGTACCAATGGTACGTAGGATGGTACGCTAGGCAGTAAGTGTCACCTATAAGTAGGTTGACTTGTAGAATGTGTTGAGGGAACTGAGTCATTCTACACTTTCTGTGTGTGTTCTAGATAGAGAACCAGGGCTTACTTCTTGTAATCTTCAAGTGATTAATACGAACAAAGCTTATTTACATTCTCGTTTCACTAGATTGATTGAAACATGCAGTAGTAAGATCATTCTGTGTCCTTAAAATTACCCGTTTCTTCTGGGCATGTCGTACCCATTCCTTGATATGGTTAGTCAGTTTATTGAGATTACTAAGCTCTGCTATACCTAAACCATGTCCATGGTTTGGCGAATCTGCTTTTCTTTGGATAATCTGAAACATACCAAGAATCTTGAAATGGGGATCCCTGAACTTTGCGTGGCTTACCAAATTCGAACCCACGTGAGGTCGAAGACTCACTCAAAGATAATCCCAAAAACACTAAATAGATAGTGGTAAGCGGGTATCGAACACATGGAGATTGTGGAGTATGTGCTGCTTTTGCAACTTAAAATATACTAAATTGAAAGCTTGAATGTAAATGTAATTAATAAAAATTGTGCTTGACGAATTGATTTTGAAACAATTAAAAACTAAATGACACTATGAATTTTTAGTTTTCTTAACAATTAACGAAAATGATCTTCTCAGATTTCGGATTTCCATGCAAACAAACAATAATAGTACAACTGGAAAGAACCACATAGACATGGTTTAGGTAGATGCAGTTGTTGTGATAAAAGGAGACAAAGCACTTGGGTTGCAAACGCAAGGTTGTCACCCGATGATCAATCGATATATGTTAATCCAATTCCCTCCCCACTAAATCCTTATTGCCAATGGCACCAAGAACGCATGGTTCATAAAGCCGATTAAACAAAATACTAATCGTTATGAACAATCACATAAACATCACAGTGAAGAACGCTTAGATCACTATTCCATAAATAAAATACACAAATATTGTTGTTTACTGATGTGCTCGGAACGTACCTAAAAATGTAATAAAAATCAGGGAATTCACTAAAATACTAAACTATGATAATCAAGACAGATAATCAAATCAATCACAAACACACAGTCACGCAACCGATTACCCAACCCAAACCGAAAGACATTCGCAGGCTAAGCAGTTTATGTGACATCCGAGAATTTCAAGGTTAACTTGCGTTAGACAATTCCGTTAGTTACGTTATAAGTGTTAACTTAGTAACTAATGCTTAACTAGGCCGAATACGTCCACGACCTTTGGTTTATCACCGAACCCGTCCATATGTGTTATGTGTTTAATTATTTATTGTCATTATGTGCAATATGATTTAAATACATGATTTAGTATTATGAATAGCGTGACAATTCATGAACCGTGCTTATCTTGCTTAAAAATGTAAACTGGTCACTTTTGGTTTCCAGCGAAACTACGGGCGAAACTATAGTGTCGCCCGGTAGCCAAACCATGGACTTACAGAGCCAGTTTCGCTTGGCCAGCGAAACTGCCAGCGAAACTAGCCCCTGTTATATAAGGACATAAAACCCTAGAAGCCCCATTTCTTGCACTTTTTCTCCAAAAACACCCACACTCTCCTGAATCTCTGGACCAGCCCCAAGACACACCAAGATCAGCCATCACTTCTATTGGTGAAGATCATCCATCGATCCTTGATCAAACCGTGAGTCTCATAAACCATTTCTATGTGTTTTCTATGTGTTTTCTATGTGTTTTACTTTAAAGCATGACCAAACCTTCATGAAACCGTGTATGCTTCTGAGATAATGTTTAGGGATGCTAGATCTGTTATAAAGTCTGCAACTTTACGTTTGAAATCCATCCATAATGAAGATTTATGCCATCTTAGTCATTTTAGGTTTAAAATGTGTTTTTGGTGATTTGATGATTATCCATGTTTAAGGTGTTAAAACTGCTTCTATGATGTTGGTAAATGATTATGTATGCTAAATATTGAATCACATGAAGTATGGAAGCTGTTAGGTTGATTTTTAGGCTGATTTGTGAGTTTTTCGCGACCAGCGACACTGCGTGTTCTCTGGGCGAAATTATGTATATCTTCATCCAGCGACACTATGTAGCGAAACTGTAGTGTCGCCGGGTAAACCAACCAGACCTGTCCGAACGAAACTACCGAGCGAAATTCCCTGAACGAAAGTTCAAACCAGTTTCGGGCGAAACTAGGCTAGCGAAACTGTGCCAACAGTTTCGAGCGAAACTAGCCTAGCGAAACTGTTTCATCGGTTGCCTAGCGAAAGTGCTGCCCGTGCACACAGCGAAACTGCCTAGCGAAACTGCTAGCGAAATTGTGACCAGACCTAAACCCAAACTTGTGTAACCTATTTGAATAATATGCTATGAGTTACATGATTATGCTATGATGAAACATGCTATGATTTCTGTAATATGTGAACCCTTGTTTATGATCAACCATCGGTGTCGTGTGTCGTTATGTCGTGTCGTAGTTCCAACGTGCTATGTTATGGGCCATAGTGACGATAAGTTAATGATTAGACACAAAACTAATACTTAAGACCTAAACGTGTTCATAGGTCTTCGTTAAGCAACAAAACTTGGATTACTTAGAAAGTGTAGCAGTGCAACCAAAGGTGAGTGTCACTAACCCATTTATCGTGAACCCGTTTGGGTCACACAGAACAACTTAACGAAAAACAATGCTGACAACCTTATGAGTGTTATGCACCTCTCAAATGAACTTGAAAACTTAGGAGTGCTTGGCACCCACTTGATGAACTTGAAGTGTTTTATGGGAAACACTTGTGAAACTTAAACAAAACTATTTCTGAAACGAAATTGAAAACATTTTTGAGATTCATGAGAATCCAGTAAACCGTTTAATATGGCTAGCGTAGGTTAAAGTCTAAACCACATGATATCACATGATTTCTAAGGATTGCCTTGTTAACCGAAAAAGTCCTCAACTTAATTGTACCATTAATTGTAAAGCGAGGGGATGTTGGGTAGATCTACTGGAGTTTGACAAACTCCGCCTCGTGACACGGGAAGTGCACGGAGGTACAATATCAGCCTATCTGACCGTGATCCCGAGAGGACACGGGGGAGGCAAAGCCGCGACGACGTAGGTCCGCAAAACAAAATAGATGATGGCACTGCCACTACAAAATTATCAGTCAGCTTTGGTACAAACTTCCTTAGTACATGGAAACCGGATTAGCTACCCGCGATATCGGTTGACCGCTTTAACTTTTACTTAACTAGTGCATATTCGGTAATTCAACACTTGGCAATGTTTTGCAAATCTATTACTTATTTACATGTTGATGAATACGATTATGAGACCGGGCCAATGCATGTCATGCCCACCGTGAACTCACCAACCGTTAGGTTGACACTTGTGTGGTTTTCACTTTTGCAGATCGCTGAGGAGTATCCACTGGGGGTTGGCATGGCACAAGAAGACATTTACTTTTGTTAACTAAATTGGGAATTTGAATTTGAAACAATGATTTGTCAAGCACGTGGTTAGTGCCAAGATACTGATGTTTTATTCCGCTGCGTACTTTTAAACTGTTTTTATTATGAACATTTGGACTTTACTCTTATTCGTTTAGTATTTGTAACTAATGGTTGTGGTCCTGGTTTGCTCGCACCCCTTAACGGTGTAAACTCCGTTAGTGGTTAATTGGGGGTGTGACAGATTGGTATCAGAGCCTCACAATGGTTGATGCCGAGTTCAAACGCATCGAGCGTTATCTGGAAGGCCTCGCGCCTCAAATCAAGGGACTAGTGACTGCCAGCAACCCCATAACCGTGCAGCAAGCCATCCGTTTGGCTCACAAGCTCACTGATCAGGAGATTGAGAAGGGAACACTTCCTGCAAAAGCCTCAGAGAAGACTGCCTTAAGTGGCAAGAGAAAAGCTGATGATGAAGCTCCTGAAAACTCCATGAACAATCAAAGTGTGGGAAACAGCACTGAGAGGTCTTTTAACTCCCAGGGTCAAAGCAAAAGGTCTGGAAACAACAGTGGAAACAACCGCCAGGGCGGCAACGGTCAAAGTAACTACAAGGGTAACCTGCCCATGTGTAACAAGTGTGGGAAGCATCACGCTGGTATTTGTAGGAGGAATTTGAGCTGCGAAAGGTGTGGCAAGAAAAGCCATGAGGCGAAGGACTGTTGGGCAATTCTTCCCGAGCAACAAAACCGTCCAAGGCAAAACAACAACAATCATGGTAACAACAACTATGGGAACAATCGGGCCAATGGACACAACAATGGTCAGAACCGTAACAACAACAATGAAGCTCCCAGGGGAAATGGTAATGGGAATTGCTATGAATGTGGTGCTCAAGGCCACATAAAAAGGGACTGCCCACAGCTGAGAAGACAAGGAAATGGTAACCAGGGAAACAATGGTGGGAATGGTAATGGTGGAGGAAATGGCAACGGGAATGGTGGAAATGGCAGAGGAAGAGCTTTTGTCATGGGTCAAGGTGAAGCTCGCAACGACGCCAACGTGATTAATGGTAAATTCATCCTTAATGGTTTCTTTGCTACTGTATTGTTTGATTCTGGTGCTGAAAGAAGTTTTATTTCCACTAAGTTTGCTAAGCTAATTAATGCTAAACCGATTGCCTTAGATGCTAAGTATGTGGTAGAGTTAGCGAATGGTAAACTTCACGATACGACTCAGATAGTTAAGGACTGTAAGTTAGAACTAGCTGGCCATACATTAGGAATCGATCTTATGCCTTTCCCGATTGGTAGTTTTGATGTCATAGTAGGAATGGATTGGTTATCTGAAAACCGAGCTGAAATACTATGCCAAGAAAAAGTGGTTCGTATTCCACTCAAGGACGGTGAAGTGTTAACAGTTCAAGGCGAGAAAGGTGGAACAGTAACCGGTATTATCTCGTTTCCTCAAAGCTCAAAAGTGCCTTCGTAAAGGTCACTTCGCGATCCTTGCAAACGTCACCGACACGACACGTCCCGAGCGCAGAATCGACGACTACCCGATAGTCCGCGACTTCCAAGATGTATTTCCTGAAGATCTGCCTGGTTTGCCTCCATTTCGACAAGTCGAGTTTGGAATCGATTTAGCTCCTGGAGCCGCTCCGATTGCACGCGCACCTTACCGTTTGGCGGTAAGCGAACTCAACGAACTCTCCGCACAACTTCAAGAGTTACTCGACAAGGGGTTTATTCGTCCAAGTTCGTCTCCATGGGGAGCACCAGTATTGTTTGTTAAGAAAAAGGATGGAACGTTCCGAATGTGTATTGACTACTGAGAGCTTAACAAGGTTACGATCAAGAATCGGTACCCACTTCCTCGAATCGACGATCTTTTCGACCAACTGCAAGGTTCGAGCTACTTTTCAAAGATTTATCTGCGGTCTGGATATCACCAACTTCGCGTTCGTGATGATGATGTCCCCAAGACTGCTTTCAGAACTCGGTATTGTCATTACGAGTTTTTAGTTATGCCGTTTGGGCTAACTAATGCGCCTGCTGTATTTATGGATCTGATGAATCGAGTGTGCAAGTCGTACCTCGACCAGTTTGTGATAGTTTTCATTGATGATATCTTGATCTACTCCAAGACAAAGGAAGAACACGAGAAGGCACCTACGACTTATCTTGGAATTGCTTCGCAAGGAACAACTTTACGCCAAGTTTTCAAAGTGCGATTTTTGGATTCGCGAAGTCCAGTTTCTTGGACACATTGTTAATCAGGAGGGAATTCATGTCGACCCAGCTAAAGTGGAAGCTATCAAGAATTGGTCTACTCCTAGAGCGCCGACCGAAATCCGACAATTTTTGGGACTAGACGGATATTACCGAAGATTTATCAAGGGTTTCTCGCAATTGGCTCAACCCTTGACGGCTTTAACGCACAAAGGAGTGCAATACAGATGGGGTGAAAAAGAAGAACGCGCGTTTCAAACTCTTAAGGACATGTTATGTTCAGCTCCGATTCTCGCGTTACCCGATGGGGTTGACGACTTTGTAGTTTACTGTGATGCATACATCCAAGGACTCGGTTGCGTGTTGATGCAACGGGACAAAGTGATTGCCTATGGGTCCAGGCAACTGAAGGACACTGAGAAGAATTATACAACGCATGATTTGGAATTAGGACCCGTTGTTCATGCACTCAAGATTTGGAGACATTACCTCTACGGAACAAAGTGCACAATATTTACCGACCACAAAAGCTTACAACACATCTTTGATCAGAAGGATCTCAACATGCGACAACGAAGGTGGGTCGAGCTATTGAATGACTATGACTTAGCAATTAAGTATCACCCGGGAAAAGCCAATGTTGTGGCAGATGCATTAAGTCGAAAGGAGTATGGAAAGCCTCGACGAGTACGAGCGCTGCAACTTACCATTCACACGGGATTGCCGGATCGGATCCGCGATGCCCAACAAGAAGCTCTAAAAGAAGAAAACTTCGCAGCTGAAGCACTGCGAGGGGTGGATGGAAATTCTGAAATTAGGTCCGACGGACTCAGATATTACAACGACAGAATTTGGGTTCCTCTACTTGGAAATCTCCGTGAGCTCGTGATGGACGAGGCTCACAAATCAAGGTATTCGGTGCACCCTGGATCGGACAAAATGTACCAGGATTTGAAGAGCTTGTATTGGTGGCCGAATATGAAAGCCGACATTGCGCGATATGTGGCTAAGTGTTTAACATGCTCAAGAGTTAAGATCGAGTATCAAAAGCCTTCTGGATTATTGCAACAACCAAAGATCCCAGAATGGAAATGGGAGGATATCTCCATGGATTTCGTAACAGGATTACCTCATCGATCGAATCGACCAGATGCGATTTGGGTTATCATTGATCGATTAACCAAATCTGCACATTTTATCCCGATGAAGGAAAATGACAATATGGATAAGCTAACAAAGCTGTACATTGACCGCATTGTGGCACGTCATGGAGTGCCTAAGACCATTATCTCCGATCGAGATCCTCGATTTACTTCCCGACTGTGGCAATCTATGCAAGAAGCACTGGGAACCAGACTGGATATGAGTACAGCTTATCACCCACAGACTGATGGTCAGACAGAACGAACTATTCAGACTTTGGAAGACACGCTCCGAGCTTGCGTTCTCGACTTCGGTAAAGACTGGGAGGCTCACCTTCCGTTGGTGGAGTTCTCCTACAACAACAGTTATCATACGAGCATTGGTGCAGCACCTTTTGAAGCGCTTTATGGCAGAAAATGTAGATCGCCCGTGTGTTGGGCTGAAACGGGTGAGAAGGGACTCACCGGACCAGAAATCATTCATGATACAACTGAACGGATCATTCAAATCAGAAAGCGGATAGCTGCAGCACGTGACAGACAAAAGAGCTATGCCGACAAACGCCGTAAACCTTTGAAGTTCGAGGTAGGCGACAAGGTACTATTGAAGGTATCTCCCTGGAAAGGAGTGATACGCTTCGGAAAGCGTGGGAAGCTGAATCCTCGCTACATCGGTCCATTTGAAATCATTGGGGAAGTAGGCCCGGTGGCCTATCGATTACGACTCCCTGCCGAACTCGATGGAGTCCACAACGTGTTTCACGTCTCTAATCTAAAGAAATGTCTGGCTGAAGACACTGAAATAATTCCTTTGGAGGAATTGGAAATTGATGAACATTTGAGATTTATCGAGTAACCGGTAGAAATCATGGGACGCGAGGAGAAAGCCCTCAAACGTAGCAAGATTCCGATCGTCAAGGTTCGATGGAACTCAAAGCGTGGACCTGAATATACTTGGGAACGGGAGGATCAGATGAAGAAAAAGTATCCTCACTTGTTCGAGCAAACGTCCGCAGAATACTCAAGGTATGATTTAATTTTGGGGACCAAAATTCCTTTAACAGGAGGAGGATGTGGCGACCCTAAAACTTTTGCTTTCTTTCCCCAGCAACAACAGCAACGACGACAGCTGAGGCTGCGAACGCTACAACGCAAGAATAATTTTCGGGACGAAAATTCCAATTACAAGGGGATGATGTGACATCCGAGAATTTCAAGGTTAACTTCCGTTAGACAATTCCGTTAGTTACGTTATAAGTGTTAACTTAGTAACTAATGCTTAACTAGGCCGAATACGTCCACGACCTTTGGTTGATCACCGAACCCGTCCATATGTGTTATGTGTTTAATTATTTATTGTCATTATGTGCAATATGATTTAAATACATGATTTAGTATTCTGAATAGCGTGACAATTCATGAACCGTGCTTATCTTGCTTAAAAATGTAAACTGGTCACTTTTGGTTTCCAGTGAAACTACGGGCGAAACTATAGTGTCGCCCGGTAGCCAAACCATGGACTTACAGAGCCAGTTTTGCTTGGCCAGCGAAACTGCCAGCGAAACTAGCCCCTGTTATATAAGGACATAAAACCCTAGAAGCCCCATTTCTTGCACCTTTTCTCCAAAAACACCCACACTCTCCTGAATCTCTGGACCAGCCCCAAGACACACCAAGATCAGCCATCACTTCTATTGGTGAAGATCATCCATCGATCCTTGATCAAACCGTGAGTCCCATAAACCATTTCTATGTGTTTTCTATGTTTTTTCTATGTGTTTTACTTTAAAGCATGACCAAACCTTCATGAAATCGTGTATGCTTCTGAGATAATGTTTAGGGATGCTAGATCTGTTATAAAGTCTGCAACTTTACGTTTGAAATCCATCCATAATGAAGATTTATGCCATTTTAGTCATTTTAGGTTTAAAATGTGTTTTTGGTGATTTGATGATGATTATCCATGTTTAAGGTGTTAAAACTGCTTCTATGATGTTGGTAAATGATTATGTATGCTAAATATTGAATCACATGAAGTATGGAAGCTGTTAGGTTGATTTTTAGGCTGATTTGTGAGTTTTTCGCGACCAGCGACACTGCGTGTTCTCTGGGCGAAATTATGTAGCGAAATTATGTATATCTTCATCCAGCGACACTATGTAGCAAAACTGTAGTGTCGCCGGGTAAACCAACCAGACCTGTCCGAACGAAACTACCGAGCGAAATTCCCTGAACGAAAGTTCAAACCAGTTTCGGGCGAAACTAGGCTAGCGAAACTGTGCCAACAGTTTCGAGCGAAACTAGCCTAGCGAAACTGTGTCATCGGGTATTGCCTAGCGAAAGTGCTGCCCGTGCACACAGCGAAACTGCCTAGCGAAACTGCTAGCGAAACTGTGACCAGACCTAAACCCAAACTTGTGTAACCTATTTGAATGTTATGCTATGACTTACATGATTATGCTATGATGAAACATGCTATGATTTCTGTACTATGTGAACCCTTGTTTATGATCAACCATCGGTGTCGTGTGTCGTTATGTCGTGTCGTAGTTCCAACGTGCTATGTTATGGGCCATAGTGACGATAAGTTAATGATTAGACACAAAACTAATACTTAAGACCTAAACGTGTTCATAGGTCTTCGTTAAGCAACAAAACTTGGATTACTTAGAAAGTGTAGCAGTGCAACCAAAGGTGAGTGTCACTAACCCATTTATCGTGAACCCGTTTGGGTCACACAGAACAACTTAACGAAAAACAATGCTGACAACCTTATGAGTGTTATGCACCTCTCAAATGAACTTGAAAACTTAGGAGTGCTTGGCACCCACTTGATGAACTTGAAGTGTTTTATGGGAAACACTTGTGAAACTTAAACAAAACTATTTCTGAAACGAAATTGAAAACATTTTTGAGATTCATGAGAATCCAGTAAACCGTTTAATATGGCTAGCGTAGGTTAAAGTCTAAACCACATGATATCACATGATTTCTAAGGATTGCCTTGTTAACCGAAAAAGTCCTCAACTTAATTGTACCATTAATTGTAAAGCGAGGGGATGTTGGGTAGATCTACTGGAGTTTGACAAACTCCGCCTCGTGACACGGGAAGTGCACGGAGGTACAATATCAGCCTATCTGACCGTGATCCCGAGAGGACACGGGGGAGGCAAAGCCGCGACGACGTAGGTCCGCAAAACAAAATAGATGATGGCACTGCCACTACAAAATTATCAGTCAGCTTTGGTACAAACTTCCTTAGTACATGGAAACCGGATTAGCTACCCACGATATCGGTTGACCGCTTTAACTTTTACTTAACTAGTGCATATTCGGTAATTCAACACTTGGCAATGTTTTGCAAATCTATTACTTATTTACATGTTGATGAATATGATTATGAGACCGGGCCAATGCATGTCATGCCCACCGTGAACTCACCAACCATTAGGTTGACACTTGTGTGGTTTTCACTTTTGCAGATCGCTGAGGAGTATCCACTGGGGGTTGGCATGGCACAAGAAGACATTTACTTTTATTAACTAAATTGGGAATTTGAATTTGAAACAATGATTTGTCAAGCACGTGGTTAGTGCCAAGATACTGATGTTTTATTCCGCTGCGGACTTTTAAACAGTTTTTATTATGAACATTTGGACTTTACTCTGATTCGTTTAGTATTTGTAACTAATGGTTGTGGTCCTGGTTTGCTCGCACCCCTTAACGGTGTAAACTCCGTTAGTGGTTAATTGGGGGTGTGACAGTTTAGTAAGTTAATTCAAACCCTAACTCTAGTGGTCATATGCATACAATCATGTTAACAATGGAATTGAATAGAAACATAACATCAATCAAGTAATCATAAACCAAGTATAGTAGCAAACATCAATTGATCATCAAATCAGTCTAGGTGGTAGCAATTATTTAGCCTACCACCATGAAAACAAACAAATCAAACACAAAGTCTGTAAATTCAATCATAAGCATGGTTTTAGGGTTCAACAATTAAAGAACAAGAATAATCAGAAAAACAGGATATGAAATCGACGTTGATTGCTTGACCCTTGATGTTTCCGAATGATTCCAGCCCTTCTCTCCTCTTGAAAATCGCCCCTCTGATCTCTGAGATCGGCCACCAGTCGAAAAGTCCCGAATACAAACCCTAACATCGAATTTATATCGATTAAGCAAAATCTGCGGGTTTTTAGGCGGCAAGCGTATCGCTTGCTAATATATTCCCGCCAGGCGATACGCCTGGAGCTCATTACACGACAATTTAGTCGGTCAAACCGACTTTAAGCTCCGTTGACTTTCTCCTCACGCGCGTATCGCCTACCATGCATCATGTTCCAGGCGATACGCCTGGACCTTCTTGTTCAGCTCTTTTCCATCATTTCTTCTTCCATCTTCTCACTTTCTACTCGTGGCCTCGGGAATCTGTTAAAAACCTACAAAACTCATAAAAACATAAACAAGACTCCAAAGACACTAACTTAGCTAAACACTACCAAAACAAATAGAAACCGACTCAAAATTGACTCAAATACATAATAAAAGACATATGAAAACAGGATGTGTTTGCAACACATCAAATATCCCCACACTGACTCTTTTTTCATCCTCGAAAAATACTCCAATGGAATCACAACCAGGAAATTGACTCCTAAACATTTAACCTTTAAATTCACAGCCCACCAATCAATTCCACATTCCATAATGTATTAACACACTAGCTACAATCGCCGATATTTCGATCCGATTAAACCCAACCACCAACCTTTCCTTTTGCCCCCATGTGTTTATGAAATTACCAGATATAAGTTCAATCGCATATGGATCCCAGTAAAGAAAGCTCTAGTTCAACCTACTACCGAATCATATTCAGTCAAAGCAAAGGGTATAATTGATTTAAATTTATATATTTCTCCAACCCCCCTTAAACCAGATACTAAGATGTCCAAAGAATAACTATTATTTATATGCAAATTATTGAGCATTTATTCTCTAAGTTATCATTTTTTTTTCTTTTTTTTTCTCAATTTTTTTTTTATTTTTTATAGTTGGTTACTTTTACCTAAAATTACCAACGGACATCACCAGAGGTACTCTTTCACAAGGTCTTACCCCCGAAATCATACATGAGTATTTTGCCCGCGAGATCCAGAACATCATCAGAGGCACTTACCACGGGATACTATCCTTAGTTCGTACATGAGTATTTTGCCCCTTCACTCTAAATGCATTAACCAGATTATTAACTACTATGCTCATTGGAATTCTAAGGACATAGGAGTATCTAGCCTAAAGCGGTCTCTTTCCTCCTAATCATCAGATTCAGAATCCCTATCACTCCTAAAATGGGAACCCACTAGCAGACTGATTAGCATATTTATACAACAATAAACACATAGGCTATTTAAGCTACTCCTAGGTCAGCTGGGCCTACCGACACATCATAGATTAGTAGTGTTTTCCATTCAACCATACTTAACACATTTCCAAATTTATGATTAATTTATCATTTAAGCATACATTAGAAAATCAATTCCCAGTTTTACCTATCATTTTCCATTTAAAATTGCAGCCAGAATCTCGGACATTTTTGAACAATTTTTCAAAATTTTTTTCAATTTTCAAAATTTTATGACTCAATAACACACCAGAAATAAAAGACTGACTCAATACGCAACACACCAAAAATAAAAGACTGACTCAATACGCAACACACCAAAAATAAAAGACTGACTCAATACGCAAGTCTCCCATCCCCACACTTGAATCACACATTGCCCTCAATGTGGAATGGAATAAAACAAAGCAGAAATAACATAAATAAAATAAAAGAAGTTGAAACGTGTTCACCTGAAACTCCAGAGACTCAGCACATCGACCGCAGCGAACCACCACAAACTCGGTAAACAGAAATAATAAAAATTTAAAAATTGAAAACTTTTTCTGACTTACCTCCCCTAGGCGTATCGCCTACAACCGTGCATCTCCCAGGCGATACGCCTGGAACTGCAAACAACCAGCCCACCAAAGGGTGCAAGCGTATCGCCTATAACCTACCAACCTCCAGGCGATACGCTTGGAACGTGATTTCCAGAGAATTTTTGGAATTTGACCCCAAAAATTTTCTATCTCTTTTACTCTCCAACAGGCCTATAGTCGAAAAACTCAGCAAAAACCTGCACTTTTGCTTGCACAACTCACATTTCCCAAAGCTTGAATCTCCAGAATTATCTGCAAACACCAAAAACACAGAACCAAAAGACGCAACATGCACGAAAAACGAATAAAAAAAAATTTGTAGAAATTAAAACACAAATACACAAATATACAAACCGGACACTGCATCAATTCAGCTCCTAAACTCTAAACAACCTCCAAATAGATTATCAGGAGGTTTAGATTTCACATCCTTCAACACCAACCTACCGGTAATTACCCGGTTTCGACCACCACAATTTCCTACCAAGGTCTTAACTTTCCAATGTTTATACCGACCCGGTAGAAATCTAATCCTACCCATGTAACTCACATCCGGGTCGTTTGGACAGATAAGCACCAGGAACCTCCCCACACTTGGTCTAAACACCATGTTCACTTCAAATTCACCTAAGTCACCAAGTGTGGCCTTCCTACTCTCTAGCTTAACCACCACAACCTCATCACAAACTAAGGCATCCCCGGGTTCTACAGACGGGTCAACAAGCTCATCTAAATCAACTAAATTAACTAACCCCCCGGGGCCTTCCCCACACTTGGGCTCTACAACAACCTCAGTCTCACAATCCACCTCACCGGGTTCTCCTAACGGGTTACCTAGCTCAATCTTATTTAACAAGTTATCCAAACCCCTAGGATCATCCCCACACTCATCCTCAAATAAATCTTCATCTTCTAGCCTATTGCCAAGCACTATCAGATCCATATAAGTTTTAAACGTCTCTAGAAGTTTCATAGTGACAGACAGTTCAGATGGATATTATGATTGGGTATGTGGCAGAAACAAATTACAAAATAAATAAATAAACTAATTCAGAAAATAAAACCTAACTACTAAACACAAGAAAAATAAATATACACAAAAACCTAGAAAAGACTCAAATTTCCTAGACGACCTAGTTAATCTTGCTATTGCCAAGTGTCCCCGGCAACGGCGCCAAAAACTTGATGTGCTCGGAACGTACCTAAAAATGTAATAAAAACCTAGACCTAAACCTAGACCTAGACACACCTAATTTTACCGAAAATACCTAAACTAAACCGAACCCTAAGGCAAGTGTACCTATCGGATAGTAGAATAGCTAAGGCAAGACCGGGAATATCGAACCCTAGAGACACTCTATAGACAAAACTAACCTAGGACTAGAAAACGGAAATACTGAGAATTTGAATTGAGTTTTGGTTTTAACTAAATTAACTAACTAACTAACTAACTGACTATCAACTAATAACCGAAAGCAAGGACCTTCAAGAAAACAAACAATGATAGAGAGGCACCACCCAGACCTAGAATCCCAATCAACGCTAACTACCCTACTTGGCTATAACTACTCTGATGGCAGCTAATTCACCTTTTAAGTCCTTCTTAGCAAATGTTCCTAACGTTCGGACAGGAGTTCACCTTTCGGGTACATCCAACCTCAACTAGACCTAACCACCCTCGAAACAATCTTAGGCACCTTAAGCTAGCAGGAACTACCACTAATCAACACAACTGACACGGAATAGCAAGCTAACTAACTTCCTAGGGCATCCCTCTCCCGATGGCGATGTGATCGTAATCCACTAGCCAACCCGACTACCCGACCTAGTTATCACCTTCCGGCTTGTCTAACTAGAGCAGCACACAAGAATCAGGGAATTCACTAAAATACTAAACTATGATAATCAAGACAGATAATCAAATCAATCACAAACACACAGTCACGCAACCGATTACCCAACCCAAACCGAAAGACATTCGCAGGCTAAGCAGTTTAGTAAGTTAATTCAAACCCTAACTCTAGTGGTCATATGCATACAATCATGTTAACAATGGAATTGAATAGAAACATAACATCAATCAAGTAATCATAAACCAAGTATAGTAGCAAACATCAATTGATCATCAAATCAGTCTAGGTGGTAGCAATTATTTAGCCTACCACCATGAAAACAAACAAATCAAACACAAAGTCTGTAAATTCAATCATAAGCATGGTTTTAGGGTTCAACAATTAAAGAACAAGAATAATCAGAAAAACCGGATATGAAATCGACGTTGATTGCTTGACCCTTGATGTTTCCGAATGATTCCAGCCCTTCTCTCCTCTTGAAAATCCCCCCTCTGATCTCTGAGATCGGCCACCAGTCGAAAAGTCCCGAATACAAACCCTAACATCAAATTTATATCGATTAAGCAAAATCTGCGGGTTTTTAGGCGGCAAGCGTATCGCTTGCTAATATATTCCCGCCAGGCGATACGCCTGGAGCTCATTACACGACAATTTAGTCGGTCAAACCGACTTTAAGCTCCGTTGACTTTCTCCTCATGCGCGTATCGCCTACCATGCATCATGTTCCAGGCGATACGCCTGGACCTTCTTGTTCAGCTCTTTTCCATCATTTCTTCTTCCATCTTCTCACTTTCTACTCGTGGCCTCGGGAATCTGTTAAAAACCTACAAAACTCATAAAAACATAAACAAGACTCCAAAGACACTAACTTAGCTAAACACTACCAAAACAAATAGAAACCGACTCAAAATTGACTCAAATACATAATAAAAGACATATGAAAACAGGATGTGTTTGCAACACATCATTTACATCAAAGTCTTACATCCGAGAAGAACACGAAGAACTAGCCGCTCATGATTCGGTTGATTGCAACGATGATGATTGATGCCATAGATGTAATCCTTCAAGTGTGTAGGTCCAGATCTTAACCAAACACGATATCGATTATTTCAATCAACATGCATAATTCGTTGATTAAGTGATTAAAGAGAAATAGAAACCGAGATCAATAGAAAACAATGAACACACATCAAAATAGATATCACCTTAGAAAATGAATGTACACGAGTTATTGAACTCGTCAGGTACACCCACAAAACTATAGAGAATTCGAACTCTCTTTGTCTCATGCGAAATCCCTTTCAAATGACCAACCCTCAACTAGGAGGCTTATTTGTGTTTATATAGACACACACATAAGCCTACGTGGGCTTATTTTAGCCAAAGCCCAAACCCAACATAAATACACATAATGAACTCGAGCCCACTACTAATAAGTCTAGCCTAAAACTATTTAATATTACAAGCCTCATTATTCTGGCCTCTACAATCTTCCCCTACGCTTGAGATATTAAATGTCTTCAGCTTTGCAATCTTCCTTTTGGCTTAAACATGTGTTGATGAAGATCCTTCCTTCAACAATCTTCATTGGGCAGCAACGAGAGACTTTTTGGGAGCTTTCTCTCAATTAACATCAGCTTGGACTTCAAATGACGAACAAGTAATGAGAGGAGGATTTTCATGAACTTGCCTCTTGTTCAATGAAACTTTGGTCCTTACTGAATCATCGGTAACTGTCTTGACTTGACTTTGTCTTGAAATAATAAAAATTAAAAAAAAAACCTCTATCTTGGCATTTAGCTTCCCTTCAACTCGTGAACAATTTCTTCTTGATCTGTGGAAGCTTCACTTGAACCAACAAACTTCCCCTAATCATTAGCTTTTTCAGTAGGGTAAGTCATTTTCCGGCTAGTTCCTCAACACAAGTAGCAGCAACAGTAATACTTTTATCAATAGAGTCCTTGAATTTCTTTTGCATTTAACCTGCCATGCACAACATGGAATAAACAAACACTAACCAGCATACAATAACTAGTTACTGGGTTAGTAGGAAATCGATATTATTTAACCAAAACCCTAACATAGGTTACAGGTTTCCTATAAATACTTCCCCTGAACCCGAGGACTTGTTAGACTACCCTTGAGAAAATACATATCTCCCCCTGAGATAATGCCTATTGTCTCACTTCTCATCTCCTCTTCTCCCCCTAAAAAAACGGGTCACTTTTGGGAGGGGCACAAACTATTGCACAAAACCCACAAAAACATATTAAAACCTTTAAATTAACCTGACCATGGTCGAAAAATAAACAATAAAAACTTAAGAAGACTCAAAAGAAAAATAAAAATAAAACAAACATAACAAATTACTAAACGAAAAGGTTTTATTTGGGATCAAACCGTCTTTGTCTGAATTGAGGAACCCTTTTCAGCATCTGTTACTCGAACATATCCAGGTGATTGCCAGTATACTGGTCCAATTTAAATCCATGTTCCTCTTTTCTAGGCTATTTGTCACTTATTTATCTTTTAGGTACATTAATTATGAACATAAGCCAGTCACACACAAATCCTAGGTAATTAAGGCGTGTAGTCTATCAAGCTTGATCATTCCCTACCACATATTTTCACATACCCATAACCAGAGTTTTGAATCTATTCTAGAGACTTGGTTGAGAAAAGAAAGAACAGATCATAAAAGAGATAAGGATAATATACAAGGACTTGTACACTTTCAGCTTAGAGGCATTTTTCAGTCAGGTGGTAACCTTTCATCAAACGCATAAGCCTAGTCCTAAAGTCAGGGCTGAAGGGTTTTGGACGCTAGAGGGTCTCTTTTGTTATGCACATTGGCATCTTTTGGGGGTAAATTATATACAGTGATCTGCAAGCACGTTAATACAGACTAGCCAGGTCTTTGCTCACGCAAAATAGAGGAAAGTCTGATTAACACGTCAGTACATTCTACACTAGGTCTTTGCTCACGCAAAACAGAGATGAGACTGACTAACGGATTTGACATCCCCAGATCTTTGCTCACACAAAACAGAGGGGACGCCGACTTTTTGAGATTTTCGATTCAACACTTTGGAGTTCGGCGTGTGTATCGGGAACAATCTTGCAGTCAAATAGAACATGCACTTAACCTAAGTGTGTGTTTCCCATCAAATGTCATACTTTTTCTTTAAGTGTTGTGACACATACCTTTGTTTATGGAACCGAGCCTACCAAGCATATCACCTTGGATCATGTCTTTCACTTCAGCTTTACACGTGTCAGTCATCTTCAGAACGGAAATATTTTATTTCCCATCTTCTCAAACACACAAACAAACGATTAAAAATTGAAAAGCACAGAAAAGCACACTTTGAGATGAGGGGTCAACTTTTTCCACATGTTCTATTCTACCCCTTGCTTTTTGATTTTTAATAACAATTTTTTTAATTATTTTTATTTTTTATTTTTTAATTTTTATTTATTTATTATTATGCTTTTTTTAGTTAAAAAACACTGACACAAAACTAAAGATCAAATAACTAAACAAAATGGCCAAGCTGACTTTCAAAGTTTATTCTTTGAAAAAATTCAGAAAAGGGTTTTGTTTCATGCACTACAATACTTCAAAACAATTTAGTCAAGAAACAACCAAGTCAAACAGTACCTTGCTGATTTTGTTAGAATTACCTCTCATTAGGAGAACATACTCACCATTGAGAATTTGCATGTCATGAAGTGGAGAGATGTCTCCTATCCTGTGCCTGGAACAATCACTATCACAAACAAAGGGGTTAATGAAAGTCCTCCTAGACTATTCCTACACAAGATGAGAGATTAGTGAGCCATAGGTACCCAGGCCATTGTGGTTCTGGGTATTCTTGAAGCATCAATAAATGAAACTTCTTTTAAGAACATGCCTTTTGTGAAATCAGAAAATTGAGGTGCTGCTGCCTTTGATTTTGGTTTCCAAATTCCAGGTGATTTAAACGTTGTTCTAGTAACCTTTGGAGTAGTGACTTTAGGTATTTCAACCTTTTTGTTTTAGGAACATTTTCTTAAACAATTTTAGTTACCTTTGGAGAGATAACTCTAGGTTTTTTAACCTTTTGTTGTTTTGATTTGTTCACCTTTTTATGAAAATTTTCATAGTTCGGAAAAACCTGTTTTTGCTTTGAGAGCTTTCTCTGCTTTTTGGCAGCTCCCCAATTACCATCAGAAGGTTTAATCTTAGGATTAACAGTCTTCATTGCCTTCGGTGATCGCACCTCTTTTGGCTTAGACTTTATTGAATCTTGAGATGAAAACTTCCGATTCATAGGATAATATGGACGATAAAGAGAGTTTCTAGCAATGTGACATTCATTTCCACAGTTGTAACAGGCCTGCTTCTTCTAGTAGAACTCAGATGTGAGGCCATTTGAGCTATATGGCGCTGATGGAGAGGCATTGAGATTTAGTTGCATGTTCGAATAGACTCTAGTTCTCCAATTCTAAGATCTCCCTGACCTTGATGAGTTTCAATTGAATTTTGTCTTATTAGTAGAAAATTTAGCATAAATCAGACATTTCAACCTTTGAGCCCACTGGATTGCTTGATGTTGAAGCTGGATTGCCATTGCATGAGCCCATTGATGAGATAGGAGATTTGATTGTGGTTTTTGACCTTTCAATCTTGATTGGGACAGAAGTTGGAGGCTTGATGGTGATTTTGGGCCCTATACTCTTAATGTCACATGATAGACAACCATCATGAACCAATCCCTTGAACTTAGTGGTGAATGAGGGTCGCTCTTCACTTTCAATCGGGATGAACATAGACCCTGATGTCATATATATCTTTCCATTGGGCCTTGTTAGAGCATATACCTATGCTATGATGGGTCTCGTGTATTGTATCTAGATTAGAGTGAGTCTATGAGTGTTTATGACAATATCATTGGTGCCGTACCAAATGGTACGCCGGACCATATGGTACGCCTGTACCAAATAGTGAACCATTTGGTACGCAGGCTGTTTGTCACTAAGTATAAATAGGTTATGTTAGAATGAGTTTGCATCAGTTCTGTCATTTCTACACCTTTACTGTGTGTGTTCTAGAGAGAGAAACCAGAGAGTCTTCATTGTAATCTCAAGTGATTCTATACGAATTCTCTTATTTACAGCTCGTGTTCATTACATTGATCAAAGCATGCAGTAGTATGATCGTATCTCGGTTTTACAATTGGCATCAGATCTTTTGGTTGCTCTACTGATATGTTTTTGATCAATTTTCGGATTTTTAGAGGGAGAAAGTTTGGGTTTCTTACGTTCTTCATCAATTTTTCTCCATTCTTAGTGTTTCTGATGCTAAAAATGTACGTCCAACTGAAGATGGAGAGTATAAATAAATTCAAGACTTTGATAAGGATGAAAGAAAAAGTTATGAGTTTGAACAAAAAGTTTATGGTTATCTTACCATGGCTTTACCTACTGAGCTGTTGCATCAATTCAGCACTTGCAAGAAAGCTAAACAATAATGGGATGCTTTATCTGCTCGATGTGAAGGCAATGAACAATATAAGAAGAGTAGACGAAAAGTGTTAAACAAGGAATTTGAAAATTTTCAACAGTATGGAAAAGAAAATGTTTCTGCTCTTGTATCAAGGTTTTTACATCTGATTAGTGAGATGAAAGTGGTTAAAATTGAAAAGACCGAGGAGGAATTGAAAGAGAAATTGATGGAAGCATTACCGGAAAAGTGGGAAAATTATGTGTTATTGCTTACTCATGATAAAGAATATTCTGCATTATCATTTCATGATTTAACCGGAAAGCTTCATGCTAGAGAGATGGAAATGATGACCTCAAACAAGTCAACTGCTCAATTCCAAAATCCTGAATTGTATCATGGTCAAAATTTGCAAGTATCAATGCAAAGTCTAAATCATTTGGTGTTGATTCATCAAATCCACCTCAAACAACTTTTGTTGCTGGTCAGGGATCAGGAAATTCTGGAAACTCATCAAGAGGATGTAACTTCACTATTCCAAATCATTCAAGTCAGACTTCATTTTCAGCAAAAACACCGGATCAGCATTTGGCATTAATTTCAGCTTTGTTATCTTCATATTATGGATTGTTGAATGGTGGTTTGACAACATCTAATTTGATTGAAGAAGATTTTGATCAGATCGATCCAGATAACCTTGAACAAATGAATATCAATTGGCAACTGGCGATGTTAGCTCAAAGAGTTAAAAGATTCAAAAAGAATACAGGATTTCAAAGTTTAAATCCGGATGGCAAGGTTGGAATAGATAAATCAAAGGCAAAATGCTTCAAATTTTCTAATTTTGGACATTTTGCTCGTGAATGTTCAAAAACAAATGCATCTTCATCACAGCCTCCAACAGCTTTAGTTTCTCAAGTTGATAAACAGTATAAATGGGGACGAACTTCAGATGATTCTCAACCCCTTGCTTTAACTACTATTACTTCTGATTGGAAAACAAAAGCACTGAATGAAGGTTATGATTGGGCTGCTGAGGAAGGTGATGAGTCTGCATTTCGTGCTCTGATTTCTCAAGTTGTTCATAGTGATGATGAAGAAGAAGTAACTGATTCGAAATCTTAAATAAGTGGTTCTAAAAATAGTGGCTATGAATCTGTTTGTGAATTTTGTTCTCAGAAAGACAAGAAAATTCAAAGATTGATAAAAGAAAATGGGTTGTTGATTGAGGAAAATAAAAGAATGATAGAAGAATTTGCAAATGAACAACAAAAGTTAGAAAATGTAATTCAAGAATTCTTTTCTCAGAAAGAAAAGTTTTCAGATTTTCAAGCAGAAGTTGTTGAGAAAGAATCAAAATTTCAAAGTGTTAAACAGGAGTTTCAACAGAAAATTACAAAGTTATCTGAAGAAAATGTTGCACTTGTTCAAGAAGCGAACAAATGGAAGGATGATGCTGCAGATACAGCAAATGATTTTCAAAATCTTTTTGACAAATCAAAGTCCATACTTGATGCTCTTACTAAACTTTCTGATGACCAAGCTATTAAGATTCAATCCTATCAGCTTGATATGGAAAAGTTACTTGATGAGAAGAGGGAGTTGGTTAGAGTGAGCAAGTTGCAAAATGCAAATTTAGATATTCAAAAAAGAAATGAAGATAAGCTGTAGAAGGAATTGGGGGCTGGACTCGATGAGTTAAGATTGCAAAAGTATGAAACTCATAAAGTGGCAAGGAAGCTAATTGCAACTGAAAAGGAGTTGGCTGAAGCTCAACAAAAGAGTTCTGATATGAAAGTAGAAGTCATTGATTCAAAACGTCTTTTGAACATTGTTACTAATTCACAATCTTTTACAAGTTTCTTGGTCAAAGATGATAACTTTGAGAAGATGTTCAACAAAACCGTGTCACCACCAGGAAGTCTCAAAGAAGGATTTTATGATTTGAAAGACAAGTTTGCGACTGGTGATTATTCGGAGTTTTTTGATTCCAAATTGGTTGAAGAAAAGAAAGATAAGAAAGGCAAACGTGCTGAAAATTCTGAAGCTCCAAAGGATGTGTCTAGTTCTTTCTCTAATGACAAAGAGAAATCGACAAGTTCAACAACTGATATTGCTGAAACAATTGTTGATGCTCCAAACGATATCAACAAGATGAAAGCAGAGTTTTCTTGTCTTGCAAAGAACGGGCATAAACCATCTTGTTCGGGAGAGAAGATTTCTAGCAAGCATAAAGGTTTGGGGTTCCAACAGAAACAGGTTAAAGTTGCTGCTTCTCAAGTTCAAAAACAACAAAACTTGAAGAAAATCAGTATGAAGCACGTGAAGAAAGAGATTTTTCATGCTGAAAAGGTTCAACCGGAGCGATTTTATAAACTCAAAGGCTCAGATCAAATATTCTCTGATAAGGAGTTTCCACTTCACTGTGTGGATTCTCGGAAAATAGCAAAGGTTTTTATCAAATCTGCTGATGCTCCAAAGACCAAGATGACATAAACTGCTAAATTTTCTTCCGGAGATTTAAATAATACTCCAAAGAGCCCGACATCCAAATGGGTTCATGATCATCGATATCAGGTATTTGATTCCTTTTATGATCATTTTGGAGATGTTCATGTTTGTGAAGCTTTGCAGATTCCCAAAAGGCGAAATGTAAACAATCGCTTGTGTTATAATTGCCGACAAAAGAGGCATATGGCACAAGATCAGTTTCTGCTGCTTCAACATCAAAAAGCAGAAAGATTCCACATGTTGGTAAATCTGCCAAACAAAGATTCATTGACGAATATGGCAGAGTAATTGATGAATATTTACAACCTACATTTTTTAAAACTCAAGGAAGATTTATTCCTCGTTTTCAAAATATTCCATATGTAGGTTGTTCGTCACAATCGAATGTGACTGGTTCATCAGATATTGATTTACCAAAACAACAATTTTGTAAACCTAAAGTGGTTTCGAAAGGAAACCAAGATACTGGTCGACCAGAGGCGATTCGCTTCAGGTCCTTTATAAACTGACGTGTTTGACCAGTGTGTAGGTACTTTTAGAAGACCTATCGGTGATTGAAAAGTTGCTGATGGAGAAGTATTCTGTTGTTTAAGTTATATTGCATGTGATATCAATTTCAAAATTGCAATTTTTCTGAAAGCTAAAACTGCAAGGTATCCATGTCGAAAGGTCAAGTTTCTTTCTTTTATGTATTTCGTATGTAGTTTAGGGGGAGAAAGTTGAAAAACCAAAAAATAGTGTCTTTGTGTTTTTGTTAAAATGAAAATCCAACAATAGAGTTTTCATTTTAAGGGGGAGAAAAATACAAAAACATTGGAAAGCATAAAAATATAAAAACATTGAAAAATGAGAAATTGATCCGACATGATTGGGAAGTGATGGTACATTGGCTTACGTGTCTGGCTCATGGATAGAATAGATGAAAAAGCCATAAGATCATTGTTCGATGTGCTTGGTAGGCTCAACATTAAATCAGAAAGTATTTAGATGTGATAAACACATTAAATAATAATGCTTGACCAAGTGGACAACATCTTGATGCATGTCTCATGATATCAAGAAAAAGATATGTGAAAAAGGAAAATGAGAAGTCACTGTGTATACATGTGTTCATTTTGCAAAGATTTAAACTTGTTTGATTTTCTTTATTTTGTCAAACGATCGGATTTTCTTTGTGTATCGAAAGATCGACCTAATTGACGTTCTGCTATATTTTCATGGGTGTTTCGTGTAACTCATCGGACTTTCTCTGTGTGTACGGGAGTACCGAACTGATTGTTGTTGAGTTATACAATTTCAACTTGTTTTATTTTCTTATTTTGTTAAATTTGAGGCCTTATCTGCGTATCGAAAGATCGACCTTAAGGTAGACGATTTAACGTACTTACTTCTTTTTGCATGGAACACAGTTGACTAAATCATAAATGAAATCACAAAGTGTGATGTAAAGGCAAATGCATATCTAGGTATGTCTGATAGTGTGGGGTACACTGGTCAAAGCAAACCTAATCAATACATTAAGATATCCAGATGTTATGAGTATGATTGTGCTTGAGTTAAAGATGGAAAAATTATACCAGTAATCGACATGACTTATGTGCTGAAGTAATTGAAATTGAAGTGTAGTTCAGCATGTCATGTTCATTATGATTTCAAGTTGTGATCTTTCTCGCAAAAGACAAAAATAGTGTCTGATTCTGTATTGCATTTATGTTTCGAATCTGAAAAGCCCAAAAAGATATTCGGTGTGTTTTGATATAAAGTTTCAAAAAGCCAAAAAGATTTTATTTCTTATTTGTTTTCGACCGATCGACATGTGATACGAAATCAAATTTCAAAATCCTATCTTGGATTCTCGAAGAGAAGTTTTGCGCCAAGATTAAATTAAGTTTTCAAAAGAAAAAAGAAACCGCGTTTCTGTCTTCTGAAATTGCAGGTTATTTGTGTCAAGACTCAAGCATGGTGAAAGGGGGACTTTGAAAGATCTTTCACAAGTGGATCTTGAAGACCAAAGATGATTCAAAAGTGATCCAGCCATGCAAGTTCTATTTCTGACAATATTTCAAGTTGAATATCGGATGCAGCAATGTTGAAGATTAAAGACTGAAGTTTAGTTAGAATATAGATACACTAAACGTTAAGGGGGGGGTTTGTTAGAGCATATACCTATGCTATGATGTGTCTCGTGTATTGTATCTAGATTAGAGCGAGTCTATGAGTGGTTATGACAATATCATTGGTGCCGTACCACATGGTACGCCGGACCATATGGTACGCCTGTACCAGATAGTGAACCATTTGGTACGCATGCTGTTTGTCACTAAGTATAAATAGGTTGTGTTAGAATGAGATTGCATCAGTTCTGTCATTTCTACACCTTTACTGTGTGTGTTCTAGAGAGAGAAACCAGAGAGTCTTCATTGTAATCTCAAGTGATTCAATATGAATTCTCTTATTCACATCTCGTGTTCATTACATTGATCAAAGCATGTAGTAGTAAGATCGTATCTCGGTTTTACAGGCCTTATAGTCATCACCACTCGTTCCTGCTTTACCTCATCCACAACTTTGGAATAAGGATTCTTGATCTTTGGATAAGGAACCAACTTTTCTTCATTAGCTCTCTTCACTTCACTGGTGCTTGAACCTTCACACTCGGGAGTGACATTAGTGTTATTCACATAATTTGACTGAGTTGCTTCTGTGGCTGACTTTTCATCTTTATGCACCGGTTGAGGCCCATATACCATGGTTGCTTCCTTCAGGGACTCTTTCAACAATTCATCTACAGTTTGATGTATTCATGTTGCAATAGGGGAGGAAACTCTCCATCCCCGAGGCCAGATGTTTCTTTTACCTGCTCGAGTCGCTCTTCTGATTTAAATAAAGCATGATGAGAGTCCATCGTTTTCTTTTGTATAACTTGATGTTTTTCAAGGGTAGATTGGGAATCGTCAAGTTTGGTTCTTAGTTCTAGTACTTCCTTATTTAGTTCATCTACCTTACCTTGAGTTACTCTAGGTAGTCACATAGGATCACTTAATTGTTGTTCGTACCCTTGAGATCCTGTTTAATTTCCTCCCATTTTTCTTTAAAAATCCTTGCACGATTTCTATATTCGTTGACCTCTCTCATAATGCTTGCATGATTTTTACATTCGTTAGTAAATTTGCTTTCCCATTCTTTAATTAATGCACAACAAGTAGGGTTTGAACAATTCTTTGAGTTGCAAATCCAAGCTCCATCAGCACGCTTGGTCTTCTTCCTTTCATCCTCTTCTTTAGTTATTTGTTCGCAAAGTATTATGTAAAAACTTTTGTAATCACTTAGTTTGTGTTCAACATAGTTAAGTTCCTGTTTGGCAGCTTCAAATTTTTCTCTAAAAATTCTAGTGCGATCCTGATATTCTCTAACTTCGTGTTCAGTTTTCTCGCGATTCAAACATTCTTAAAACACAACAAGTGGGGCTTGAACATTTCGTAGTTTGAGAGTCCACATTAGAAATACTTGCGTAATCATTTTCACGAGTGAAAATTTTCTTACAACCGAAAACTCAATGCCGAACCGAATACTCAAACGCGAACCAAAAATTGAACCGAACCAGAAACTAGCAGGCCGAACATAGAAACTCAACCGAAAACCTTAAATCTTAAACCACTTGAAAAAATACACCATGACGTGAAAAAATTCAACGAACAAAACCCCGTCAAAATTATTATACACCAACTTAAATTGAGTGGCCGTTTATAGCTTTAAAAACCGGATGATGTGGACCACTTGCTTTAATTGAATCCCAATGGCAATTACGAAGAATTGAACTCCGAACTTCAAAGGATTGAACTCCGAACTTCAAAGGGCAATATTGTAATTATATGATCTTCAACCGAACGTTCTGTTCGGAAACCGAACACGACCGAAAGCCTGTGCAGTGGAAATATTTAGCCTAAAACTCCCTGAACCCGAAATCTTCTAACCGAAAATAGAAGGCAGCCAAGAACTTGGAACAACAACTCAAGATACAATTCAAATTTTCCGACCGAAGACTCAAACACATTGAGCCGAGAACCAAGCTTGTAGACCAAAAACCCAACCGAAAACCTGTAATTGAAACGAACCGAAGATGTGCCCAACCGAATCGAACACTCTAGTCGAACCGGAAACCTCCGATCGAACTGAAAACTTGAGTAGCCGAGCCGAATACTCACTAATCCGGGCCGAGGAGTGCGAAACCGAGCCAAAAACTTGTTTGGACCGAGCCGAAACCAATACACGGTCAAAAACCCTAGTAGAGCCGAACACCCGGCCAAGAAACCAAATACCGACCGAAAACTTTAGAGTTCGATCGAATACCTTCCAGAGATGATGACCGAACCGAGTGGATGTCAACCGAACCGAAACCTCTGTAGAGACGACCGAATACCAATTTGAGTAAACAATTAAGCCGCCACCAATTTTTACGAAGATTGTATCCTCTGGTTAACCGAATTAATTGCAACAAATCAAATTTGGAAATCGAATTTGTTGTTCTCCTGCACACTTGGTTAGAATTCCTCAAAGAAAATAACAAATACGAGATTGAAAACCAATTAAAATCATGAAAAATTTTGAAAATCAAAATAATTAATGTGCAAACATGCAGAAAACTAGTGACCAGCTTTGATAAAAAAAAATTAAAACCAATCTTTAATTCATGAAACACAAAGATAAATACTCAATGTTTTATTATTTTTTAATTCTATAGAATTTTGAAAGACTCTTATGAACCCTAATGTCGACCAACCAGCAAAATGGAGTCGTCAAGCAAACACTCAACAAAAATCAACCTATAGACATCGATAATATAAAAAAATTGAATCGGATATCGTGTGAGTCTCAGAAACACACGTTCTTGGCTCTGATACCAATTGTAGATCCAGATCTTAACCAAACACGATATCGATTATCTCAATCAACGTGCGGAATTCGTTGATTAAGTGATTAAAGAGAAATAGAAACCGAGATCAATAGAAAACAATGAACAAAAATCAAAATAGATATCACCTCAGAAATGAATGCACACGAGTTATTGAACTCGTCTGGTACACCCACAAAACTAGAGAGGCTTGTGTGTGTTTATATAGACACACACATAAGCCTTCAATGGGTTTATTCAAGCCCAAACCCAAACCCAACATAATTACACATAATGAACTACAACCCCACTAGTAATAAGTCTAGCCTAAAACTATTTAATATTACAAGTCTCATGATTCTAGCCTCTATAAAATGATATGTTGTGAATTCTCCAAAAGCTCTTCTTTAGCTCCAAAATTTTCCCCTAGGGTTCTCTGGTCGATCATCCTTGTTCCCTAACAATTGGATCCTGAAAAGCCTCTCATAAATGCTCTTTTAGTCACATTTATGAGTTTGTGTTGGAACAAAAATTTAAGTGACTGACGCCATCAAATCTGTTTACCGAAGCATTTGACTGAAGAATCCATGTGAATTGATTCAGAGACGCGGGTTGTGATGCTCGAGGCTTGCAGTTTGGACCGAAGACCGTTTTCTGGAAAGGTCAACCGTTCGGGTCAACGGTCAACGTAAAGTCAACGGAAGATCGGTTCGAGCGAGTCAAGCTTCGGATTAATTTAATCAGCTTTGATTTAATTATCAATTTATGTTATTTACTTTACTTGTAATTTCATTTATTCAGTTATGTTTTTTTGTTGTCAGTCACCCTCACTATATATAGTGAGGGTGCCCATTACAAGTAAAGGAGTCTCCGAATGGGGAGATGATGAATTTCTTGTAGAGTGTGAGATTTCCATTATAGAGAGAGAGTGAGTCATGGATCCTAGAGAGAGAAAGTGTTCTTCATGATTTCTTGATTGTAATCATTCGGTTATATGAAATCATTCGATTTGTTCATCTTTCTTTCTTGTTTATGATTATTCATGATTCATCATCATCATCTTCTTCATTTGTTTTTTAGTTTTCGAATCCGAACCATGTTCTTGCTCAAGATCGAGATTCTTGATGTGAAAATCGGTCCTTGTTGGGCTATATATTTTGGAGGCATGAACATTAGTTATGGGCTTAGTAGTTAATGGGCTTTTGGGCTTAGTTAGATTATATTTAGGCCATGTGGGCTGATTACTAGTGTTTATGATTGGGCTAGATTAGGTTTATGATTGGCCTTGTATGTACATGAGGTGGTATAAATACCACCTCAAGTTTTCTTCAATGTTAAGCTTCCTATTTACAATTTACGATTTCTTCTTGCTCTCAAGGGTTTACGATCAGCCGTGGTTGCTTCATAGTAGACGGATTTCCATTCAAGATTCGATCTTTCTCTAAGATCTAATCTCTTCATCTACTATTTTCTTGAATCAATCTCTCACGAGGATTCCGCACTCGTGTTAGATCATTATATCGTGTGTTTGGGAGATTTCGGACCTACAATTGGTATCAGAGCAAAGAATCTTAAATTCGAGGCTCTCACGATATAGATTCAAGTGTTTTGCTGGGTTTGTGTTCGATTTCTGTTGAAGATTTGAAGTTTCTGGGTGTTTGCGATCACTGCTGCTGCTTCGGTGTTCTTCGTGTTTCAGTGTTTACGATCGTGATTTCTGGGTTTGCTGTTGAAGATTGCCTATTTACGACTTCAAGATTCAGTCTTTGGAGTGTTTACGACTTGGAGAAAATCGTTTACGAGAGTACTTGCGGATCGTAACCGTGTTTACGATTTAGGTGGATCGGAAACTGTGTTTACGACAATTTCGGATCGGGAACGACGTTTACGATTATCGGGATCGTAATCGTAATCGTAATCGGTATTTACGACTGTTTGAGGCGGTTAAGTGTTTACGGCTGTGACGTGTGATCGGAAACGGTGTTCACGATCGTAATCACCATTTACGATCGTAATCAGGAGATATTTTATCGTAATCGGATAGTTTTGACCGTAAACAGGTTTTTGGACGTTTGGACTTTAGATTTAGGTTCCCTTTGCTATCGTAATGGATTTTGAAACAAGTATGTATCAGAAGTTGGACTTCGAGATTGGCTCTATCACTCGTCCACCTAGACTCACTTCGGCAGATAACTTTTTGGAGTGGAAATACAGGTTTGAAAACCATTTGAAGAGTGTTGACTTGAGGTTGTGGAGAGCAGTGCTGAATGGACCACATGTGCCTACTCATGGAGAAGGAGCTAAGTCAGGAAAAGCTAAGACTGAAGAGGAGTATGAAGATGACGACTGGGAAAGGTGCAACAAGGCAGAGAGGGCATTTGCAATTATGACCATGGCATTGACACCAGACATTGCTCAAGGTTTTAAGCATTGCAAGACAGCGAAACAACTATGGAATGCATTGATTGTTGCTTATGAGGGAAATCCTGACATCAAGGCGAGTCGAAAGCAGATGTTGAAGCAGAAATTCAATTTGTTTAATCACATCCAAGGAGAATCTTTCGAAGCACAAGTTCAAAGATTTGTCTCTCCAATGGCAGAAATGTCAAGTTATGGTGTGGAGCCGGATTTGGAAGACAAGAACTTGAAGCTGCTGAACAGTTTGCCAAAGTCATGGAACACTAATATCTCAATCATTAAGGACAACAACAAATTGAGTGAGCTGTCTCTTGATGAAATGATCAACAAGTTGAAGTCCAAACTTATTGATGACAAGCAACGAGAATTGAATCACATAAGCTCTCTTAGCTTGGCTGGGAAACTGAATCAAGCTTTATTGTCTGAAGAAGTTGATGTGAAGCAGAAAGGAAAGTCTGTTGGAGGTGGATCAAGTTCTATGACTAAAGCGAATGCATTTGTAGCACAACCTCAATCTAGTCCGAGTGGAGGTGACAATTCTGAGGCCAACAACGATCCCAATTTTGCACTGGGTATGGGATTCATGAACAGTTACCATGCTTTAATGGCTGGAACTCTAATTCCTTCTGAGATCCTTTCGGGGGAGCTGAATCAGATTAACCCAGAGGATGTGGAGATGTTGGACGTCTCTTGGCAAATGGCTATGGCGGTGTTCAGGGCTAAGAAGTTCATGGCTACTACAGGGCGAAATGTTTGGAAGGATCAAGACAAGATCAGAATGGGGTTTGATAAGACGAAGCTTAGGTGCTACAATTGTGATGAATATGGGCATTTTGCTAGAGAGTGTAGCAAGCCAAGGAAGGAGAAAGCAGAGATGAAGAAGCCGGCTGATGGGAAGGCAAAGGCCGAGACAAGTGCTTTAATGGTGCATGAAGGAGGAGGATATGACTGGACCTCCCAAATGAAGGATCTGAGCCTGACACATGCTATGATGACTGCTATGGATGATGATGATGAGGAAGAGCATGCCTTTGTTGTTACTGAAGATGAACCTAAGGAGAATGAAGCTATGGCAGCGGATCACACCAAGGTATGTTCTAACCCTGTTTGTCATCGCATAATTACTGGTCTTAGACAATTTTGGAAAAACTTTGAATTAGAATTGTTTGAGACAAAATGTGAAAGAAGCTCATTTAAGGGTAGATGGCAAAAGAATGAAGAAAAAGTTAAAGCCCAGAAATTAGATATAGTGAAATATAAGAAACTTGCAACTGAGAATGCCTATTTGTATGACAACGCTAAGTTAGAAATAGCTGAGCTAAGTAAGCAGATAGATGACCTTAAGCATAAGAACAATGAGTTGCAGGTTAAGCTTGACATGAACCTTATGAGAAGCAAAAGAATGTTACAGGCTAGTAAATCTCTAGATACTTGCATAACTGAGGTTAGAATGGGTAAGGATAAAGGTGGAATAGGAATTAGCTTTGCAAACAAGAACGTTGTTCCTCAAAATAAAACTAGAGATGTGATAGGAATGATCTTAGAGGAGGATCAGATAGATAGATCTGCATCGGAAATGCATGAAGAAGGACCTCCTTTAGATAGTGTCTTGGTTGGAGTGAAACCTATGACGGTAGAGGAAATTGAAAATGAAAATCACATGACTTATGGGTTGGGTAATAAGGATAGAGTGATGACAGACGCGTGTGAAGCAGGTCCATCAAATACTCCTCTGAATAACTGTGTGAGCGCTTCTGATGTATCTATTTATTGTGCAGATGAAGTAGAAATCAAAGACATTTCTGAGGAGGATGCAGAGTGTCAGAGAGTGGCAGAGAGTCATGAGTCTAGTAGTTCTAGTAGTTCTAGTTTGTGTTTACCTAAGGATGATGTATTCGCACTTGTGTCAGAACTAGAAACATCCAAGTCAAAACAAGTAGCTGTATCGTCATTAAAAAATGTTTCAGAATCAAATGAAAAGGTGTCTGGTTTTAAAATTCGTGTGCCTAACACAAAAACAGGTCGTGAGACTAAGCCCAAAGACTTTGTTGCTTATCCTCAGGTTGTGTCAGCTTTTAATAGAACAAACAAATCTAAATCGGAACAATTTTGTTTAATTACACAATCTGATAAGGATAAACAACGTGTTATACACAAATGGGATGATAAGCCAGAGTGGAAGTCGTCTTATCCAAGACGTTCGTACCTCTGTAGCCATGTCCATGGGCCTAGGCTCATGAATTGCTTTCAATGTGGAAAGCCAGGACATTTTGCAGCTAACTGTGTTAATAGACCTTACCAACCATACTATCCGCAAAACCCACGGACTAGTATGTTGGAGAAAATGATGACCGGAGAGAAGCAAAAACAAAAGCAGAAACAACAAGCTATGTTTCAGGGGAAGCAGTGTTCTGAACCAATGAAGACTGAACAGTCTAAGGTTTCAAACACAAAGGCACCTGTGACAAAGCCTGTTGTTGATAAGTGGAATGTGATCAAAACTCCAAAACAAACTTATGTATCTAAAGGAGTTTACCACAAGATAAAACCAGAATTTATTGAAAAACAAGTGGCTAAAGTAAAAAGAGCTAATCAACCTAATGGCAAAGCGAAAGTCGAGCAACAGGTTTTGAAACAAAAAGGTGTCACTCAAACAAAACAACTTGTGTATACTAAACTGAAACTTGAGTGGACACCGGTTAAAAAGCCAACTGGTAAAAAGGTCATTTCACCACAAAAGAAACCTGTGATTGTCAACAATTCAACAACTGTGTTGAAACCAGAGAAAACCACCACATGGAAACCAAAAGTCAACTTTCAAAATGAGAATGTGTCTGGATCAAAGTCTGAAATGATTCTTCAATTAGTTAACTACATTGATGCAAAAGGTGTGCCCAGATCTGTTATGGCCTGGGTACCTAGATCTCATTAATTTCTGATTCTTGTAGGGACAGCCAAGAAGATCTATCAACAATCTCTGGTACGTTGATAGTGGTTGCTCCCGACACATGACCGGAGATCTGTCCCTTTTGGAAGATGTAGAGGATTTCGATGGTGGAGGAGTTTCATTTGCAGGTGGTGTGGGTGGTAGAATTAGCAAGAAAGGCGTTGTGAGAAGTGGAAATCTGTCTTTTTCTGACGTACATTATGTGGAGGAACTGTCTCACAGTTTGCTGAGTGTTTCTCAGATCTGTGACAAAGACTTTTCTGTAATGTTCAATCGGAAGGAATGCATTATTTTGAAGCCCGGCGTGAAGATTCCCGAGGAGTGCATACTAATGCGTACTCCAAGACGTTCAAATTCATATCTACTCAACATGGGCAATCCTCCAACGTCAGAAGAAGCATGCCTCATCTCAAAACAAAATGAAAATTTGGCTATGTTATGGCACCGTCGTCTGGGGCATGCAAATATGAAGAACCTGACCAAGCTCGCAAAGGGAGAGCATGTCAGAAAGCTGCCAATTAAAGACTTCTCAACTGTTGAAAAATGTGTGGCATGTGCGAAGGGGAAGCAGCACAATTTGCCACACCGCCCGAAGATAGCAAACTCTATGTCATCAGTTCTACAGCTTCTTCACATGGATCTATTTGGACCTATGCAAGTTCAGAGCATCAGCAAATTCTCCTATTGTCTAGTGATTGTGGACGACTATTCACGTTTTACTTGGGTCTATTTTTTGTCAAACAAGTATGAAACTCCGGCCCTAGTGAAACAGTTTGTCACTCTCATAGAGAATCAGCTGAACAAGAAGGTCAAAGCTATCAGATCGGATAATGGAACGGAATTCAAGAACGCTGAGTTGAATATGTTTTGTGGGGCTAAGGGGATTGAGAGACAGTTTAGTGCGCCGTACACCCCTCAACAAAATGGAGTAGCTGAGAGAAGAAATAGGACACTCATTGAAGCTGCAAGGACGATGATGTGTGAAGCTAAACTCCCAATCTTCTTCTGGGCTGAAGCAGTGAATACGGCGTGCTATGTGCAGAATCGCGTTTTGTTGAACAAGCGTCATGAGAAAACACCGTATCAGATTGTCTATAAAGAAAAGCCAACGGTGGGATATTTTAAGACATTTGGATGTCCGTGCACAGTACTGATACAGTCTGACGTGGGGAAATTCGAGGCGAAAGCTGATGAGTGTTATTTCGTTGGTTATTCGGGAAATAGTGCTTATCGTGTCTATAACAAGACCACTGGTTTGATCATTGAAGCATTCAACGTGGACTGGCTTGAGGACAATCCGTCGGATGCAGGGACCGGACCTGATTGGATTTTTAATTATGGGTCTCTGTTTGAAGGATTCAAGTTTTCGAATGAGCTTCACATTTTGGGTGAAGAAGAAGAGATTATCACTCAGCCATCTGAATCAAGAACTCACTCTGAAAGAGTTTGTGAGAAGGCACCAGTTCCTGTCCCCACAAATGTCAACGTAGATGCTCCGGGAACTTCAAGAACGTGTGATAATGATTCAGAGATACCTCAAAGTCCAGGTATTAGTGATATAAATGATAATGTTGTTTCCTCTAATCTGCCTGTTTCTGTGTCTGTGTCAGAGGTTCAGGTATCAAGGATCAATAAGGATCATCCAGTCAGTAACATACTTGGACCAGTGTCTGCAGGAGTTTCAACTAGAAGCCGCACAGGGGATATCAATTTCTGCATGTACTCATGTTTTATCTTCCAGATTGAGCCTCCGAATGTGATGGTTGCTCTCAGAGATCCAAATTGGATAGAGGCCATGCACAATGAGCTTAATCAGTTCTCAAAGCTGGGAGTGTGGCGACTTGTGAAGCGCCCAGTTGACAAGAAGGTGATTCCCACGAGGTGGCTTTATAAGAACAAGAAGGATGACTCAGGAATCATTGTAAGAAACAAGGCGAGGTTAATTGTACAAGGTCACAGGCAAGTTCACGGGATTGACTATGACGAGGTATACGCTCCGGTGGCAAGACTGGAAGCAATTCGGATTTTTCTGGCTGTGGCATCGTATCTCAATTTTACAGTCCATCAGATGGATGTGAAGACTGCCTTCCTGTATGCAGAGATGAACGAAGAAGTTTATGTAACCCAACCACTAGGGTTCATAGATGAAGAAAATCCAGATCATGTTTATCTGCTGGATAAGGCCTTGTACGGTTTGCATCAAGCTCCTAGAACCTGGTATGAAACGTTGTCCAATCACCTGGTGGAGAATGGATATACAAGAGGAGTTGTTGATCAAACATTGTTTAGGAAGAGGGTGGAGGAAGACATAATCATGGTGCAAGTGTATGTAGATGATATTATCTACGGTTCGACAAACGAAGAATTGTGCACCGAGTTTGAGGAGATTATGAAGAAGAAGTTTGAGATGAGTGACCAAGGCGAGATGGGTTTCTTTCTTGCACTTCAAGTCAAACAGTATGATTCTGGGATTCTTATTCATCAGGAGAAGTACGTGAATGAGATGCTGGAAAAGTTCAAGATGCAGGATTGCAAGCCCATCGCCACTCCCATGGCATCCAGACCACTCTTGTCAGCGGATCTTAACGGGGAGTCAGTGAGTGAATTCCATTATCGGTCGATGATTGGATCACTAATGTACTTGACAGCAAGCAGGCCAGACATCATGCATGCAGTTTGCGTGTGTGCTCGTTATCAGGCTAACCCTAAAGTTTCTCATCTTTCTGCTGTTAAACGTATCTTCAGGTATCTGAAGGGCAGGCCTAGGCTTGGTCTTTGGTACCCGAAGAACACTGATTTTCAATTATATGCTTTTACTGACAGTGATTATGGAGGTAGTGACCTTGACAGGAAATCTACTACAGGAGGATGTCAGTACCTGGGAGATAGGCTCATCTCTTGGCAGAGCAAAAAGCAGCATACCGTATCTAAGTCAACTGCCGAAGCTGAGTACGTGGCAGCATCTGCCGGTACTTCACAGGTAGTATGGATCCAAAACCAGCTTACAGATTACGGTATGGAATTCGTTAACACTCCTATATTCTGTGATAATGCTGCTGCTCTTGAGATTGTGAAAAACCCCGTCCAACATTCCAAAACCAAGCACATTGATATCAAGGTACATTTCATTCGTGATTGCTTTGATCGTGAGCTAATTCAGCTTCAAAAGGTAAGCTCCGATCAGAATGTTTCGGACATCGTTACAAAACCCCTTCCTCGTCCTAATTTTGAATCTTGTGTTGAAGGCCTGAAGATGATTGCCTTCGAGGAATGATCTGATCAACTATGCTTTTGTACAAAGTTTTTGGTATTTAGTATTTATTTAAAAAAAAATAAATAAAAAAATAAATAAATAAATAAAATAAAATAAAATAGAAAATGACAGAAAAATTGAGTCTTATTTCAAAAGCCTCACAAAAACAGGGGAAGAAATGGTGCTGGTTAAACTGAAAAGTTTTTATTGATGTCTTTTGATAGGACTTGCAAAAAATTGTTCAATGACGGTCGGAGACTGACACGTGTAAGGCTGATGTGAAAGACTGCTCGAAGATGATATGTCGGTAAGCTCAACCAAAACAATGATCATCTATGTAAGTGCAGTGATCTTAAACTCCATAAATGTTTAGTTTCCCATCCTAGTCTACGTAGTTTAAAAAACTGAGTCCCGAGAAAAACGGGTTGAGAGTGGAATTTACCTAACATTCACTCTCTCACACGCCATGCTTATACTGTATAAGACAACACCACAAGAAAAAGAAAAAGAATTCAAAAATGAAAATTCTGAAAAAGAAAAAGAAAAAGAAAAGAAAAGAAAATTATTCAGTTGGTCTTCTCTGCGTGCTTATGCGGCCGACCTGATCATCAACTGATAATATATGAAAAATAGAAAATAAGTGGTAGTCAAAGTAGTGTTGCATGGTTCCTCAAGTTAGGGGTTTGTGAATCCTCAATAAACTCTGAGGTTGGGTAGGTTTTGCTATGGAAAATTGGGTGTGGGGACGGTTAAACATATCGGTAAATCTGTACTATATTTAAGCACTTAACTGGATGTGAGTTTCTGTGTTCAAACCACCTGACAATTGTCTAGAGTGTCTAGTAACGGAAGCTGAAAAAGGTTCCTCAGTCAAAGACTTGTCTGAAATTATCTGTGAATTTTACCAGCACCAGGTATGGAAATATTTGAAATTTCTGAGGTAAGTTTGTAAATATTTAATTTTGGTATTAATCTATTTCTGCTTAAATTTTTTTTAAATTTTTTATGATCATGATCGGATACTCGGGTATGATTCTGAGGGGAAGTTTTGTAAAATTTTCAAAATGTTTATGAAAATTATCAATTTTGTGAGTTTGGGGTAAACTTGAAATTTTTAGAAAGTTTGATGGGCTTAAGTGAAAGTTTTCAAAAGATTGAGGGGGTTATTTTGAAAGTGTTAATGTTTACGGTTTTGCGGGGGGGGGGGGGGGGCTTTGTGTAAAATTGGTAATATAAAAACCCTGTTTACGATTTCTCTCTCATATCTCCGTTTACGACCCCATTTCTTGAAACCCTAGCTCAGCCAACCTCCGCCGCACACCTCGCCGGAAACCCTCACACTGCTCGATTTCGACCACCGCCGAGCCATCCAACCACACCACTGTGTTCGTAACCATTTTCCGACCAAAAGCCCTCTGTTAATCAACGTTTCTTGAACCTCGTGTCTCGGTTACTTGATCCAAGCCCTAAAAAACGAGTTTGTTCCAAGTTTTGCTTATACGAGCGAATTTCTCGAAGTTTGTTTGTCGGATTTGTGACTAAAACTGTTATAAGGTAGTTGTTTGTGGGTTTCTTGAATATTTTTGTGATTAATCGTGTTTACGAGTTTGTTGCAGGTGCAACAATGGAGTTCTCGGCGTTTACGATTCTTGCAATGAAGAAGATGAACTGTGAACCGTTTACGACTTCTGTTTACGACTCCGTGATTATGATTAGGGTGTTTACGACCGGTGAAAACGACAAAATCCATTTACGATCGTAATTGGGCCGTTTTACCGTGTTTACGATTGGGTCAAGTGTTTACGATTGGGCCCATTTTTAAATCAATCGTGAACCCAGTTAAGGGATCGTAATCACCGTATTTGGATCGTAATTTCTTTATTTAAGTCGTAAACTCTTTAAAATGAGAATTAAAGACTTAAACTCTTAATAATTTTGAGATCTCATTAAAATTGAACGGTTTTGAGATAAAATTTGTCGGTGTTTGTGAGCATGTGCTAAACTCAATTATTTTCCTTAAAGGTGTTCGAATTGAAATTTTATGACTGCCTAAAGTAAAATGTGAACTTCAATTGAACAACGTTAAGGGTTAATAATCATAATTGCTCGTTAATGATCAAGTCTGATGCATTTGTCTTGTCTTTCTCAGATGGCAGAAGAGATGCTTATCGAAGACATAAAGTACGAACAGGATCATTGTATGCCAGCGTATCTGGAAGACCCGCCAGAAAAACACATGGAGCTTTTCTACTCTCTTGTGGCAGGGATGAACACTTGCAAAATCAATCACGCCCTGAGGACGAATGTACTCATTGATGAGATGCTGGTCAGGGAATTTTGGGGTACTGCTAGGGCAAATTCCGACAAGACAAGGATTACAGCAACGGTCCAGAACAGACAAATTGTTATTGAGGAAGAAGATATAAGGCAAGGGCTGAACATTACTGATGATGCCTCTCATCCTATCAAGTATCCGAAGGAGGTAGTTCTGGAAGGTGCGCAATCAATGGGATATGAAGGAAAATTTCCGCCCATCTTTAAGAAGCTTCTGCCACACTACTGGAGGTGTCTGGCGCATTACATGGATAAATCTTTCCTTGGGAAAAGAACGAGCTTCGATCAGTTACATCAACTTCATGGAACTGCCTTCGTTGCTTTGGCCTTAGATTGGGACTTTAACTTTTCAAAGATGATGCTGATTGATTGGATAAGTAATGCAGAACTGAGTGCCAGAGAACAGTTTTTAATGACACCAAGGTTTGTCCAAATGGTGGTGATGAAGAAGTATCCAATGATTGAGGAGAGGGTAGAGAAACTTGATGTGAAGGTGATGGATATTGGGGTTTTTGGCCTGCAAACCCAGGATAGACCAGGTAAAAAGTCTGTTGAAGGTAGACTGGAGTGGACTAAAAGGGGTGCATTCCCAGAGGTTGCTAGAGAGCAAGGGATGGATGAGTCTGAGCCAGAAGCGGATGTGCCCAATGTCAATGCATCCGTTGCAGAAGACCAAGACTTAACAGCAACTCCGGCTGTTAATGTACAAGAGGAAGATGTTATTCCCTCCAATGAAGAAAATGTAATGGATGACATTCTTGCTGGCCAGGACATCACAGAAGATGATATCTATGGAGACTTGGAGCCTCTAACCCATAAAAGGTCAAGGGATGATATGATTGGCTCATCTGTAGATGATGTTGTTGAAGAAGAACCCGTCCCTGCTCGCGAACCTTCGCCAAGAAAGAGGTCAGATCCAAGAAGCATCAGATTCAAGCTATCAAAGACCAGCTCAAGCATCTTATTAGTACATCCAGCTGGGCCCAGTTCTGAGGGTCCCAGTACTCAAGAAGAAACAGCTGCTGAAGATGTACAAGATCGACCTACTTCTATGCAAACTGAAACTCCGAGAAAAACGGGTTGAGAGTGGAATTTACCTAACATTCACTCTCTCACACGCCATGCTTATACTGTATAAGACAACACCACAAGAAAAAGAAAAAGAATTCAAAAATGAAAATTCTGAAAAAGAAAAAGAAAAAGAAAAGAAAAGAAAATTATTCAGTTGGTCTTCTCTGCGTGCTTATGCGGCCGACCTGATCATCAACTGATAATATATGAAAAATAGAAAATAAGTGGTAGTCAAAGTAGTGTTGCATGGTTCCTCAAGTTAGGGGTTTGTGAATCCTCAATAAACTCTGAGGTTGGGTAGGTTTTGCTATGGAAAATTGGGTGTGGGGACGGTTAAACATATCGGTAAATCTGTACTATATTTAAGCACTTAACTGGATGTGAGTTTCTGTGTTCAAACCACCTGACAATTGTCTAGAGTGTCTAGTAACGGAAGCTGAAAAAGGTTCCTCAGTCAAAGACTTGTCTGAAATTATCTGTGAATTTTACCAGCACCAGGTATGGAAATATTTGAAATTTCTGAGGTAAGTTTGTAAATATTTAATTTTGGTATTAATCTATTTCTGCTTAAATTTTTTTTAAATTTTTTATGATCATGATCGGATACTCGGGTATGATTCTGAGGGGAAGTTTTGTAAAATTTTCAAAATGTTTATGAAAATTATCAATTTTGTGAGTTTGGGGTAAACTTGAAATTTTTAGAAAGTTTGATGGGCTTAAGTGAAAGTTTTCAAAAGATTGAGGGGGTTATTTTGAAAGTGTTAATGTTTACGGTTTTGCGGGGGGGGGGGGGGGGGGCTTTGTGTAAAATTGGTAATATAAAAACCCTGTTTACGATTTCTCTCTCATATCTCCGTTTACGACCCCATTTCTTGAAACCCTAGCTCAGCCAACCTCCGCCGCACACCTCGCCGGAAACCCTCACACTGCTCGATTTCGACCACCGCCGAGCCATCCAACCACACCACTGTGTTCGTAACCATTTTCCGACCAAAAGCCCTCTGTTAATCAACGTTTCTTGAACCTCGTGTCTCGGTTACTTGATCCAAGCCCTAAAAAACGAGTTTGTTCCAAGTTTTGCTTATACGAGCGAATTTCTCGAAGTTTGTTTGTCGGATTTGTGACTAAAACTGTTATAAGGTAGTTGTTTGTGGGTTTCTTGAATATTTTTGTGATTAATCGTGTTTACGAGTTTGTTGCAGGTGCAACAATGGAGTTCTCGGCGTTTACGATTCTTGCAATGAAGAAGATGAACTGTGAACCGTTTACGACTTCTGTTTACGACTCCGTGATTATGATTAGGGTGTTTACGACCGGTGAAAACGACAAAATCCATTTACGATCGTAATTGGGCCGTTTTACCGTGTTTACGATTGGGTCAAGTGTTTACGATTGGGCCCATTTTTAAATCAATCGTGAACCCAGTTAAGGGATCGTAATCACCGTATTTGGATCGTAATTTCTTTATTTAAGTCGTAAACTCTTTAAAATGAGAATTAAAGACTTAAACTCTTAATAATTTTGAGATCTCATTAAAATTGAACGGTTTTGAGATAAAATTTGTCGGTGTTTGTGAGCATGTGCTAAACTCAATTATTTTCCTTAAAGGTGTTCGAATTGAAATTTTATGACTGCCTAAAGTAAAATGTGAACTTCAATTGAACAACGTTAAGGGTTAATAATCATAATTGCTCGTTAATGATCAAGTCTGATGCATTTGTCTTGTCTTTCTCAGATGGCAGAAGAGATGCTTATCGAAGACATAAAGTACGAACAGGATCATTGTATGCCAGCGTATCTGGAAGACCCGCCAGAAAAACACATGGAGCTTTTCTACTCTCTTGTGGCAGGGATGAACACTTGCAAAATCAATCACGCCCTGAGGACGAATGTACTCATTGATGAGATGCTGGTCAGGGAATTTTGGGGTACTGCTAGGGCAAATTCCGACAAGACAAGGATTACAGCAACGGTCCAGAACAGACAAATTGTTATTGAGGAAGAAGATATAAGGCAAGGGCTGAACATTACTGATGATGCCTCTCATCCTATCAAGTATCCGAAGGAGGTAGTTCTGGAAGGTGCGCAATCAATGGGATATGAAGGAAAATTTCCGCCCATCTTTAAGAAGCTTCTGCCACACTACTGGAGGTGTCTGGCGCATTACATGGATAAATCTTTCCTTGGGAAAAGAACGAGCTTCGATCAGTTACATCAACTTCATGGAACTGCCTTCGTTGCTTTGGCCTTAGATTGGGACTTTAACTTTTCAAAGATGATGCTGATTGATTGGATAAGTAATGCAGAACTGAGTGCCAGAGAACAGTTTTTAATGACACCAAGGTTTGTCCAAATGGTGGTGATGAAGAAGTATCCAATGATTGAGGAGAGGGTAGAGAAACTTGATGTGAAGGTGATGGATATTGGGGTTTTTGGCCTGCAAACCCAGGATAGACCAGGTAAAAAGTCTGTTGAAGGTAGACTGGAGTGGACTAAAAGGGGTGCATTCCCAGAGGTTGCTAGAGAGCAAGGGATGGATGAGTCTGAGCCAGAAGCGGATGTGCCCAATGTCAATGCATCCGTTGCAGAAGACCAAGACTTAACAGCAACTCCGGCTGTTAATGTACAAGAGGAAGATGTTATTCCCTCCAATGAAGAAAATGTAATGGATGACATTCTTGCTGGCCAGGACATCACAGAAGATGATATCTATGGAGACTTGGAGCCTCTAACCCATAAAAGGTCAAGGGATGATATGATTGGCTCATCTGTAGATGATGTTGTTGAAGAAGAACCCGTCCCTGCTCGCGAACCTTCGCCAAGAAAGAGGTCAGATCCAAGAAGCATCAGATTCAAGCTATCAAAGACCAGCTCAAGCATCTTATTAGTACATCCAGCTGGGCCCAGTTCTGAGGGTCCCAGTACTCAAGAAGAAACAGCTGCTGAAGATGTACAAGATCGACCTACTTCTATGCAAACTGAAACTCCAGTTCTAATCGTGCGTAGCCTAGTTCGGGAAGGAACTCAATTTCTAGAGGTTGATCATACTTTTGTTGCTCCAAGCCTAGTGAGAGTAAGTGCAGCTCCTGCGGTAACTCAGCCAACAGCTGCTCCTAGCTTCAGGCCATTTCAAGCAGCGGAGCTTCCAGTAAATATGAGGATAAGTGCTGATCCTCAGATCAATTTCCTGATCTCTCAAAACAGAATTAGAGAAAATGAGATCAAGGCTCTTCAAGCTGAGAACAAATATATGAGAGAGAAGGAGGTGGCGGACAAAGACAGGATGAAATATCTGTACGGCATGCTGGTGGATCTGAGGAAGAAGTTCAATGAATTAAAGGATGTAGTAGAGTCAAATACTACTGGTGCGTCTTGTCAAAGTTCATCACAGGGTCTGCAGGGTGCTGAAGCGTTGAATGAAGACGATGGTGATGAAAACATTGAGATGTCTGACTATGCTAGAGGAGGAAGAGTGATCTCCAAAGCTCCTGAGGGTCATGATAACTGGTTCCGAGAATTCTTTCAAGGACCAGCCCCCACTACATATGCTCTTGATCTTGGAAAGAGCTCTATTGACAAACAGGGGAGCAGTGAACCAATCTTGTGCTGGCATTACGACGCTGAGAAGAAATTATTTGCTGTGATCCGTGAAGGCTACAGTCCTGTTGTATATTATAGAAATCGTGCACAATTCCATTCATGGACTGAGCCTGAGATCAGAAATCTGCTTTGTGCTCCTTACATAAACAGGTGGAACAGCCTTGACGGAGACCTCATCAGAAACAACCTGCTGAGCCATCAAGAAAACAACTTTGCAGATTTTGAGTTGAAAGAGGTCAGATGGAGAGAGACAGGGACTGACCCAGTGACAGGGGAGCCCATTGGTGAAGCTAGGAGGCCACCCACTAAGCGTACAAGAGTCATTAACATGTTGGACGAGATCGAAGATGGAACATTAGTCAGAAAATTTGATTGGTGGTGCTACGATCCGACAACTCATGAAGTGGTGGTGCTCTGCAAGCCAATGAGACAATTCCGATTCTATGATCCGGTGGACTTGCTAAGATTTGGAGAGCGAGACATCAAGCTCCTAGCCACCCAACCCATACTTGGAGATGAAAATGACATGATGAATGCTATAAGGGTTGGTATCTTTGATGGAACTGCAAAGCGGATCGTAGAGAAGGGATGGTGGTTCAACAACGCTCAAAGCTCATTCAGGTTTGATCTGATGCTGCCGTAAAAAGGTCTAATGGTTCATGCCTAGGGGAAGATTGTTGGGCTATATATTTTGGAGGCATGAACATTAGTTATGGTCTTAGTAGTTAATGGGCTTTTGGGCTTAGTTAGATTATATTTAGGCCATGTGGGCTGATTACTAGTGTTTATGATTGGGCTAGATTAGGTTTATGATTAGCCTTGTATGTACATGAGGTGGTATAAATACCACCTCAAGTTTTCTTCAATGTTAAGCTTCCTATTTACAATTTACGATTTCTTCTTGCTCTCAAGGGTTTACGATCAGCCGTGGTTGCTTCATAGTAGACGGATTTCCATTCAAGATTCGATCTTTCTCTAAGATCTAATCTCTTCATCTACTATTTTCTTGAATCAATCTCTCACGAGGATTCCGCACTCGTGTTAGATCATTATATCGTGTGTTTGGGAGATTTCGGACCTACAGTCCTAACAAATGGTATCAGAGCGGGTAACCAATCAGATTCATCTCACCGTGAATCTGGTCACTCGAATCTGGATTTTGAGCTTGAATGGTGAAGATGAGAAAACTTAGTTTTTAGAGACTTTTTTCTATTTTTTTCTTCATTTCTGGATGAATTCTGATGATATGGATGATAGATTCATGTTTGGGAGTGCATCAGGATGTTATTTAGTGTTCTATATCTTCAGATCTGGTGGAGAAATGAAGATCCGAAGCTATTTTTGGAACTTTGAAGTTTTTCCCGTATTTGAAGATTTTGAAGATTTTTGAGTTTGATTCTTGGTTTTCTAGGCATTTCTTCATGTTTTTGGATGAAGTGAGGTATGATTCTCAGTGGAAAAGGCATTCCGGATCCATTGGAAACATCCGTTTAGTCTGAATCTCAACCATTTTGGCAGATCTAGAAAAACACACAGTAGTGTGTGTTTCGCGGTGTTCTTCGTGTTCTTGAAGATTTCCAGAATATGGGTCTGATTCGATCGAGTTTTGCTGCTGTTTAGGATGTGTAAGTGGCCATAGCATGTCTCTAAACCTGATTTGTGTCAAGAATTGATGGTTTCCACTCATTTCTGACGTTTTTTTCAAGGATTAAACTTGCTGCGTTTTTGTCCAAGTTTCACGTGTTCTTCATTTTTCTGGGTTGTTCTTGAAGCTCTTGAAGATTGCCTTAACGATCTGAGTTCGTCTTGAAGATTGTCTTAACGATATGGATTCGTTTGAAGATTGTCTAAACGATCAGGTTTTTTTAACGATCTGGGTTAACGATCAGGTTGTTGTTCTTAACGATCTGGGTTCACTTGAAGCTGTCTTAACGATCTGACCTTAAGTCTTAACGACTTGGTCTTGGTCTTAACGACCTGGTGAGCTGATCGTTAAACAAAACCTAACGACTTGATTTTCTGGGTCTTCGTTCGAGGTCATTTCAGAGAGTTTTGATCGACTAGTGTTGTAGAGGATCGAGCTATGAGTTCCTGGACATAAAATTCATCAATTTTCGTGAAGTATTGCCGGAGATATGAACAAAATACGCGTTTCCGGCGAGCTGCTTTTTTCCGATGGCTTTTTCCGGTTTATTTAGGGTTTCGACAGTTTCAGGTAGAAGAAAAGGTCCAGGGTGACGTGTCGTAATAGCAGTGGCCAGAGAGGAATATTTCTCTCTCTTCTGTCGGGTCAACCCTAGTTGGTTGTCAGATTTCTACTGGCTGAAAGAAAACGCGCTGGACCCACCATGTCACAAAAGAGACGTTAGTGGTGAATGCTGTTGCCATGTGATAGGCTGGAAAGAAGCTGGTGGGACCCAGCTGTCTCTAAAGAGACGTTGGATGCCTCTATGATGCCAGCCTCTGATTGGCTGTCCCCACTCTCACACGGATTACCTTTCCTGGACCGTCAGATTTACTTAATCTGAGCCGTAGGATCCTTTTGATGTGCTTTCTTTGCCTAATTCTGATTGGGCAGCCGCCATCGCACACGGATCAATATCTGATCCCTTGATTACTTTGAATTTCAGCCGTGGATTTCATATGGAAGATGCAATCTGATTGGTCATTTTTATTTGACATGGATTATGGTTTTCTTTGAGGGATTTTTTAACACTAATTAAATATTTAGCATTTTCGTTAAAAGCGGGGCTTTTTCTATCAGTCTTTTACGAGACTTACGAGATAACGCCCGAACGGAATTGCGGAATTTTTTATTAGTTGTGGATTTATTTCATTTTAATGAGGTTCTCGTTTATTGACGTCGCGCAACGTTTGCTATCGACCACTGACGGGTTAGCTTTTTTATCCGGTTAATTACGAAGTTTTCTCGTTATGTCTTACGGTTTTGTTTGTAGCTGATGCAGCGCGGATGTCAACTAACCGGATTAACTGGAATCTCAGTTAATTATGGAATTTATCCGTTAAATCTCTCGGATGACCGTTTCTTGAAGAAATTTAACATTTATCTTTATTTTTCGCATCCAACCTCAGTCGCGCGGATTATTCACAACTGTCAGCATCCGGCTTCCGGTTTTTCGCGAGATTGTCCGATTTCAAGATTGTTTATCTGGTTTCTCTAGGCAACCGATCGCGACGGTTCGACTCTCCGCGTCTGATTTTTACGCTTCCGACTTGATGTTTTTGGAGAGATTTAGAGAAATAAGAGGAATTATTATGGATTTGGATATCGGGTCGATTATTCGGAGTTAGAGCATTTTCGGTGTTTGATTGGTTTATCTGATTCAGTTTGTTGCGGTTTTGACTCCGAGATGTAGCATTTTCTTAGTATTGTACCCGACCGTGTGAACCGAGTGAGCGGAACACTTGGATCTCGAACTGGAGCAACGAGAACAGAAGAAGCTTATTCAGAGGGGGAATCTCTTCGACAGATTGTCTCCGGTTTATGAGTTTCTCATTGAAGATGTACGGCAGAGCGATTCTTCAGCAGTTGAACAGATTTGAAAGCATCAGTCAAGGGGGAAATTGTTGGAACAAAAATTTAAGTGACTGACGCCATCAAATCTGTTTACCGAAGCATTTGACTGAAGAATCCATGTGAATCGATTTAGAGACTGAGTTGTGATGCTCGAGGCTTGCGAGATTGGACCGAAGACCGTTTTCCGGAAAAGTCAACCGTTCGGGTCAACGGTCAACGTAAAAGTCAACGGAAGATCGGTTCGAGCGAGTCAAGCTTCGGATTAATTTAATCAGCTTTGATTTAATTATCAATTTATGTTATTTACTTTACTTGTAATTTCATTTATTCAGTTATGTTTTTCTGTTGTCAGTCACCCTCACTATATATAGTGAGGGTGCCCATTACAAGTAAAGGAGTCTCCGAATGGGGAGATGATGAATTTCTTGTAGAGTGTGAGATTTCCATTCTAGAGAGAGAGTGAGTCATGGATTCTAGAGAGAGAAAGTGTTCTTCATGATTTCTTGATTGTAATCATTCGGTTATATGAAATCATTCGATTTGTTCATCTTTCTTTCTTGTTTATGATTATTCATGATTCATCATCATCATCTTCTTCATTTGTTTTTGAGTTTTCGAATCCGAACCATGTTCTTGCTCAAGATCGAGATTCTTGATGTGAAAATCGGTCCTAACAGTTTGGGAGCCGGCGTCCACCGTAAGCTACGCCACCACCGTAGCTTACGGTGGCCTCAGGCTAGCTTACGGCAGCCAGGTGCTGTCCCGCGGTGAGCAGGCTGAGATCTTGTTGCAACTCTGTTTCCATTACCGTTTTCACCCATTTTCTCGTATTTTCATCCTCTATCATGTTATCTTATTAATTCTTTAGTTCCAATAGCTTATGTTTTCCTCATTTCCGATTCGTACTTCTTTGCGTACCCGCTTTGACTCTTTTAAGCTCCTTTTCACCTACAAACACAAAAATCAAAGTAGTCACCTATATTTTACCAATTACACATGAAAACACACTAATTTCCCATGTTTATTATATTTAACCAAAAGTTAAAGGTACAACCATCACATCCCCACACTTACCCGTTGCTTGACCCCAAGCAACTCAAAAGTATTTCTTTGTCATTTCTCCAATCAATCCAATTAAGCCCAGTTTTCAGATAAGGTTCCAAGTCATACCCCATTCCCAATGCTTATTTATGCACTAGCCAAAACAACATATAACAATAAAATCACAAGAACTTTATCCAAACTTAACATGCTCTCGGCCTTTTATACATGCAACAAACCCCTCACGATAAACGCTCCTCTCGGTTAACATTTTAGAAGCTAGCGTGATGAGATAGTATGAACTCATTTGACAAATGTGACGTTTCAATATCATAAGCTTGTACAATTCTTGAACCTCCATCGCAATTGCTCTAACATGCATGCAAATCAAAAGGACTTACCATGGGTTGTAACGGGGCTAGGTGTAGGGTGTGGAATGGGAATATTTAAAGTAGCGTAACTTATCCAATCCGGCTTATTTATTACATACGAAGCAAACAACTAACAACTACACACTATGCTAAGAAACAACTCACATTCTTTTTGCTGCTCATTATTCAATCATCCGATCTCATATTTTGCTATCCTTCATCATTTCTCTCTCTCCCCCTCTCTCTCTTTTTGTTTATGGTGTAAAAAGCGTCTAACGCTTAGATTACCCAACATAATATAGATAACTTTCAACAAATTGCAATATCAATACATCTATAAACTCCAAAAGAACTATAAGCTGGATTTTCACACTAGGGTAACAAGATGAGTGGAATAGGTTCGGGTTGTCAATCAATAGTGTTAGGACAAGTTCTTGTGTGTGGACGATACTGTGCGGATAGATTAGAAGATTATGTTTAAAATGTATGTAATGATGTCAACGTACCAACCACCGTAGCAATTGGTACGGGCGTACCAACTGGTACAGCGTACCAAAGTGGTACGCAGGGTGCTCCTGTAGCCAGACTTGAAGCCATCAGAATCTGCTTGGCTTATGCTACATTCAAGAACTTACAAGTGTTTCAAATGGATGTTAAAAGTGCCTTTCTTTATGGGCTACTAGATCAATAAGTATATGTATGTCAACATCCCACACTATCCTAATAGAGTGTGTATACTTATCAAAACTTTGGATGGTCTCAAACAAGCTTTTAGAACTTGGTAGGAAACTCTTTCAAACTATCTCTTGAAGATTGGGTACAGGAGAGGAGCTATTGACAAAACACTCTTTATCAAGAAAGTTGGTAAAGACATGTTGATGGTTTTGATATATTTGGATGACATCATCTTTGGTTCATCAAATTCTGCTCTTTGTAAAGAATTTGAAGCTCCCATGCAAGTTAAGTTTGAGATGAGCTCAATGGGAAAACTCAGTTTCTTTTTGGGGCTGAAAATAAAGCAAACTGACTCTGGTATTTTCTTGAACCAATCTAAATATATTCAAGATATGCTTAAACGTTTTGATATGCAGTCAACTTCTAGCACCAACACTCCCATTTCCACATCCCACAAGCTCACAAGTGACTCAAGTGGTGAACCTGTGGAAGAGCATCTCTATAGAGCAATGATTGGATCATTGATGTATCTGATAGTAAGTTGGTCAGACATTATGTTCAGTGTTTGCCTATGTGCTAGATACCAAGCATCACCAAAGGAATCTCACCTGTTGGCAGTTAAAAGGATATTCAGATATTTAAAGGGTCAACCTAAATTAGGTTTGTGGTATCTCAATAATTCTGATTTCACCTTCAAAGCATTCACTGATAGTGACTATGGAGGCTGCAACCTGGATAAGAAGTCAACTTCAAGCGGATATCAGTTTCTAGGGAACAGACTTGTCTCATGGCAATGCAAGAAACAGACCTGTGATTCTACTTCTACTGCTGAAACTGAGTATATTGATACTTCAAGTTGTTGTGGTCAAGTCCTATGGATTCAAAATGAAATGCTAGAATATGGAATCACATTCATGGAAACTCCCATCTTTGCTGACAACAACAGTGCCATCTCAATCACCAATAACCCTGTGAAGCACTAAAAAACAAAGCACATTGACATCAGGTATCATTTTATTAGAAATTTTGTGCTGAAAATAATTTAATCAAATTGCTTAAAGTTCACACGGATAACCAATTAGCTGATTTATTCACAAAATATTTTGATGAGGCAAGATTCTTGACCTCTCTACAACAATGGTATGATGAACTATGATTAAAATGTTTTCAGAGACGTTTAATAAAGAAGACCTTTGTGTCAAAGAGTCCGTCTCTTGATACAAAAAGAAAAAGAAAAAGAAAAAGAAAATATTTGTGTTAACTAAAAACCATTTTGATTCATAGTCAGTAACTTCTTTCAAACTATGAAAATTAATACAAGTCATTTTAAAAAATTCATGTGTTTTGGTTTTCCGATTCAACCTGTGAGAAAACAAATTTTGAAAATCTCCAGGTGAACATCAACCGGAACCATGCTTTGTCTTAAACGTGGAATTTTTTTCAAAACAATTCTTCCAAGCGGAAAAAGTGTTCGCATGAAATTCAAACGGAAGAAATTTGGTTTTTAATATAAAGGAGAAAATGTGTTCCCCTTGAATTTCCGGGTCAACGGTCAAAGATGCTTTACATTTAATTACCCGGAAGGCACCTTTTTCTAAGCGGATATGCATTGAATTACCCATTAAATTTTTAACCATTAAATATCCAAGGTTCAGTAAATTATCTTTAAGATAAAGACACGCTTCAGGGGGTTGTACCGCATAAACCCCAAAGCACAGTTCAAATCAGTCACTGAACGGTTATTTCAGATTCTCTCTCCTCCACGTCACCCACGTTAATGTAAAAAGCCCTAAATTACCGTCATTCCTCACATTTCTCATAACTTCCACACCCAATTTCTCTCAACTTCTCCATAACTCCAAAGAAAATTCTCAAATTCTCTCCATAAATCCAACAAAGCGATGGCTCCTAAAGCAAGTTCAAGTGGCAAACAGACTTCCGGAAATCCTAAGTTCGCAATAGAACACAATCTGGTGGTCTATCTCGAAGAACCAAGCAAGACAGATGAATACACTGCCATGATAGAGTTTCCGAAAGAGACACTCTTCATCACGCGCTTAGAGTTAAAGCAGTGATCTATGAAGAAATCAGGGATAAATTCTGGACAAATGCTCAAGTTCTCGAAGATAGCAACGGTGTAGAAAGTATATCCTCAAGGGTGAAGGGTATAGATGTGCTACTTGATGAAAAGAAGATTCGAAAAGTTCTGAAGCTGAGAGATAAAGATGGGTATATTATGATTGAAGCCAAACACTACCTTCCAATGTTCAGGGCCATAGGCTACGGCGGTTCCACCACAAGTAAGACAATCAAAAAGGGGTAACTGCCACATAAATGGCGTTTTCTTTCCCAAATCCTCCTAGTGTGTCTAACTCAAAAGAAAGGTGGCTTTGATGAACTAGCGGCTGAACAGGCTTAGGCATTTCATGCTGTGGTAAAAGGTCAAAACTTCAATTTAAAAAAAAACATCTTTCATGCCCTAAAATTGAATGCTCAAACTTTTTATTTTTTCTTGTATTCAAGGTTTTTAACCTGCAATTTGAAAGAAGAATACCCTCAAATTCCTTTAAGTGGTAAAGTTTTACAGCAAAAACTTCTCAATGAGAATACTTTTTCAAACCTGGCTGTCAACAAGTCAGCATTTCTCGAAGGGATATTGACCATCCCCTACCAATTCTGCGGCAGTTTCCGGATGAACCCTCAAATGTTGAGGATCAAACGAAAACTGTTGATGATAATGAGCAAACTGCTCAAGATGACAGGGCTATAAACCCCATAGTTCCTGAACCCACATTTTTCCCAACTTCCTCTACTATGAAAATTTACCAATCCAAAAAGAAAAAAATCATCTGCTAAAATCACCACCATATCTGCCACTTCATCATCCGAATTCCCTCATGCCATTTTCAAAAGGCACAAATCTGTGGTTGCTAGGTCTCCTCCATATATGCCCACTGAACCCACCCAAACTTCAAGCCCTGCTAAAGGCAAAAAGCCCAAGCAAAAGCTAACCAAATTGGGATTATCTCTTAGGGATGAACCTTCATTTGAGGGGGAGTCATTAGAAAAGGATGCACAACCCCCATCCAACAGGTTCTCACCCTTAACTTCCTTATCACCTTTGAGTGACAATGCATTCAATTCTGATCCAAATAAGGATGTTATTAACTCACCTAACTCATTACATGAGAACATTCTGATGGATTCAGATACTGTTGCATGAACCCCCACTCTGTATTGGAGGTGAATCTCAGCCAAAAGGAAGAGATTCATGTAGATAGGGCTACTGCTGCCCAGGTGTCCCTACTGGAACCTGTTGACAGCAGTAACATCAATAAGACCCAATCTACGGTAATCCTCTCTGAATCAGCTCCTGCGGGTCCTTCACTGGAACCAAAGGAAACTGAGATAGTTATTGAGAATCCCAGGTGCCAAGAAGCCATTGGTAGTAGGCCTGATCAATCTCGGATTTATATCTTAGTTTTGTCCAGGGATACTGGTAAAAAGGCAGTTGAGGACAACTATACACTACCTAAATTCATGAACTTGTACAAGTCACTACAGCAACAGGTGGATGATCTTAATGTCACTGTTGCATCTCTGGCTCAAGCTCAAGGCAAACCTGCAGACCCAATCACCGCACCTCGGGTTGAAGTCAGTTCTTCGAACCCTGACATGGTTCATTCAGTTGAAGCTGATCCTGTCAAATTACGGGAGAAAACTGTTGCTTCACCATCTTTATCTGAGGCTCAATTCAACCAGGAAATTAAAGAAATGGGGAGACTTCCGGTTGAAGTCAGGTTACCCGCTTTTAAGAAGGCAGACATACAACCCTTCTCTGTGGAAGAAAGCTGGGAAACAATTAGGAACAATCAACTAGTTGTTGTGTTCCCATTTCAAGATCCTAGTCTAACTCAGATGGTTCAATCTTTAATCCTTTTTGCTGGTGCCCTCCCTGAGCACATCAACATGGTGATTAGGCTAATGAGAGATGTGATCATCCCAAGGGAGAAAGCATTTATTCAATCATCAAAGGATGTGGCTTCCAGTAGCAGAGTTATAGCAAAGAATGTGGGAGAAAGCAGTTGACAAAGGAACTGAAGTCACCAAACCACAGGTGGTGAAAAAAGTTCAAGTAGAAGACCAGGCGGAAGGTTAGGCTAAAACTCAGACCCACATAGAGGTAATTGAGATTGGATGAGAACATATCAATCTTTGGAACTGACTAATTCTAGAAGTTCAACCAGAAAATCAGGCAGCAGATGAGATTGTAGATGTTGCTCAGACCCTTGTGTATATGCAAACAGTTCAAGCGGTTGAGAATTTCAAACGGAAGAACTAGTTCAAGCTAACACCGCTCTAATAATTCATCAAGCTGTACATACAGAAGAAGCTGAAGCTCTTAACAAGTTTGTAGAGGATGCTAGAATTGCAGCAGAGAATGAGAGGTTGGCAAAAGAGTATCAGGATGAGTTAGAGTTATACTCTATAGATTTTGTAGTAGAAGAAGTTTGTGAAGAAGCTAAAAGGAGATCAGCTAAATGGAGAATCTAGATTTATAATGTGGTAATAATGGATGACAAGGAAAAAGACAGGTTGATGAGCATTTTCTCAAGAATTCCTACCAAATTGGTCAAGAATGATGATAACTATGAACTTCTCAGGAAGGTGAATAGAATGCTGGCTGGAAGGGAATGGAAATAAGAGGAAGAGGTGTTCAACATGAGGGTCAGAGAACTTTGCGGCTATATTGACTTCATTTATCAAATGCTAAAAGGAGATGAGTATGTTGTTGATCCCAGCCTGGTTATCCTGATCCTTCTACAAACTCTATTTTTGATATGAGAAAGACTACTATACAGGATCATATTGGTCATGACGCACTGAACTACACTTCAATTTCAACTAATTGAAACACTTAAGTCATGCTGATTGCTGGTATAATTTTTCTGTCTTAAACTTAGGTAGAATCCTACGCATAACATCTGGATATGTTAAGGTATTGAATAGATTCTCTTTGACAGTGTTTCCCACACTATAAGACATATTCACACATTTTCTTTTTCTTGTGTGACTACACTTGTCTACCTTAATGTCGATCTTTCGATACGTAGAAAAGGCTTCGGATTTAAGAAAATAAGAAAATAAAACAAGTTGAAATTGTATAATTAAAAAATAATCAGGTCGGTCTTCTGAACACGCAGAGAAAGTCTGATGAATTATACAAAACACCAAAGAGAATAAAGCAGAACCTCAAACGAACAACAATCAGGTCGATCCTTTGATACGCACAGAAAGTCTGATCATTTGAACATATGTATACACAGTGACTTCTTATTTTGTTTTCACACTTATTTTTCCTTTTTTTTATGAAATATGCTTCAAGATGTTATCGACATGATCAAGCATTAGTATTTAGTGTGTATCACATCTGAATACTTTCTGATTTGCCCAGTCTACCAAGAATATCAAACAATGATCTTTTGGCTCTTTCATCTACGCTATCTATGAGTCCGCTACGTCAGTCAATGTACCATCATTTCCAAATGATCAATTTCTCACAAATTTATATATTTTGCATGTATTCATCTTCTCCTCATAACATGCATTTACCCCCCCCCCCCCTTTTACTTGCAAGTCTCCCCTGTAATGAACTTCAATTTTGAAGTTTTCTGGCTGAACTCAAGTTTTGACAATTCCGGCTGAAGTTGAAGCGGAACTACAACTTCAAGCAGAACAACAAGTTCAAGCGGAAAGAAGCAGTTTTGTCACTTAGTGAATATTCCGGGTGAACTCGATTATCCATCAGATAATGAGTTCAACCTGACTTTTCCTGAGATGTCTTTTCTGCAGTCCCATCCTGCAAAAGCTTCTCGTTTGCTTCTACATCTGCCCAATCCGCTCTCCAAAAGTAGATGGTTGCTGTCAACACGCAAGTCATTCCATATGTCGAAGTTTATTCTTTTGGTAGCTTAGATTTGACTTTGTAATATACCGTCTAGATTAGATCGTATGAGATCAATGGCTGTGATTGATCTCATCTGCACTATATATAGCTTGTTATCTCTTAGTTTACACATGATCGTGGTTATCACTTGTAATAGTGTAGCTTTGAGTTAATGCAAATAGTGCTGAATATTCGATATTTCGTTGTTTCTACTATTCTGCAAATCAAGCACTTACATTATACAAGAACTCGACTTTGCTTAAGAAAAGTAAAATATAACTTAATTCCGCAAGGTTATATTTGCAAGTAAAGGGAATTGTTTAAGTTTAACTCTGACTTATATCGATCCTACAATTGGTATCAGAGCCATGGGCTCTCTACTTTGAAGACTTCTAGTGCTTTAAAGCTGATACTTTACTTGCATACTTGATTTCTTTAAGCCTTTTCTGTTTTACAAAACTGTTTTTCACAATGGCTGATTTAACTCTTGGTTCACTTAATGGTAGCTCTAACAAACCACCAAATTTCACTCCTGATGACTTTGATACTTGGAAACTCAGGATGGAAGGTTTTGTTAGAAGCCTAGACAGATGCATTTGGAACAGGTTGACTGTAGGTCCTTACAATCCAACTGTTCAATCTGCTGACGATGCCCAAGTGCAAATACCAAAACCACTAGACAAATATGTTGAAGCTGATTACACTGAACTTGAGTATGATCACAAGGCCTACTGGACACTCCAGGCTGCATTACCCAACTCTATACTTGTAGGGTTCAAGGGATATAAGACAGCACATGGCTTGTGGATTGCTCTCAGTGAAATATATGAAGGGTCTAGTGAGGTTAAGGAAAACAAGAAAGATGTTTTGAAACAAAGATATGAAAACTTTACTTACAAAACTGGTGAATCTATGACCAACCAGTATCTTAGATTTGTTTCACTTCTTGATGAATTGCAAAAGGTAGAAGTAAAAACTGAACAGGCTGATGCCAAAAGAAAGTTCCTGAGATCATTGCCTCCAGCTTGGACTGTCTACACAGTCAGCATCAGGGAGTGTAAAGATCTCAAAAAGCTTAAACTAAGTGAACTCCATGGAATCCTTAGTGCTTATGAAATGGAGCTTAATTTTAAGCAGAATAGCTTTCCTGAAGCATCACCACAGTTGCAAACCACTGCTTTGGTTACAACTGATTTTCAAAAGATCTCAAATTCACCTCAATATCACTCACCCTCAGTCAGTTTCATTGAGTCACCTAGAGGCTCAGAGAGTTCTTCAACACTGTTTGACAACTCTCACTCTGCCTATGTGGCAACTGACTCATCACAAGGCTTCACACGTGAAGACTTGGAATGCATAGGGGCAGATGATCTAGAAGAGATGGACATTTTAACTCAATTGGCTATGGTTTCTGTAAGGGCCCAAAGATATTATAAAAGAACTGGAAGAACTTATAAAGGGTCAAAGGGATCATCAATTGGGTTGGATAAATCTAAAGCTAAATGTTATAACTGTCACCAACTTGGTCATTTTGCCAGGGAATGCAAGCAACCAAGGAGAGATGGACAGAATAATAACAACAATGTCCAACAGAGATCAAACCATGGAAGCAACAACAGCAGCAGTCAACAAAACAACAACAACAGCAACCAACAACCAACTCAACCAAAACCACTTGGAAATCAAAATGTGGTGGCAGCTGTAGCTAACTAGACTGAATGTTATGAGTGGGATGACTTTGTCACTGAGTTTGAGCCAGTCAATCATGCTTTGATGGATAAAGAAGATTCAACTGAACAGGTAATGAAATTCCTGAAAATGTTTTGGAAAATCTGTGCAGCCCTGCCTGAATAGAACAAGTGGCAAAATACAGGAAACACAACACTGATCTGATTGATGAAGTTTCCAACTTGAATGAGTTAAAGAATTGCTTTAAGAAAACTGAAACTGCTTACATCACCAAAATTGAAAATTTAAACAAAGAATTTGATGTTTTGAAGAAAACTAACTCCATTTTGGAAACACAATTAGAGGACTTGTTAAACAAGCTAACTATTTCAAGACAAGAAACAAAAGATGCAAAAGCAGAAAATGATGTTCTTGAAATTAAGCTAAAAGATGCCTTATTCACCTGTGACAAATTCCAAAACAGCTAACAAGAAAGCTGAGAAACTTTAGAATGGGGCAATGCATGGAAAAACAGGTATTGGGTACAACAATGTTGCACCACCCAAGGAATACTCACCTGTTATTGCTCCAATCCAGGAACTTCAGAAGGAGTGCAGTGTGAGTCTAATTGTTGATAGCACTGCATCTTCACCTTCTGAATCAAAATCTGTTGAATCATCATCAAACTGTGAAGTCAAAGATGCAAGCACATCAGCATCTGTTGACCAATCCAAGGTTTTAAAACCAAAAGTTTCTTTTCCACCACCAACTATTTATGAGCCCAAGGACTCAAAAGTTGGAGGTAAACTACCTAAGCAGTCAAAACCAACTGAAACTGAAAGAATGGGTAAACTCATTTACAATCAGGTCACTAATGACCAAATAACCAAAAACACAGATTCTTCTCAAAGAAAAATGTTTGAATGTGTTTTTTGTGGTGAAAAGGGTCACATGGCTGCTATGTGCAAATCAATCCTTTGAGCAAAGCTCAAAACTTGTTAAAACCCAAAACTGTTTCTACTCAGAAAAGATCTACAGGTAGAACCTCACCTGTAAGAAGTAACACAATGAAGTATTTTGATACTGAGTCAAACAAAATTTTAATTGGGAACAACAAAAATGGATTTTTCAGTCTTAAAATCAAACAGGGTTCCGACTGAACTTCAACCGGAAAAATTTTCAACCGGAAGAGAAGTTCAACCGGAAAACTCCAAAACACTCAGATCAGTTACTGCACTTAGACAACGACCCAGGGTTCAGTTCACTGATGAGTATGACCATTCTGAAGGTCAAGGAAGGAGAAACCCATCTAGAGGGAAGACCACCTCTAGAGAAAACTTTGTGAAAAACAAACACAACTTTCAACCTGAAATTCCCTCTAGTTCAAGCGGAAATGCCTCTGTTGCATTTCGCATTGAGAGATCTAGCCAGTCAAACAAATTTTCAAAACTTAATGCTAGAATCTCACCAATGACTAGTGTTGATCAGACCTACACCTCACCCAGTGAGTTGCCAAAGGCTTTGACCAACAAACAGAAGAAATATAGGGAATACAGAGAGAGGAAGATTGCTGAGAGAAGGCTTAGCAAATCAAACATGCAATGTGAATCAAGTGAACAATCTGAACACTTGAACATTGATCAAGATGACCTGTTGAATGAGGATCCAATACTAAATACTTTAATACTTAAAGAGTATAAGTATTATGATGCTTCTGGCAAGCCCAAGACCTCAAAGGCTTGGGTTCCCTTTAGAAATAATCTATTTTCTCTGTGTGTACGTAGGTGCATAATAAAGGCCAACAGAGCCTATGGGTAGTTGATAGTGGATGCACCTGCCACATGACAGGAAACAAGCAAGTATTGGAAAATCTCAAAATCATAAATGGAGGTCCTGTAGCTTTTGGAAGTGCAAAAGGACACATTACTGCACAAGGTGCTGTCAGTAATGGGATGCTTACCTTTGACAAGGTAAATTTTGTTGACACATTAAATTTCAATTTACTTAGTGTCTCACAAATGTGTGACAAGAATTTGAATTTGATGTTTACTGAGAAAGAGGCCATAGTCTTGAAACCTGGTGTTAAAATCCCTGAGGAACTTGTGTTGCTCAGAGCACCTAGAAGAGAAGGACTATATATTTTGGATTTCTCTGCTGCCACTCCAGCCAGTGGAATTGCATGCTTTATATCCAAAGCCTCAGTGGATGAGTCTTATTTGTGGCATAGGAGGTTATGTCATGTTAATTTCAAGAACATGAACAGAATAGTGAATCTCAGCTTGGTTAAGGGTCTTCCTAACAAGCAGTTTCATTGTTCTGAACACTGTGCTTCTTGCCTCAAGGGTAAGCAACACAAGACCTCTTTCAAATACAAAACTGAGTCTTCTATCACTCAACCTCTAGAACTTTTGCATATGGATCTGTTTGGTCCAACTAGAGTGATGAGCATAGGAAAAAGGTCATACTGTTTTGTCATAATTGATGATTTCACTAGATATACATGGGTGTTCTTCTTAAAAACAAAAGATGAAACTGCTAAATTGTTGAAAACACTAATTGTATCTTTACAAAATCAAGCAAAACTGAAAGTTAAGACAATCAGAAGTGACAATGGCATTGAGTTTAAAAATCATGTTTTGAACTCATTTTGTGAGGAAAAGAGAATCTTTAGGCAATTCAGTGCTCCTAGAACTCCATAGCAAAATGGTGTTGCTGAAAGGAGAAATAGGACGTTAATTGAGGCTGCTAGAGCAATGCTAGCAGATTCCAAGTTACCTGTGATATTTTGGGCAGAAGCAGTAAATACTACCTGCTATGTTCAAAATAGGACTTTGATTGTTAAGGGTAAAAATAAAACTGCTTATGAGCTTTGGAGAGGTACAAAACCCAACATTTACTTCTTTAAATCTTTCGGTTGTCCTATTACTATTTTGATAACTAACAGGTTGTTGCCTAAGTTTGCTGAAAAGGCAGATGAAGGATATTTTGTTGGATATTCTGGTGTTTCAAAAGCATTCAGAGTATACAATAAAAGTACTAAAATTGTTGAGGAAACCATTAATGTGACTTTTAATGAGAAATCTCTTAACAATTTTGTATCTCAACCTGACTGGCTATTTGACATAGATGTACTAACCACTACTTTCAATTTTACCATTGAGAAGCCATTGAGTTCAATAGTGCAGGAACAGGAACATAAGCAAAACCACATAAGATCTGCTGATGATATCTAGAAGACAAGCACCAAGGAACTGCAAATGCAACCTACCTTCTTTTCATCCATCAGCACCAAGCCTGTGAAACCCATCAACTCAAAGAACACCTCTGAAATTGTTCCTGCTGATACAGAAGTTTTTCCGGTTGAACTTCCGGTTGAAGTTCAAGCGGATCCTGTAGCAGTAGAATCTCCGGTTGAAGTTCAACCGGAAAACAATTTTTCAGAAAATTTTGAGAACAATGAATCCAATAACTCAACAGATGCTGATTCAAATGAGTATAGTTTTGAGCATCTGATTTCAGATTCAGTCCCCAGTTCTCATGAAGAAAGTTCAGATCCCGTATCACAAATCAACAATATTGAGTTATTACCTCAACTCAATATTCCTCACAATGGAAGAAGCCACAAATTTCCACTATTTCCTGATAGAAGAATTGGAAAGAACCATCCAAGGGAGAACATTATAGGAGACTTGTCAGCTCTTGTGCTGACAAGAAGCAAGTCTATTGATGCAAACATTTGCCTGCATGCTGCATTTCTGTCTCAAGAAGTACCCAAAAAGATCAATGATGCATTGGAAGATGAAAGTTGGGTAGAGGCAATGCAAGAGGAACTGTTTCAGATCAATAAACAGAAGGTTTGGGAATTGGTTGACTTACCTGAAGGTGAAGAACTAATTGGAACTAAATGGGTATTCAGAAACAAGAAGGATGATAGGGGTATAGTAATCAAAAACAAGGCCAGACTTGTAGCTCAAGGCTACACACAGGAAGAAGGTATTGATTATGATGAAGTTTTTGCTCTTGTGGCCAGGCTTAAAGCAATCAGAATATTTCTTGCCTATGCTGCATTCAAAAACTTTCTGGTATTTCAAATGGATGTTAAATGTGCTTTTCTGTATGGTCTTTTGGAACAGGATGTGTATGTCAAGCAACCTCCAGGCTTTGAAGACCCTCATCACCCCAACAGGGTGTGCAATTTGATTAAAGCTTTATATGGTCTCAAGCAAGCTCCTAGAACATGGTATGAGATACTCTCAAACTATCTCCTAGTGAATGGCTATAAAAGGGGAGCTATTGACAAAACACTGTTTGTGAAATCTGATGGCAAAGATACTTTGATGGTACAAATCTATGTTGATGACATCATCTTTGGTTCATCCAGTGCTGCCTTGTTTAAAGAGTTTGAGAGTTTGATGAAATCTAAGTTTGAGATGAGTTCAATGGGTGAACTAAACTTCTTCTTAGGGTTGCAAGTGAAGCAAACTGCAAATGGAATTTTCTTGAATCAATCCAAATACATTCAAGATATGCTAAAAAGATTTGATATGCAATCTGTTTCAACCTCAAAAACTCCCATCTCCACTTCTCATAAGTTACACAGTGACTTGAATGGGAAACCAGTAGATGTTCACCTCTACAGGGCAGTGATTGGATCACTGCTCTATCTCACAGCAAGCAGACCTGACATCATGTTTAGTGTCTGTTTATGTGCTAGATACCAGTGTCAACCAAAGGAATCACACATGTTAGCTGTGAAGAGAATCTTTAGATACCTTAAAGGACAACCAAAGCTTGGTTTGTGGTATCCAAAGAACTCAGATTTCTCCTTCAAAGCTTACACTGATAGTGATTATGCTGGCTGCAACCTGGACAAGAAGTCTACTTCAGGAGGATGTCAATTTTTGGAAGAAAGTCTTGTGTCTTGGCAATGCAAGAAGCAAACCTGCGTGTCTACTTCTACTGCTGAGGCTGAATACATTGCTGCATCAAGCTGCTGCAGTCAAGTCTTATGGATCCAGAATCAAATGTTGGATTATGGCATCAAGTTCATGGAGACTCCTATTCTTGCAGACAACAACAGTGCTATTTCAATCACAAACAACCCTGTTCAACACTCAAAGGCAAAACACATTGATATCAGGTACCATTTTATTAGAGATTATGCTGAGAAACACTTGATTAGAATGGTTAAAGTTCATACAGATCAACAATTGGCTGATCTGTTTACCAAAGCATTTGATGAAGCTCGATTTTTCTATCTCATTAGTGCTATTGGTATGATGAACTTTGACTAATTTAAACTATTTTTCACAATTCTAATAAAAAGGAGACATGAGCTCAAAGAGCCCGTCTCTTGATACAAAAAGAAAATGAAAATGAAAATCTTTAGTGTTAATCAGACAACATTTCAGTTCATAGTCAGTAACTGCTGATAACACTATGAATAATTAACACAAATTTTCAAAAATCATGTGTTTTGGATTTTGAAAACGTTGGAGCGTGTGGATCGGTTCAGTTCGACATCAATTACGTAAATGATAACAAGAACAACGGTGTAAATAAACGACTCAATCTCTCATTAACGAATATCACGGTTACAAGAGTCTCAGAGTACAAAACACACTAGTTCTCACACACAAGCTCTCTCAAAAAACTAGTAAATTACAAGACAAACAACCTATTTATAAGCTGCCAAAACACGACCTCCGAACCTGGTGTTCGGCCAGAGTTCGGAGCCACCGAACCTTGGGTTCGGCCAAGGTTCGGCCAACACAAAACTAGGTTGAAACTTTTGTCTTCAAAACTCTATCTGATCCAGCCCGTTGCCACATATCATGTACCAACAGATTTCCGGTTCAAGTTCAGGCTCAACCTGAGAAGACAACTTTTGAAATTCACCGGGTGAACTTCAACCGGAAAAATGTTTTAAAATGATGTGGAAATTTATTTCTGAAAACAATTCTTTCAAGCGGAAAAATTGTCCGCTTGATGTTCAGAAGGAAGAATTTTTGTTTTTAAAATAAAAATGAGAAAATGGGTTCCGCTTGAACTTCCGGGTCAACAAAGTCAACGTTTCATTTAATTACCCGGAAGGCACAATTTTCTAAGCGGATATACATTTATTTACCCATTGAATTTTTAACTGTTTTAAATCCGAGGTTTCAGTAAATTAACTTTTGGATAAGGACATGCTTTAACCTGTTGTACCGTATAACCCATAAAGCACCTATCCCATCAGTCACTGAACCGTCGACTTTTTAACCTCTCTCCTCCACGTCAGCACTGAAAAAGGTAAAAAGCCCTAATTTACCGTTAGTTTCCCCATTTCCATCATTCTCATTCCAAAATTACTCCAAATTTCTCTCAAACCCCAAACCCTCTTCGATAAACTTCCGTCAACCTACGTCAACAATGGCTCCCAATGGGAAGGCAAGTGGCAAGCGGCCCATAAGTGACTCTAAGTTTCCGGTAGAACACAATCTTGTGGCGTATCTAGAGCCACCGAGCAAAACAGACATCTACAATGGAATGATTGACTTCATTAAAAGTTCTCATCTTCACCATGCGCTTACTGTCGAAGCGGAAATCTTTGAAGAAATACTCGAGGACTTTTGGTCACACGCTAGGGTTACTGAAAGGGCGAATGGTAGTGAAGCGATTGTGTCAACAGTACAAGGGAAGGAAGTGGAAATCGATGAAGCAAAGGTGCGAAGTCTGTTGAAATTAAAGGATGAAGGTGGATATGAAACGGTTGATCACACCAAATATCTCCATTTGTTCAAGAATCTTGGTTACGGTGGTTCTCTGCAGAGCAAAACCATCAAGAAAGGGCAATTACCATACAAGTGGAGATTCCTTGCACACACACTTCTGGTGTGTTTGTCTCCAAAAAAGAGAGGATTTGACGAGCTCTCCAGCAAGCAAGCTTCTGCTTTCTACGCTATGGTAAAAGGTGAAAACTTTAATTTTTCCAAACTCATTTTTCAAGCCCTAAAATCAAATGTCCATTCTGAATATATTTACCTATATCCTAGATTTTTAACTTACATTCTCAAAGAAGAGTACCCCCAAATAGTTTGGCTTGGTACAATTTTGCATCAAAAACTTCTGAATGAGAAAACCTTTTCTAACCTTGCTTTGAACAAATCTCCATTTCTTGGAAGGGACACTGACCACCCCTTACCGATTCCAAGGCAGTTTCCTAATGAACCTGCTAATGCAGAGGTTCAACCGGAAACTGTAGGAGTAACTGAGCTCCAAGCTCCAGATGACAGAACTGTAGACCTAACAGTTACGGATCCCACATCTGTGCCTGCTTCCTCAACACTAAAAACCTTTCAATCCAGAAAGAGGAAAGCTCACAATCAATCTACCACTGCCACCTCCTCCACTGAAACTCCTCCTGTCACTTTCAAAAGACAACGTCAAGTGGTCATTAGGTCTCCTCCACCTAGTGCCACCACCCAACCCGAAGCTTCTAACCCCGCTCCAGGAAAAAAGCCCAAGCGGAAACTTGTCAACTTGGGATTCTTCTTAGGGACGAACCCTCATTTGAGGGGGAGTCATTAGAAGCATATGCACAATCCCCATCTGGACATATGTCACCACTTCAACCCCAATCACCTAGGAGTGACAGTGCTATCAATCTTGGCTTAAAAGAAGGTGTTATTAACTCACCTACCACATCACATGAGAACAACCTGATAAGCCAGGACCCTGCAGCACTGAACCCACACTTCTCACCGGAGGTGAATCTCTGGAGTTATGAAGAGATTCATGCTAAAAGGGCTGTTGTTGCCCAGGGATCCCCACTGGACCCTGGTGTCAGCAGTAACATCAATAAGACCCAATCAGCGGCAATCTTCTCTGAATCAGCACTTGAAGTTCCTTCATTGGAACCGAGAGTTGTTGTGACAGATAAAAAGAATCCCAGGTGCCAAGAAGCCATGGGTACCATTGCTGATCAATCTAGGATTGATAGCTTCGTTTCGTCCAAGGATGCTGGCAAAAAGCCAGTTGAGGACAATTTTTTACTACCTGAATTGACGGATTTGTACCTATCTCTCCAAGCACATGTTGATACTCTAAATGAAATTGTTGCCAAACTGGTGAAAGTTAATCCTACTGATGCTGAAGCAGGTCCTTCAACCCTTCACAGTGATGCTGATGAAGCTGTAATAGCTAAAGAAGCTGATACTGTCAAATTGGGGGAGAAGATGCCCTCAAGGCCTGTCATTACAGAGATTGAAGAAGATTAGAGGATACCGGCTGAAGTCAGAGCCACAGCTTGTCAAAGAATTGGCATAAATCCCTTTGGTGTTGGTGTTGAAGAGTGTTGGGCCAACATTAAAAGCAAACAAATAATTGCCATTTCACCTTTTGAGGATCCCAACCTCACAGAGCTGGTTCAATCTTCAATGTTGATTGCTGGTGCTCTACCTGAGCACATCAACATGATCACTACACTTCTAAAAGATGTTATCTTTCCGGCTGAAAAAGCCAGTGATCACAGCAAGGCAACTGAAGACAGCACTGCAACCACTGTAGTTGCTACAATCTCTGAAGGAGAAGTTGAGAATCCCATTGGTGAAGATGAAGGGACAGAGGTGTTGGAAATTGCTGACATAGGATCTGAAGTCACCAAACCTCAGGTGGTGACTGAAGATCAACCTAATGTTGAAGCGAAAGTTCAGGCGGAACTTCAGGCGAAAGTGTTTGTGGGAGCAGAAAATATTGTTCAACCGGAAACCCAATCAATTGTCCAGGTGGAAACTTTTGGACCTGGCAACTCAATTTTTGGTGCTGATGGGTCTGCTAAACCAACTGTGGTTCAACCGGAAGAACAGAGTAATGCTGAAATAGCAGAAATGGCCGAAACCCTCATAACATTAAGGAGCACAGAACCAACTCAACCGGAAGAACCTGTTCATGCTGAATTTCCTAAAACAATTCAACAGGTGGTTCAAACTCCAGAGGCTGAAGCCATACAAAACATGGTAGAAAATGCCAAGAGAATAGCAGAGGATGAGAGGCTTGCTAAAGAAATTCAAGAGGAATTTGATCTTTACATGCAAAATTCTGTATTTGAAAATTTACTGGAAGAAGCAAAGACCAGGTCTTTCAACTGGAGACTGAAGGATTATGATTTGGATGCTGTGACTGAAGCTGATAGGCAGAGGTTAATTTCTATTGCCTCTCATTTGCCTACCAAGCTGGTAAAGAGTGATGAGAACTACCATCTGCTGAAAAGGGTAAAAAGAGCATTTGTGGTCAGAAACATAAGAACTGAAGAAGAGGTAGCTCAAATGAAAGTCAAAGAACTAAGCAAATTAATTGACTCAATTTTTCATAAGCTAAAAGGAGATACAGCTGCTGTCAACCCAAAGCTAGTGATGCCTGCACCCTCAAAGCTCACCTCAGGTATGTCAACTCACATAAATGTTAAACCTGAGATCACTGATGATGCAGATATCCCTCATCCACCTTCCTTCATATATGACCCAAATCCCATGCTTACAGCTACTCCATCCCTTCTACAGTCACTAGCCATCATTCCATATAAACCACCCTCCATCTCCAAGAAAGTAGCCGCCAAGCTTGCCAATCCCAAATACAGAGCTGACAATTTTACACCCATCATTCCTTTCAAAAAGAAGCCTCCTCCTACTATGGACTTTTCTAATATCTTCCCACCTACCCCACCTTCTAGCCCAACTCCTGAATCCAGTAAACCAGCCTCGCAAACCTCACTTCCTCCACTCACCATAAATGAACCCTCCACCACCATCACCAAACCTACTGAAGTCCAAACTGGCCCTTCTTCATCTGATAGAGGCAAGAAACCCATTGTGCCAGAATCTACTGTTAACTCTGATGAAGAAAGATCAGTCAGGAAAAGAAAACTGATGCATGCCAAGAACAAAAGAAATCAAAAACAAAAGAGAAGAGCTCCACCCAGTAAAAGACAAATTGTGGGTTGGACAGTGGATGAAACCACATTTGATTTCACTTTTACTATGGCCAGCGGCATAACTCAAGTGGTAAATGTTCACAAGGCAACTTCTCAACTCACTCTGCTGCAAAGGACAGACATCATTCTAAAACTTAGAGAAATTTTGAATCCTTCAAGAGCAGAGCATATGTTAAGGCTTGTAATTGAGCCATCTGTGCTGGAATGTGGAATGCTCTACAAAAGTAGTTTAGATGGTGACTCAGCAGAAGAAGAAGATGAAATGCCTTCCAGTGAAATAAAATTTATCATTTGGGAAGAGGAGGATAAGCTCTTTTATGTTCACAGAGCTGATGGCACCTTCACAATCCATGAGTCCATTTCTGTTCAAGAAGAATGGAGCGAAATGGACTGGGATTCAATTAAACACGTGAAGATGACCAAAACAAACACAAGAGAGCTGTCTCAGAACCTTGATGCCAGCATCAGAACCACGGACAAGTAGAACAAGGTGAAGAAGATTTTTGGGTACAAGTCAATTTTGAAGAAGAACTTTGACTTAGAAGAATAACTTGACAGCATCAGCTTAGGGGGAGATTGTAAGGAACTTCAATTTTGAAGTTTTCCGGCTGAACTCAAGTTTTGAAAATTCCGGCTGAAGTTGAAGCGGAACTACAACTTCAAGCGGAACAACAAGTTCAAGCGGAAAGAAGCAGTTTTGTCACTTAGTGAATATTCCGGGTGAACTCGATTATCCATCAGATAATGAGTTCAACCTGACTTTTCCTGAGATGTCTTTTCTGCAGTCCCATCCTGCAAAAGCTTCTCGTTTGCTTCTACATCTGCCCAAGCCGCTCTCCAAAAGTAGATAGTTGCTGTCAACACGCAAGTCATTCCATATGTCGAAGTTTATTCTTTTGGTAGCTTAGATTTGACTTTGTAATATACGGTCTAGATTAGATCGTATGAGATCAATGGCTGTGATTGATCTCATCTGCACTATATATAGCTTGTTATCTCTTAGTTTACACATGATCGTGGTTATCACTTGTAATGGTGTAGCTTTGAGTTAATGCAAATAGTGACGAATATTCGATATTTCGTTGTTTCTACTATTTTGCAAATCAAGCACTTACATTATACAAGAACTCGACTTTGCTTAAGAAAAGTAAAATATAACTTAATTCCGCAAGGTTATATTTGCAAGTAAAGGGAATTGTTTAAGTTTAACTCTGACTTATATCGATCCTACATCCCCTTTAAAATAAAAAACTAAATTTCTTGAAGTTTTCATTTTATAAAAACAAGACACTATTTTTGGCATTTGTCAGATTTAAAAAAGAAAATTGATCAACCAACACGGATACCTTGCATTTTAAGGTTTCAGAAAAGTTTCAGGATAGAATGATATAGCATGAAATTTAAGTTAAGACAGAATACTCCTCCATCAGTAATTTTCAATCACTTATAGGTCTTCTAGAAGTACCTGCACACTGGTCAAATTTATCAGTTCATAAATGAACCGAAGCGAAGTGCTTCTGGTTGACCAATATCTTTGTTTTGCTTAGAAACCACCTTAGGTTTCCATTATTTTTGTTGTTTTGGTAATTCAATTTTCGAGGAATCAGTCACAGGTGACTATGATGAACAACCTACATTTTGGTCTTTTGAAAATATGGGAACAAAACGTTTTTGTTTTGAAAGAAGGTAGGATGAAATTCATCAAAAACTCTGCCATATTCATCAAGAACACACATGTTTGGCAGGTTTACCAAAAACTTTGACCTTTTGAGATTTTGTATTAGAAGCATTAGAAATCGGACAAACTTTTTCCATGTGTTCTGTTTGACGACAAATATAGCACAAACGACTAGCTTTGTCCCATCAGTTATATACCTGCACAACTTCACAAACATTTCTATCTTCAAAATGATCATAAAAAGAATCTGATGTCGATGATCATAAACCCATTTGGATGTTGGGCTTCTTGAAGTAGAAACATCAGAAGAAAATTTAGCAACTTGTGTTTTCTTGTTCTTTGGACCAGCATCTTTCACAAACACTTCAGATATCTTTTGAGCATCAACACAATGAAGTGGAAAGTCTTTGTCCGAAAATACTTGTTCCGAACCCTTAAGTTTGTAAAACCTTTTGGGTTGAACTTTTTTAGCCTTGAATACCTCCTTCTTGACTTGCTTCAACCTAAATTTTCTTCAGATTTTGAGGTTTTGGATTTTGAACCTCACTATTTTCAACACATTTTGATTTAAATCCCAAACCAACATTTTTACCAGAAACCTTCTTTTCAGATGACGAATGTCCATTCTTTGCCAGACGGGAAAACTTAGCTTTAACTTCTTGCACATTATTCTGTTCATAGAAAATTGTCTCATCAAAATCAGGTTGAGACCGAATTTTATCACTAGAAGAGCTCACTTTTCTTTTTCTGTCGACGTCGAGCTAGAAACAAATTTTGGAACTTGAAGAACTTCAGAATTTTTCTCAAGCTTCTTACCCTTCTTATTATTCTTTTTCTTCTTCACAAACTTTCTCTTCTTCTGAATTCAATGAAGAAAGCTTGGAATAATCATAATCTTCATCTTTTTTCCTTCACAACATTAACCGCTTTTTTGATATAGCCAGGGGTGACGATGTCTTGTCAAACATTCTTTCAAAATTTTCATCGTTCGCTAAAAAGGTTGTGAAACATCATGAATTGGTGACATTATTCAATAGACGATTTGCATCAATCACTAGAATTTTCAAATCTGAAATCTTCTGTTATGCTTCAGCCAATTCCTTCTCGGTAGTTATCAACCTCTTAGCGACTTTGTGAGTTTCAAATTTTAGCCATCGAAGATTATCAAGCTCAGCAAACAATTCTTTCTTCCATTTATATTCATTTCTTTTTTGAATTTCAAGATTTGTAGCTTGCACTTTATTCACACTCACTAACTCTCTCTTTTCATCCAATAACTTCCCCATATCAATCTGATAAGCTTCAAGTTTAGCAGCATACTTCTCAGAAGTGTTGGTAAGCATATAGAGCTCAATTTTTAATTTATCAAACAAATTCTGAAAGTCATATGCACCATCTTCCGCTTCATCCTTCCATTTCTGAATTTCTTTAATCAATTCCTCCTTTTCTTCAACCAATGTAGCACCTCTCTTCACAATCCGTTTCATTCTTTTTAAATATCTCCAAATATTTCTTTACTAGTTGAAGAACTTTGGTAATCATTTTAACCTCCTTTTCCAACGAATCATTTTTTTTTCAATAACCTCTCATTTTCTTTTGTCAAATTTGCAATCTTAGACTCAAATTTTTCATTTTCAGCAGCGGCATACGAACTTGAATCAGAATAATACTCATCTTGCTCATGTGTGACAATCAAAGTTGATTTATCACAAAATACTTTACCCCTATTATAGCTTTTATCATCCTGAGTAGTCAATGCTGTTGTATGTGAATTACTATATGATGGTTGAGAACCATTAGTAGCTTTGGACATGTGAGATTGTTAACATTCTCTTGCAAAATGTCCAAGATTTGAACATTTGTAACATTTTATCTTGATTTTGTCAAATCCTAGTTTTTCATTTGATCCAAAATGTTCTCTTCCACTTTTCTTGAAATATCGCTTTGACTTTTGACTCAACATAGCTAATTTCCAGGCAATATCCATGTCATTCAATTGATCATTATCAATTTCATCAAGATCTTTTTCAGTAAGTCAAGCATTGCTGACATCATTGATAATCATTTTAAAAGAAGTTGTAATGAGAGCAGAAATCAATTTTGCACAATCATCCACTGACTTGACAGAAAATGCACTTTGATTTGATGATTCTGGAATTGTAAAGCTACAACCTATTGAAGTAGAATTACCAGATGCTTCAGACACGTTTCCAATGAAAGCAGTAGAAGGTGCAAAACTAAGACCACTAGGCTTAGTTTTAGCTTTTATGCTCGCAGCATTCTCTCCTTGATATTATTCTGGATCTTGCAATTTAGCAGTTGATTTCTTTGAATTCATCATATGCATTTCCCGAGCATGAAGTTTATCAGTGAGCTAATGAAATGATAATGTAGAATATTCCTATCATGGGTGAGAAGCAAGACATAATTTTCCAATTTTTCAGGTAACGCCTCCATTATCTTCTCTTTTAAATCTTCATCAGTTTTTTCAATCCGAACAATTCTCAATTCACCGATAAGATGTTAAAATCTTGATACGAGAGCCATAATATTCTCATTTTCATAATGTTGAAAGTTGTCGACTCTTCTTGAATTCATCATTACCTTCACACCAATGCATCCCACAATTATTTTAATTTCTTGCAAGTGCTTAATTGATGTAAGAACTCGGTAGGTAATGACATGGTAAGATAACCAAAAACCTTTTGTTTAAGCTCATAGCTTTTCCTTTAAGCAGCATCAAACGTATGAATTTCTTTTAAAATCACCTTGATCAGTTGGATACATGTAAAGCTTTTGAATCGGAATCCACAAATCGATATCATTTGTGCTTATGTAAGCAGAAAATCGTTGCTTCCACTTTTGATAATCTTCCAACTTCAACAACATGGGAACTTTCTGGCTTGTTCCAGTTTCGTTGTCAAAATTAATCAAGGTTTGCATTGCATTTTGCATCATGGAAAAAGCTTGAAAATCATTTTGGAAAAATATCAAATTCTGATTGGCCGAAAACCACACCGGAACTCAAATATCGTTAGCCGAACTAAAACCTTAGCCGAACTGAGTCCGAACAGAAAATGTTACAGAGACTTAACCGAATAGAAAAGAGTTATCGAATTTTTCCGAACTGAAATTAACCGAACCTAGCCGAACTAGAAACGCACTAGTACTTCGGACAAACGAACTAGAGCCGAACCGGGAGATCGGACGACGATTATTTCGAATAGACAGCTACTCAGTCGAACTGAACCATTTTCTCTGAAAACTTTCAAAGTTAGACAGATTAGAACGAGATTTTCTGCAGTAAATCAGAACAAATGATGAGGAATGATTTAGGAACAAATTTTCATGAAATATTCAACTAAACTGATCACAAACTTGTAAAAACACTCCAATTTTTCGAAAACACCATTTTTGTTTCAAAAACTTCAAAAATAGCAACCACAGATCAGTATAATGAACCAGAAGGCTCTGATACCACTTGAAAGTTCGTGAGCATGGATCCTCTACACGATCTAGCTATTTCAGATGAGAAACGAGTAATTAAAGATTGTTTTATTGATCAAATTGAATAATTACAATCTGACAAGCACATAGAACAAGTATAGAGAAAACACTACAGAAACACACACTTAACTTTGATGTCTCTCTCAATGCATTACAGAAAACAAAGACAAACATCTATTTATACACGACTGGCCGAACCCCATACGAACTAGCAGTTCGCCTGATCCGAACTGTCAGTTTGGATCCAGTTCGCCATGCAGCAATCTTGTCTTGTTTTGATCTTCACATCGTCTTGAGTAGATACTTCACACGACGCTTAGAATATGCATTACACTATCATTGATTTCCCTTAGCACTATATATAGCATAACTCGTTCTCAACATTTGTACGCTTGATTGCATGAACAACACTGTGTAATATTGTTGAGTTAATGCAAATAGTGCTGAGTATATTTTGCTTCGTATGTTACTATCTTATGCAAACAACTATTATTTACTAGTGTTAAACGGCTATAGTATAGTGGACATTAACTTAATTCCACAAGGTCAATCTTAAAAGTAAATCTTGTAATCTAACTAAGTGTGACATATCTCGAACCTACAAACACTTTCCCATTTCTTTTTGAAAATATCAATGTCTTTGGTCAGGACTTCATTCTTGTCAAGAACATTAACATTATCAACTGTTGGGTCCCGTGAGGCGCTCTTTAACAATGTTGGCACAATTTGATTTAAACAAGATAAACAAGTTACGGAAAGTAAATCAAATTAGAAGACAACAATTCATAAAAAGGGTTTTTCCATATATCTCAAATGTACATAATGGTTTACACGAGTTTATAGTATAGAAATGTATCAACAGAAATAACTTTTCTATGGGAGTAAGTTGTAATTGCTTTGAGAAGATATTGAATTGTATGCTTGTTGTCTTGCTTTGTTTGGTGAAGTCAGCTTGCTATTTATAGGAAGGTGTAGTAAGTTGCAATTTGATAAAGTGGTTGAGGACGGTTGAAATTGGAGTGTGTCAGAGTATATGAGATAAATAGACGAGATTCAGTTTATCTCCTTTTCAACTGGTTTCGTGATAAATGCTAAGTTGGTGATCAATTTGCTTGTTCATCACACAAAGGCAGAATTGTTCTTCTCATAATTTTTATCTTCTGATAGTCCAGAATTCCCTTAGGACTCTTCTTTAAAGACTGTTGATGCTTCCCATTAGAAGCCTTCTACAGAAATGAGGATTTCTGTAGAGTTTGGTTTGTACAGAACTACTTCGAAAATTCCGGAGTAGTTCTGTATGAATACAGAAATCTGTATTTCATACAGATTTTCATATCATTTCTCTTTTGAGGATATATCTTATCTTTTCTTCCAATACTTGATTGTTTTCCATTAATTTACATTGTGTTCTTACAATCTCCCCCCTAAGTATTTAAAGAAAATAAATGAAAAGAGAAAGTAGGTATCTCATTGGGAAATGATCAATATGCTAGTAAGATAATTACATTTATGTTCTTAAGATAGATCATGAGTTACAAAGTCTTCTCTGGTTGTGAATTTCTTGAGAAGTGGACTCTAGCAGGCTCTGTGTAGTTCCTTTTGAAGTGTTATGTGTTGCTTCAGTTCTTCTAAGGTCTTGATCATCAGTTCCCTTCTGAAGCAGATTCCTATTTCACCAGTGCTAGGAATTAGTTTGGATCCTTTCCATCGTAGTCCGGAGGGAAGGTCTTCTTTTGCAGTGTGGATGGCAAGTTTTTTCAGACCAGTGTGTACTGCTAGCTCATAGTCAACCAGAGCAAATCGGTTGTATATCTTCTTTCCTGCTTCTCTGAGTCGATGTATTGCTCTTTTGTTCTTGATGCTTGTTGAGCCATTCCCCAGACAGGTTTTGAGGAGAGACAGAATGTGCAACTCACTAAGTTGATCAAGATCTGCATCGCTAAATGTATATGGTTTGCAATTGTTTGCAGTGGTGGTTAATATGTAGGAATTGAAACAGTGAGTGAACGCGTTTCCCTTTTGTTGTCTTTCTTTGACTTCTTCAAGTTGTAGGATGGTGGCTTATGAGTACAACCAACTTCTTTCAAACAGAGAATTCTTGATCCTTTCCTCGAATATTCTTGCTTATTGGGCTCATTTGAGATCATTGTTCCATTTCTTCGAGGAATATATCTTCACACCTCTCTTTTCATGCCATAATTCCTCCTTAATCCTTTTTTCTTTTCCGTAGTTATCCTCATATAAAGATTGAAAGGCCATTGAGACCTCAGGAGCATTAAAGGCTCCTAAGCTTATGGCTTTCTCCTTGCCCTTTTCAGATTCCTTTATGGGTTTTAACGTACCTGGATTATGAGTTTTGATAGTGGTACCTGATGAGGGTGAAACAGGAGGTTGATTGGATCTTTAGGCAGGTTTTCTTGGTGGTGGAGGTGGCATTGAGTGATCTAGAATTATCAAGTAGCTATCTTTCGCTTTGAGCTCATCGAGAGGTATCTTTCGCTTTGAGTTGGGAGGTGAATCATCAAGGTTGATGACCGGAAGGATTGGAGCTTCCTTTTCTGAAAGCTTCTTGAGTGGTATGGCTTATGTTACTTGTTTGGATAGATTTTTCATTCTTTTCTCCAAAAGTATCTGATCTGAGTTTATTTATATCAGATTTGACTTTTCTTCATGTATTTCCTTGTTTAGAAGGGTGAACATGTCTTTGATTTCATTCAGCATTTCTTCTCCTTTGGCTTCATAAAATTGTATGGTCTTTTGAGCCCTTTTATTCAGCTTCTTGATTTGATCTTGTAAAGATGCTTGTCTTCCTCCCTTTAGTTGCCACTCGTTTTCTTGCAAAGCTCTCTACTGGTCAGAGATCTGGTGTAATTGTTGCTTGTTGTTCTTCTTCACTGTGTTCATCTCTTCTTGAAGTTCAGATATTCTTAAACTGTTCTCTTCTGATTGTCTTGATAATTCTTCTATACGTACAGAACTACTGCATAAATTCTGATGTATTTCTGTAGTTTGTTGTTTTTGTTCTTTCCTAAAGTTATTGAGTAAGGAAGAGAGGGAATTGTAAATTTCTTTGAAATCAGATGTTGAGGCAGCTTCAAGGGGTAACACACCAGAGGACAACACATGTCTCTCTGTTGAACTGATTAATTTCTCTTTGAGAGATTTACCAGTGCTTGTTAACTCAGCCAGGCTGAGTTTGTACAGGTCTTCCACATTCCTTGGTGAGTCCGAAGTGGAATTCACCTCCTTTGTTTTCAGAGAATCCTGAGATAAAGTTTTGGTTGGTTTTTGAGAGGAAGTCTCATGTGAGATGGCACTGAACACATCAGTGTTGCTCATTTCTAAGTTTCCTTGACTTCTAGAGTCTCCACTAGTTGTTACATCATCTTCACTGACTGAATTAGAGAAGATATATTGATGTGTGGCTATGATGGGGGTGTCAATGGAGGGTGTGTTAACAGTTTGAGTTTGAAAATGGGCAAAGGTGTTGATACATAATATGTGTGTCGTGTGAAGTATCAAGTCAAGACAATATGAAGTCAAGTCAAACGTTGGCTGCCAGACAAACCTGGTCCGAACCTGAGGTTCGAATCAGGCGAACCTCCAGTTTGCCTGGGGTTCGGCCAGTCGACTATATATAGGAGTTTGTCTTTGTAATTCGGGACTGAGCGTTTAAGATCTGTGCTTAAGTGTGTGTTTTCTACGATGTTTCTCTGAGTCTCTATTCTAAGTGTTTCTGAGTTGTAATTGTTCTTTCGATCAATAAAACAACTCTTAATTACATGTTTCATATCCGATATAGCTAGATCGAGTAGACGATTCGATCCTCACGCATTTTCAAGTGGTATCAGAGCTATCTGGTTCATTCTACTGATATGTGGTTGCTATTTTCGGAGTTTTTGAAACAAAATGTGTTGTTTTTGGTGGTTTTTTAGTGTTTTTACGAGTTTCTGATCTTTACGGTCGTATATTTCGTGAAAATTTCACTCCTAAATCATTTTTCATCATTTGTTCTGATCAACTGCTGCACATCTCGTTCAATCTATCCAAAATCGAGCGTTTTGAGTGAAAATGGTCAGGTTCGACTGAAGGGTTTTCTGTTCGGAATAACTGTCGTCCGAACTCCACGTTCGGCTAGGCTTCATCTGTCCGAATTTCAAGTTCGTCTTAGATTCGTTTAAGGTTCGGATCAAAAGGTATGTTCAGATAAGGTTCAACTTCTGTTCTTTGTTCGGATTGTGTTCGGATCAGGTTCGGATAAGAATTCCGGTTCGGGTATAGTTCGGATTTGATTCGGTTAAGGGTATTGAGTTTGTATAGAGTTCGGCTGTTCAGAATTTTAATTTTCAAAGAGGTCGGATTTTGAAGCTTTTTCCGCTATGCAAAGTGCAATGCAAACTATGTTGAACTTTGATAACAAAATCGGAAGAAGTCAGAAAGTTGTTGAAGTTGGAAGATTATAAAAATTGGAAGTAATGATTTTCTGCTTACATAAGCACGAATGATATCGATTTGTGGATTCCGATTAAGAAACTTTACCAACATCCAACTGATCAAGGAGATTTCAAAGAAGTTCATACCTTTGATAATGCTGAAAGAAAACTACATGAGCTTGAACAAAAGGCTTTTGGTCATCTTACAATGGCATTACCCACTGAGTTGTTACATCAATTTAGTACTTGCAAGAAATCAATACAATTGTGGGATGCTTTATCAGCAAGGTGTGAAGGGCATGATCAATACAAGAAAAGTCGGAAGAAGGTGTTAAGTAAAGAGTTTGATAATTTTCAACAATATGAAAATGAAAACATCACGGCTCTTGTTTCAAGATTTTCACATCTTATTAGTGAGATGAAGAATGTTGGAATTGAAAAGACTGATGAAGTATTGAAAGAAAAGATAATGGAGGCTTTGCCATAAAAATGGGAAAATTATGTTTTGCTACTTATTCATGATAAGGAGTTCTCTACATTAACATTTCACGAGTTAACTGGTAAACTTCATGCTCGAGAAATGGAAATGCTGAACTCGAAGAAATCAACTGCTAATTTGCAAAATCCAGAGTTATATCATGGTGAAACTGCTGTAAGTCTGAATGCTAAAGCAAAACCAAGCCTTAGTTCTGCACCATCTGATGTAGTCATTGGAAATGTTTCTAGAAGTTCAGATAGTAATTCTTCAAACGTTGCAACTTTACTATTCCAGGTTTGACAAATCAGAATGCTTTTTCTGCAGAAACAATGGATGATTATGCTAGAATGATTGTTGCTTTAATTTCTTTTTCTTTTGGATTGGTTATAAAAAATGATGCTGATGCAAAAATAACTAGAGATGATCTTGATGAACTTGATAAATCAAAGTTGAAATGTTACAAGTGTTCAAAGCTTGGACATTTTGCTATAGAATGTCAGTAGGCACATGTTAACAAATCTGGTTTATATATCTAATACTAGTTCTTAACCATCATCATGTAATTCAAAGAAGACAACTTTAATAGTTTAGAATGATGGTGTGTATGATTGGGGCAAACATTTTGATACATCTGCTTTGATTGTCACACATGAGCAAGATGAATATTATTCTGATTCTAATCCAAAATCGAAGATTTGATGAAAGAAAATGAATCTTTGGTGGAAGAAGTCGGAATGCTCACTACTAAACTTAATTTGGTTAAATCAGATTTGTAGGTTTCAAAGGAACATGAGTTGAAAAATGAGTCTTTGTTAAAGGAAGTTAAGTTGCTAAATGAGGTTTTGAAAGTATTTAAACAGAATATGAAGGATGATGAAGCAAAGAATATAATATTGAGTGAAGAAAAGGATGAATTGGTTAAAGAAGTTAAGAAATGGAAGGATGAAGCAGAAGATGCTGCTAATGATTTTCAAAATATGATTGATAAATCAAAAATCAAGCTTGATCTACTAAAAAAGAATTCTGAAGTGTATGTCGCTAAAATTGAAGCTTATCGTTGAAAAGTTGTTGGATGAAAAACGTGAGTTGGTTAGTGTCAATAAAGTTCACACTGCATATCTTGAAATTCAAAAACGAAATGAGGATAAATTGAATAAAGAATTGTTTGAAGGGATTGATAATCATCGTTTGCAAAAATTTGAAACACATAAGGTTGCAAAGAGATTGATAGCTACGGAGAAGGAGTTAGCTGAAGCTTAATAGAAATTTCCGACTTGAAGATTCAAGTAATTGATGCCCATCGATTGCTGAAGAATGTCACAAATTCTCAATCATTCACAAGCTTTTTAGCAAGAAATTCAAATTTTAAAAGAATGTTTGACAAAACCGCTTCACCCCTACAAGTATCAAAAAGTTGTTAAAGAGGTGAAAGAAAAGGTGGAAGATTATGATTATTCCAAGTTTACATCATCGAAATCAGAAGAAGAGAAGATGGTAAAGAAGAAGAAAAACAAGAAGGCTAAAAAGAAGAAGGGAAAAAAACTGAAGTTCTTCGAGTCCCAAAGTTTGTATCTGGCTTAACGTCAACAGAAAATGAGAAATCAGCTACTTCAAGTGAGAAAATTCGTTCTCAACCTGAATTTGATGAAACAAATTTCTATGAGAAGAAAAATGTTACTGACATCAAAGCTGAGTTTTCAAGGTTAGCGAAGAATGGTCATGAGGCATCTACATCTGAGGAGAAAGTTTTACGAAAAGGTGTTGGTTTGGGTTTTAAGAAAAAAGGTTGTTGTAACTGATGGTGTCCAAGGTTCTAACCAACAAGATCTGAATAAGCTCAAAATGAAGCAAGTTAAGAAACAAATTTTCAAAGCTGAAAAAGTTTAACCCGAGAGGTTTTACAAACTCAAGGATTCTAATCAAGAATTTCCTCTCCATTGTGTTGATGCGCACAAGATTTCTAAATTATTTGTCAAAGACGCTGTTTCACCTAATATGAAGAATCAGAATGCAAAATTTTCTTCTGATGGTTCTTATTCTCAAAACCCAACATCCAAATGGGTTCATGATCACAAACATCAGGTATATGATTCTTCTTTTGATCATGTTAGAGATATTCACGTTTATAACACAATGCAGGCACCTAGACGGTGGGACAAAGCTAAACACATATGTTATATTTGCCGCCAACAAGGGCATATGGCAAAGGATTGTCCAATTCCTACTGATTCCAATCACAAATCTCAAAAGATCTAGTTTTTAGTAAACCTACCAAATCAAAGTTCTTTGATGAACAAGGCAGAGTTTTTTTTATGAAGTTGAGCCTACATTCTTTCTAATACAAAAACGTTTTGTTCCCATTTTTCAAAAGGCTCAAAATGTAGGTTCTTCATCATAGTCACCTGTGACAAATTCATTAAAAACTGAATTACCAAAACAACAACAACTCTGGAAACCTAAGGTGGTTTCAAAGCAAAACTAGGACACTGGTCAACCAGAAGCACCTCGCTTCGGGTCATTTATGAACTAATCAGTTTGAACAGTGTGCAGGTACTTCTAGAAGACCTATTGGTGATTACAAAGTTACTGATGGAGGAGTATTCTGCTTAACTTAAATTTTATAATATATCTTTTTAATCTGAAAGTTTTCTGAAACTTTAACCAAAAAGGTATCCGTGTTGATTGATCAATTTTCTTTCTTTACATTTTGTTTGTGTTAAAAAAAAAAAGAAAATTGAAAAGTCAAAAATAGAGTCTTGTTTTTGTAAAATGAAAAATCCAAAAATAGAGTTTTTCATTTTAAGGGGGGGGGGGGGTGAGAATTGCATGTAAGGGGGAGAAATTGCGAAAATGCATGGTACGGGGGAGTAGATGAATACATGCAAAATATATTGTGAAGGTGAATACATGCAAAATATATAAAATTTTGAGAAATTGATCATTGGGAAATGATGGTACATTGGCTTACGTATCTGACTCATGGATAGAGTAGATGAAAGAGCCATAAGATCATTGTTTGATGTGCTTGGTAGGATCGGCAAATCAAAAAGTATTCAGATGTGATATACACTAAATTCTAATGCTTGACCATGTGGATAACATCTTGAAGCATATTTCATGACAAAAATAGAAAATAAGGGTGAAAAAAAATGAGAAGTCACTGTGTATACATGTGTTTATTTTGCAAAGATTTAATCTTTTTTGTCAAACGATCGGACCTTCTCTGCGTATTGAAAGATCGACCTGATTTTTGTTCGTTTGACGTTCTGCTTTATTTTCTTAGGTGTTTCGTATAACTCATCGAACTTTCTCTACGTGTACGGGAGTACCGACCTGATTGTTATTGGGTGATACAATATTATTTTGTTTTATTTTTCTTATTTTGTTAAAGCCGAGGCCTTATATGCGTATCGAAAGATCGACCTTAAGGTAGACGATTTAACGTTCTTATTTCTTTTTGCATGGAACACAGTTGATGATATCATGAAAATTTTATGCTTTGTTGAAAAATCATGAGCACCGGATCGTCTACTCAATCTAGCTATTCAGATACGAAACGAGTAATTATAATGATTATTTTATTGATCTAAAAAAGAACAATTACAATCAGAATCACAAAGAACAGACACAGAGAATACACTAATGAAACACACAATTATGAATATCTCTCACGCTCAGAACTAACTAACACAAAGAACAAACATGTATTTATACTAACCAGCCGAACCTGAGGTTCGCCTTGATCCGAACTCTAGGTTTGGACCAGGTTCGGCTAGTCACAATTTCGCTTGAACTTGTTCTTGACTTGATGCAACTCGATACTTCACACGACGCACAGATCAGGTATTAACAAACACCTCCTCGTCGTGTGCAGTATCTCTTCAACATCATAACAAAAGTACCTTCAATCAAACTCCACCTCAAGTGTAGAATCCGTTCATTCAATGAAATGAATCTTCGAATAAACTCTTCCTCAACTTGATCGTAGCTTGATCGTAGCTTGATCGTGAATTCTTGACGATGTCAGATGTATCTCTGGTCTTTATCAATAGCTTTAGAAGACTTGAAGTTGTGGTTTCTTTCACTTTAGCAACCTGCTCAAAATTTAAATAATCTTGGCACAAAACGTCTCTTCGAGACTCCAAGATGTGATTTTGAAAATTGAATTTGTATCACGTGTTGATCAGGTCGAAAATAAAGCAGAAATAAAATCTTTTTGGCTTTTAGAAAAAATTATATCAAAACAAACCTAAAATCTTTTGGATTTTTCAAACTTATGCTAAAACACACCAAAAATATTTTTGTACTTTTCCAAAATGAAATGAAATTGCAATACAGAATCAAACTCTATTTTTGGTATGAGAAAGATCACTATATGGGATCATATCGGTCATGACGTACTGAACTACACTTCAATTTTAATTAAACGAAACACATAATTCATGATGATTGCCGGTATAATTTGTCCATCTTAAACTCAGGCAGAATCATACCCATAACATATGGATATGTTAAGGTATTGATTAGACTTTTCTTTGACCAGTGTATCCCACACTATCAGACATATTCAGACATTTTTCTATTTCTTTTTCATTTTCTTTTGCTTTTTCTTTTTGTGTGATTACACTTTTGAAATTTTCACAAAGTATAATATTTTCATGATATCATCAACTGTGTTCCATGCAAAAAGAAATAAGAACGTTAAATCGTCTACCTTAAGTCGATCTTTTGATACGCAGATAAAGCCTTAGATTTAACAAAATAAGAAAAATAAAACAAGTTGAAATTGTATAATCCAACAACAATCAGGTCGGTACTTCCGTACATGCAGAGAAAGTCCGATGAGTTATACGAAACACCAAAAAAAATAACGCAAAACGTCAAACGAACAACGATCAGGTCGGCCTTGTGAGCACGTAGAGAAAGTCCAGTCGTTTGAAAAAATAAAGAAAATCAAACAAGTTTAAATCTTTGCAAAATGAACACATGTATACACAGTGACTTCTCATTTTATTTTTCACACTTATTTTTCTTTTTGTCATGAAATACACATCAAGATGTTATCCACATGGTCAAGAAATAGTATTGGTTAAAGGCTAGTAGGTGTTCACAAAATTCTCCCTTGAGAATTTCGACTTTTTTGTGTTGTAACAAGGTTTTCTAATCAAGTGTTATTCCAATCGATTTGTGTTTCTCATTGTCTTTTCATTTTATCGTCCACATTCTTAATTGATTGTTCTTAAATCATCTAGTAACACCGGATTCCGCACGGTTGTTACTAGACATTGATATCGTGTGAGGGACTTGTTGATCCTTACAATTGATATCAGAGCCGAGAAACGTGAGTTTCGTGGCCTCGCAATATCAGATTCAAGCTTTTTGGACTAACGGTTTGAGTTTTCCGTGTGATTTTCAGTTTTTATAGCAAAACAGGAGGTCCGTGTGAGTTTTTGTGCAGGTTATAAGAGTTGCAGAAGCTAGAGCCCGTGTTCCATAAGCTATTCGATCGAAATTTGTGGCCTTGACCCTCATTCGATCGAAACTCATAGCTTTTAGATCTGATCTAGTACTTTTCGATCGAGAAGCACTTTTCGATCGCCCCTTTTCGACCAGGTTCCGTGGCTTTGACCCGTTCAGACTTGATCGAAAAGTTACTTTTCGACTAGTCAACACTTTTCGATCGAGCCAAAATTCTGCCCGATCGAAATCAGACTTTTCAATTCAGCTGTTTCGATCGAGAACCACTTTCTGATCAAACCCGTCTCTGATCGAAAACCCCACTTTGTGACCCGACATCCTTCCAATCGAAAACCCCCTTTCCGATCACCAATCACTTTTCGATCCACCAACTTTCACCCGACCGAAACCCTTCTAGATTGACCTTTTCGATCGAAAAATACTTTTCGATCCAAGCTTTTTTAACCGAAAACCCCTTTTTGTCAGGACCAGATTTGAGCACAATGTTCTCATATGATTCACCACACAAGTGCGGAAATCATGTGTGATGGTCGTTTCTGGTTGAATCTGCATCAATGCTCACCCATTGATGATTTCTAAAGCTCAAGAACACACACTACACCAAGAACACACACACAAAGCTGCTCTCTGTAGAAAAACCCTTGAGCACCGTATCCAAAAGGGTTTTACAATGGGTATTTATACTACTAGAGAGCATGAGACAAAAAGAATGTTTGACACAACAATCATTACATTGATTTCAGCAGAGAATGTTCCATCAGACAAACAAGTTCACTAATCTTTAAACAAGTCCGCTAACAAGTTTGCTAAGAGCAAACTACTCTGTTAACAAGTTCGCTAAGAGCAAACTAGTCCGCTAACAAGTTCGCTAAGTATTAACTAGTCCGCTAACAAGTTCGCTAAGAGAAAACTAGTCCGCTAACAAGTTCACTAAGCATTAACAAGTTCGCTAAGAAGTTCGCTAGGAACAAGTTAAGTTTGCTAAGACAAGAGTATTGAAAAATCAACAAGTACGTTAAGTATAAAACAAGTCCGCTAAGTTCAATATCGGAAGTTCGTTAAGAAGAAATACAAGTCTGCTAAATCAGAAATAGAGTTTTACAAAGTATAAACCCAAAATCTATTACAAAATCAAAGTATCTATTCTAGATAAGTAATTAGGAGGTCTTCACCAGCAATGCTCAGCGGTGATCTGTTTGTGTTGTCAACAACCAAAATGGGTTCCAACAATTTCCACCCTTGTTGGCAATGCAAACACCCTGAGCTTTAAGCTACCTGACCGAGTAGCTTGAGTAGAAATCTCCAAGTTTCTCTTGCGGCTTCCTTGTCTTTATTTGAAAATACAGTTATTCCAAGGTCGTACAGCCTCCAGAGATCTTGCCACACTAGCTTCTTCAGGTCATTGTAATTGTTTAGCCCTGTCAACCTCCTTGACCTATCCAGGACTACACTTGACCTGTTATCTTCCATTAACCAGCAGTTTGCTGTTCTTATGACCTCTGCATCAATTGTAAGTTTACCCATACCTTCCAGTCTAGTACACCACCAATATAAAAACATTAAAAAGTAGTTGGCATCATAGCATTCATATGGTCTTAGTTGAACATGTATGGTCTGCAATCTCTCATAGTACATCAGCTTTAAATAGGATCTTGAAAGTAGTCTGAGTTCTATTTCTGTAAAGATTCTGATAGATTCTGCTCTGACTCTTTCAATCACCAATTCACGAGTCTTTCCGTTGTAGTACCAGCTGATAATTGGAGCATTTTTCTGATTCCTAGATATCGTCTTTGCTTTTACCTCCTTCCCAATATCCTTGAACATTCCGAGATGAGGGCACGGAGACGCTTTTTCTCAGCAAGTACCTGAGATTTATTCTCCTCTTCAGGATTTTGTTTGTTCTTCTTAAACTCATAAGCAACGTTGATCAGAGAAACAACTTTCACACCCTTTTCATGGTTGGTGTGGTTCACCAGATCCATGTATTTAAGCTGCTTGAGTTCCCATGAGAATAGGCTGCGTAGAGCTCTAAAGTCTCCGAAGATTTGAACATATCCGTTCTGCCTCTTCACCAGGAATGCGTCAAATGCCTCATCATACTTCAATCCTAAGATTTTCATCCCATGATTGACATTTGGGTTGTTTGGCATCTTTCTAAGGTTTTTGGTAGCAAAGTGTTGCATAGCCTTCAGATTTGGAGCTGACTTTTCCCATTTGTCATAGATAGGAGGGTTGTCTTTCCTCTTAAGAGCCTCAGCTCGTTCCTACTCTCTGTGTCTTATCTGTTCCCACTTTGCCAAACGTTCAGTATATCGGTACTCGTATACAAAGTCTCGTAGACCTTTAAGTCTCTTCTTGTTGTAGTCCTTTTTATCCACATTCTTAAATCTACAATAGTTGCAGAGTTCCACGAAAGTCATCCTGTTGGTAGAGGATTTGATATATTCTTCAGAATCAGGTACCTCGTCAGAAGGAGTTTCAGGAGGAGGAAGATATGTGTTGCCGATGTCGAGTACAAGGTCAGAAAGATGGTCATGAATCGGAAGAAGTTCAACCGTCTTGGTGGTGTCAGCAAAGATATCTTTAATGGAATCAGTTTCAGCTTCAATGTTTTGATTATGAGGAAGGTGTGAGTTCAGTCTTTCTTCATTGGTGTAAAGCTTGGTTAACTCCTGTTGATATATTATGTGACAACAAGCTGGATCAGACAAAGTGTTGAAGACTTGATTTTTACAACCTAGTTTGTTGTTGGCTGAACTCTGGCCGAACCCTGACCGAACCTTGGCCGAACCTGAGGTTCAGACAAGCCTAGGAGTTCGGCCGTCCAATGTCTATATATTGGTTGTAGCTTTGTCTTTGTAACTAGTTTTTTCAGTAGAGTTTTGAGCGAGTGTTAAGCAATTGTGTGTTTTGTGTTCTGATTCTCTCTGTAATCTGTTACAATAAAAATGAGAGATTGAGCATTGTTATTTACACCGATTGTTCTCGTTTCTATTACATAATTGATGTCGAACTAAGCCGATCCTTACGCTCCAGTGTTTTCAAGTCCGTGTCAGTAAGACTCATCAGATATTCTAATGAGAAGTTGTCACTTATTAGAGACCTCACCATATGAGCTATTTCATAAGTATCATCTTCATCTACATCGGTGCCCTCTAAATTTGTGATGATGCGGATCCTTGGTTCATCAGTTCTTTCTGACTCATAACGATCCGGAAAAGTACTCGAGCCCTTACCGTATACGACAGTAGGAGGATGTCCTCACTCATATCTCTTCAGTGCATTGGCCTTCTCTTCTATTAGTCGGTTCTCAACACTGTGTGTTTCTATAATGAGTGCACGACGAGACTTATCTTTTTCAGCTTCCCTTCTTTGCTGCTCCTCTGCTATTTCCTCAGGAGTTAATTTTCTCTTTCCCTTATCCCTATCAGAGGGTCCGGGTTGCTCTACGATAGAAGGTTGTTGAGCTGTCGACCAATTGGTGTCAACTTCCTCCTTTTCAGAGTCGGAGGAGAAGTGCATAAAAGAGGCTTCAAAGATCTGTTCATGAAGGTCTTGCTCAGCAGATTCATCAGGATCATTTTGACTTTGAGATTCTAGACCAGCACTTGTTTTAAGATTGATAATTTCAGCATCTGTTGGAATGGACCCTAGAACATGAGGGGTTATGTCCAAGGCAAGAGTTTCTCCTGCAGACATGACAGTTGAGAGAGGCACATTTACATATTCATCATCTACCTCCATCTTAACTTGAATTGGAGTAGGACATAGATGTTCCTCTTCATCATCATCTTCACCATCGATCGTTTTAAGATCAATGTAGTTCAAAGGATTAGCTTCATTCATGAGCACGTTCATTCTCTGACCTAGCTCATTCATGTCATCTTTGTCTTCGAAGTCTACAAAGAACGGATGTTCTTCATAGGCTATTTCATCACCATCATCAAGATTCTCAAATAGAATTCCACATGAGTTTCTTCTTGAGAAGATTTTCTCTGCATAGTAATCCCAGAAGTTTGACATTTCAAAGTCTAAGAAGGCTAGGTCGACGTACATTTGACAGACACCTTCAGTCACGGGAACTATGGCAGTAGAGATTGGGATTTCTGCACGAGTGGTGGGAACAATTGATAGTTGAAGAGAGTTGCCAGGTTCTGCTAAAGACTCTGCTCTTGTCGATCCCTCAATAGCAAGAGCTTTCAGTGCCAGTGCGAATCTTGGAAGTTTCAGATTTTCTGGAACTAGGGCAAGCTTCTTGATTGAGTCCAATGTTTCATCAACAGGTTCGTCATGAAGGAGACTGTTGACGAAAGATTCTTCGTCATCTGAGAGGTTTAGCTCATCTCCTTTAATAACGTTGCCTACATCAACCTCAAAATCACTATCATTCAAAGGACTTAAAGTATCTTGAACTCCAGTTGAGTCTTTGCTAGCAGGAACAGTTGTGGAAGATATAGGATCTTGAGAATTTCCTCCTTCACTTCTTTGATCAGATTGTGGTTGGTTTTCTGGTTGCTCAGTCTCTTGATCACCAGCATCCTCATCTGGTTTGCCGCTTGATTATTTGTCTTCATTTGATCTGGAAAGTAATATTTTTAGTCTTTGAATTTCTGCTGCTTGTTCAGCAATTACTTGTGACTGTTCATTTATCTTCTGATTTGCCACTTGTAGAGAATAATTTAAGTGATCATTCTATCTAAAGATTGATAATTTTAGCTTGAAGTTCCATTATATTTTCGGATTCTGAAACTGTTGGGCTGGTAGCAACAATGCCAGCTGTGTCGGTGGTGGTAACAGCAGCCTCAGCTAGCTTCTCTAATGGCCTAAAATCCATATCAAACCTCTCAATTTGTTCAGCAGGTGATGGTGAGACAGTTGTTGTAGCTAAGGTTGTATCAGATTGAGTGCCAGATGAATCCACAACCTCATAATCATTCAGTGAACCGGGCTTTCTCCTGACTTTGAGCTCTCCTGTACAAGACTTGCTTCTCTGAGCTCTAATCATTATGAAATCGGAGGATAAATCTCTGTCTTCAGCAGTTCTTGTTAAGTTTCCTAGACTTGTCTTAGGAGGGAATTTAGGAGGACTGTCAGGCTCATCGAGATCATAAGTGAGATCGACTTGATCGAAAGACACTGAAGTCTCATCATCTCCTTGTTCATCCTGCGACGGACTGTAGCTTTCATCAAAAGATGATTGTTGTGTCTGTAATGTAGAGGCCCTGGAAGATTCTCCAGTCCTCTGTCTCTTCCGAGGATGAATCCCTTATGGTTGTGCAGGACTATCATCAGAGTCTGAGGAGGCAGACTCTTCATCATCAGTTTTATCGTCTCCTTCTTCTGTTTATGATAAAGTCACATTCATAGGACTAGAAGAGAGTTCAAAATGGTCAGAAACTTCAACACTAATACCCTGGAGATTCCCAAGGTCTTGAGCAGCATCAGACTCATTAGGTGCATTCAAATCCAACTCAGGGTGGACTTGAGCAGCTTCAGCTTGTTCTACTTGTTCTTCGACAGCTACTTCACCAATTTGGACATCTCCTTCAGCATTAGCGGGAGCAATCCGAGCAATCATATCGGGAAAGAAAGGTATAGCATTCCCTTGATATTTACCCTTGTGGTACTTACTGTATGAACCAGTGTTCATTGAGCTTGTGGATAAAGTTTCTCCCTGCTTAATCAAGTTAGGGTAATAATGATCCAAAATTGCTTGAATAAATCGAGGGTACATCAAAAACTTCTTTGCCCTTCCAGTACGATGCAGGTTAGCAATCATCCATTTGAGAAGTTGGTGAGACAGATTGAAACCCCCACCGGTGACAAACCCATGTAAAGGACACGCGGTTTCTTCAACAAAGTCATCTAGAGCTGCCTTTCTGTGTCCGAAGGCTGCAATGAAGAAGCTAAATATCACATCTGGGAGAAAAACACCAGAATATCCAATCCTCATGATTGTTGATTGCTACTAAGCCTTTGAGAAAGTCTTGGGCATGCCAGTATCTTGTAAGTTCAGGACAGTTATGATCTTTTCTTCAGTAATTTCAACATCAGTGTTCTGGATCCTGGACCTTATAACACTTGTACCATCATCAAGCTCTACAGATTGAGCATTTATCCAGAAGGCTTCAATGATACCCTTGTAGATGACAGGGTTAATCTGCATTGCCGTTACCCATGTTGATTGTTGCAAAAGGTCAATGGCCTGCTCATCAGCACCTTCCCAGTTTTTGTTAAACACACACCTTCCATTATGTAGGCGACCATATTCCAAAGCTTCAACAGCTTGTCTGGGATGTATCTGCACATATAGAATTACAGGATTATATCTGAGTTGACACTAAATGAATGTCATGTCACACTAGATCCGTGATAGTGATAGAGCTTTTCATATGAGTGTCAATGACATAAACTAAATCACATAGTGCATATACTCCAAAATGATCACAAGCAACCGGAATATCATGATTAACAATAGTAAGTATCTTAGGAAGTAAAAATGTTGTGTGTGATAAATTAAACTCTGGAAAATAAGGAGCCAGATCTAAATCTCCATTAATTTTTTTTTTTTTTGACTTAAAGGAAAGTTTTGCATGGGAACTATAAATGACCCAGTAATCTTATCTTAAACAACCAAGTTTTGACTTGTTGTAGAGTCAAGGAGAAATTTATAATAATTTCTACAACTTAGGCTCACTAAAAGTCAGAAACATCAAATCTAGGGAGTTTTGACAATCTGGGATCAAAAACCAAAAGACTTTAAGTTTAATTAGCATAAAATGAGGTTTTATGATCCCAGTCGATCAAATCAGTTCAGGGAAAGTCACTTTGGGACTTGGTTCCACCCGAGCTTGTGAATCCCTTGATTTGGTGTCTTCTAATTGAGACAATCAAACAACTTAGTCAAAATCAGCACTTTTAGATATAGGACAGTGAAGTTAGGATATAACAGGTCTATCCTATTTCAAAGGCCAGTTAGATGCATGCAATAAATTTAACACCTGCTTGTCAAACTATCAGAACAATCCTAGTATATCAGAAATTCAAATACTGGTCTAAACAGAATAGACTCAAGTCCGCTAAACAGAAAATAAGTCCGCTAAAACTTATCAAGTTCGCTAAGTAGAGAAAAAGTCCGCTAGGAACAGATCAAGTTCGCTAAGCTAAGAACGAGTCCGCTAGGAACAAATCAAGTTCGCTAAGCAGAAAACAAGTCCGCTAAGAACAAAACAAGTTCGCTAGGTAGACTTGAAGTCCACTAAGGACTGAATCAAGTCCGCTAAGATCAGCAGGAATTCACATGTAGATTAACAAAACTTTAATGCTACAATGAAGTGTATAACTCACATTTCAACATCAAATGAGATTGACTAAAAGCAACAGAGTCAGGTTAACACATATGAACATGCCAGAGGTCCTAATGGGTCAAAAAGTTCAAATTTGAACATTAAAGGATAGAATGTGGTAATTTATGCTTAACAGATTAGATGGTGTCTTTATCATTTCAAATTCAATCCTAACACACAAATTTATGCACATAGGGATCAAGAAGCACATAACTAAGTCACCAAATTCATATTCAAGCAAAATAGCCACATAAGTCTCATAACGTCCGTTTCATGCAAAATTTGACTTGTCAAAGTTAAGATGATCAAGTAAGTGTTCAAACAAAGCTTAATTACCTAAGATAGTTCATATGAACCTTAGAGGTGTCATAGATCACATCCTTTGTAGTTATGCTCATAATTGATCACAAATATGATCAAATTAACTTAGACATGTCAGCAAAGCCAAACAAATTTAACTTTGTGTCAAATACGTCCAAGATCCTTTCACTTGAGTTATTTACTAGTTCCAGATCCATGTGGATCCTAACCAGACTAAACCACCAGTGTCGGGCTCAATTGGGTGCTAAGTGACACAAAGAAAGGCATATATGCATACAATAATGAAGCAAATTGATATTTTACCTGATAATTAACGCGACTACTTGTGTTGAGAAACACATACATTTGTGAAGATCTAAGAGTAACTAAGATCTAATCTAAGATGTAGTGTTTTCTTAATTGACTCAGTGAATAATCTGCTGGGATCAAGCAAATTATGTTAGAAATCAGATAAACTTCAATTGTGATAATTAAAATAAAGATTTTCCCCTGCGTAGCTAAGCTTGAGTCTTAACTCAAATTGCCATTTGTTAGAGCAACATGCCTCTTTGATGATAAGATCAATAGAAAGAGATGCAATGCTCTTGATCAATCTCACAACAGTAAGAAAATCTGTTTTAGGATCAGACAAGCTATGTTAGACTTCAAGTGATAGACAAACACAAAAAATATGGGCAAACACTTGAATTAAAGGCATAATTGAGAAAAGTGAACCAAACCATCAATTTTACTATTGGTTCCTCTAAATAAAGGTTTGTTAACAGTTTGTAGTTTTCAATTCATCAATTAGCCAATGATAAGCAGGAATAAGTGACAATGGTTTGAGACAAGGTGAGATATATCAATGAGAAGTTCTCAAAATCTATCAAACAACAAAGTCAAAAATCATGGATAACAGAGAGATTAAAATAGGATTTATGTGCACATCCACTTAACCACATTTTGTAAAGCAAAGGAGGTTAATAGCAGCAGCACAATGTCTCCTAATAATCAATCAAATTCCATAATTGTAAAAACATCAAAATTTCTTATCACCTATAAACTACAGAGGTCAAAGTTTATGGCCTTGATTCAAACAATGTGGTTATTTACACTAATCAAATCAATAACTAAGAACAAACTTAACCAAACTGTTTTAAAAGATTAAAGAAATTTTAAGGTTCAAACATCATTCATCCGAACCCCTGTACATAAAACTCTCGGATTCAAAGTGTGAAATTCGTGAGTTGAGATTCACATACCTTAATCTTGATCACAAGTGAATTAGGAACAAGAAAGAAATGATTTGAATCTGTTCAATCAACAAATTATAACATCAGAACCCTAAAATATATACAATCACACCATACGGCTCATTAACATCACCGAAACCGAAATTAGCCTAAATATTGAGTGAAATCGAACCTGTGGATGCATGAAGAGTGAGCGAATCAGCCATAAATGCAACAAAAGTGACAAATTCGAGAGAGAATGGAAGGTTTTCGATCGAACAGTGAGGTAGTTTTAGTCGCCGATTCGAGAGAAGAGGAGCGGTTGTTTGATTTTAAAAAGTGAATCGAAAAAGTGACTAAGTCCCCCTTTTATAGTGTTAAGTTTAGCGAACTTATAAATATCCAGAATTATAAACAAGTTCGCTAAGACAGTCTCCAAGTCCGCTAAGTGTAAGCGGACTGAGACAAGTTCGCTAAAGGGAGAGTTAATTAAACAAGTTCGCTAAGGCCTAAATGAAGTACGCTAAGCCTAAAAGAAGTTTGCTAAGGCCAGGGAAGTTCGCTAAGCCTAAGGAAGTACACTAAGGCTAAAAACAAGTACGCTAAGGCCAAACTAGAACTTGTGGATGCAAAAATTTTCTAAGGAAAAAGAAGTCCGCTAAGGTATAAACAAGTTCGCTAAGAAACAGTTTAACCTCAGTATACTTTAATGCAAGTGGAGAAGTTCGCTAAGGCAAAAACGTTCTTAGCGGACTTCTCAAAAACTTGAATAAAAATAAAACACATGAGAAGTTCGCTAAGGACAAGTTCTACTTAGCGGACTTCACATCCCATGACATATTCTAAGTGTATTAGAGAAGTTCGCTAACAACAAGTGTTTAGCGGACTTCTCAAGGCTTAGACAACTTGAAAAAATTAAGAAAAAGGGAGAAGTTCGCTAAGGACATTATCAACTTAGCGGACTTCTCACCTGAAAAGGTACATAAACAGGATCAACAATTAAGTTCGCTAAGAACAATTTGTTCTTAGTGGACTTCATGAAAACACAAATTTTACAAGTCTAACAAACAAGTTCGCTAAAGGCAAACAAGTTATTAAACCTGTTGAACATTCTTAGCGGACTTGCCTCAGTCAGAAGTTCGCTAAGTCAAATAACAAGTCCGCTAAGAGCAAAACTGAAAAATAAAGGTAAAAATTTCTAAGTCTTAAAATTTTCAACATATCCAAAAATAAAGAAAGAAATGTATGCCTGCTACCAGTAACCTACCAGGAAGATAAACTTTGAATTAATAAGACAAGTACATGTTAATTTCAACAAATTTAATAATGACTCACCTAGTACCTAACTTTGACTTTGATTGGTCAAAAATTCCACCCAAACTCAAAATTTTCAATTTCATCCGAGTTGGGTCAATTTTGCACCCGAACTCAAGAATCCATATTCCTTTAAGTTGGTTATCTTCAAACCAATACCAAGATTGATTTTAGCACAAGTTGGTCAATTTTTTTCACCAAAATTGGAAATTAAGCACTTTGACTTTGAAAATTCACCTATTTTTGTATGGTCGTGATCAGATATGTTTAGAATCAGACCGGTCAATTACGTGATCAATAACACTAACAATTCAAATCACCTTTCGGATCCGGTACCCTAGGTCAGATTGTCGATATTGTTTATCCACTTAAGCTCATACAAGGTAATTTTCAACTTATCTCATATGATGTATTTATCATGTTTTATGTCCTTTTTCAGAGAAATATTTTGTGGGGTCCTTATTAGGTTGGAAGTTAACAGTATTCTACCAATCATCAAATAGCTTTTTAGATTCAATCACACTTTTAAAAGTAATCTTTCCGCCTTTTCTTTAGTGTTAAGTGACTTATTTCATGGATATAGTCATGAAATCTTGATAACCCTTCTTTCATGACTATAGATGAATGAATTTTGTAGAGGTGGGAGTGTCAAGGTCAGAGTCTCCTCAGCAAATGACCTCTCAATTTATTTGATGGAATGATGGAGCGTAAGAACACAAGGTCAGTGATTTCTCACAGCAGATGTGTCTCAGCTTTATTTATGGATGAGACTCAAGGTCAGAGTTTCCTCACAGATGAGTCTCATGTGTTGGTTTAAAATAAGTCAACTTAATACTGAAGAAACAAAGGATGTGTGATTAGAGTTTCCTTACTTGTACTATTAAGAAGAACAAATTTAAAGAATATGCCACTGTTTAAACTTCCAAGGTCCACCTTCTCAATGAAATAAGTGTGTAATCATAGAGACTTGTTTACTGCTCAGTATGTTGAGCCTACCGACATATCAAATGATAGAGTTACCAGTCGATTGGATCATATCCTATGGTTAGATCTACAAGACCAAAATCATATCATGTTCCACACAATTTGTCCGACCACATACCAAGGATTTTTAATTTTTCAGTGTTTTTGACATTTCTCAAAGTAATTTGTACATGTGTTTAAAAACACTCATTAAACTTCAACATGGACACTATTTTTGTTGTTTTTGTCAAATTTTTAATGTTTTTGGTTTATCTTCCATATTGCAGGACCAGCACACAGACACAAAAACAGAAATAAACAATAAAAATCTTTTTGGCCTTTTCAAAAGCATTTGACATAGGACAACCACAAGTAAAGGTGTTTAGGTCAAATCAAGGTCAAACAAAGCAGGAAAGTGACTCAAGGAGTCAAAATAGTAAACACTTAAAAAAATAAGAAATAAGAATATAAACAGAATTAAACAAGCAAAAGGGAAAACAGATAACACTCCTAAGTTACTAAACCTATAAACTCAAGATACTAACATACTAGGGAATAGAGAAGGCTCAGTCATAAATAATCATGCCTACAGCACTAATCAGAAAGTTAAACCTAGACATATCAAATGGCTTAGTGAATAGGTCTGCTAACTGATCATCTGAACTAACATGAACTAAGGTGACTAGTTTCTTCTCGGCACAATCCCTAAAGAAATGATATCTAATCCTAATATGCTTAGTCTTAGAATGCTGAATGGGATTTTTAACAATGGAAACAACAGCAGTATTATCTATATGAATAGGGGTACCCATGAAGTTCAAACCGTAATCCAGCAGCTGATTCTGAATCCAAAGCACTTGAGAGCAGCAGGAGGCAACAACAATGTACTCTGCTTCAGCCGTTGAGACTGACACTGTTGTCTGCTTCTTGCATTGCCATGAGATCGGACGGTTCCCTAAGAACTGAGCTCATCTCATCGTAAACTTACGATTGAGTTCACAACTAGCGTAGTCACTGTCTGAGAAGGTTCGTAGGTCAAAGAGCGGATATTTAGGATACCAAAGTCCTCTGTTTGGATTGGACTTTAAGTACCGGAAAATTCTCTTCACGGCCATTAAGTGCGATTCTTTCGGCTTACTCTGGAAATGGGAACATAGGCAGACTCCAAACATGATATCGGGACGACTTGCTGTCAGATACATAAGAGAGCCAATCATGGACATGTAGAGGTGCTCATCTACATAAAGACCTTCGGGATCCTAATTCATTTTGTGACGTGTGACAACGAGAGTAGAGAACCCTTTAGAATCTTGAAACCCAAATTTCTTCAGGATCTCTTTCACATATTTCCCTTGGCTGATTAAAATGCCACTAGGCTTCTGTTTCACTTGAATTCCAAAAGAGAATGTCAGTTCACCCATTGCACTCATCTCAAATTTCTTCTTCATTAGCTCCTCAAATGCATGACATACACCGACGTTTGTTGAACCAAAGATGATGTCGTCGACATATACTTGCACTAACAGCATATCTTCACCGACATGTCAAATGAATAGTGTCTGATCTATTACCCCTCGCTTGTAACCATTTGACAGCAGATATGTCGATAACGTCTCGTACCACTTCCTTGGGGCTTGGTGTAGACCATAAAGGGCCTTATCCAGTTTGTAACATTTCTTAGGAAAAGATTTGTCAACAAACCCCGGAGGTTGTTCTACAAATACGTCTTCATCAAGCTCTCCATAGAGGAACGCGGTCTTCACATCATGTTGATAAACAGTGATATTCATTGATGCGACATATGCCAGAAAGATCCGTATTGCCTCCAGACGAGCGACAGGCGCATAGACGTCTTCGTAATCAATGCCGTCAACTTGCATGTACCCTTTCACAACTAAACGGGCTTTAATCCTTATAATGATGCCACGGTCATCTCTCTTGTTTTTGAAAATCCATTTGACAGGTATAGGCTTTGTACCCAAAGGAGGATCAACCAAATGCCGACATTGAGTAATTTGAATTGAAGCAACTCCGTTTGCATGACTTTAATCCAGTTGTCATCCAAAAGGGCAGCAGCAACATTGGGAGGCTCTTCTTGTGAAATGAAACAAGATTACAAACATGTGTGCATTTCCTTCGACTGACTCCGAGTGAGACGTTTTTTAACTGGCCCAATGATCTGAATCATAGGATGTATCTTATGAATTCGAGTCTCTTCAACAGCAGGAGCTGGAATAGACGAGTCCAGATTCCCAATTTGTAGGTCATCGCCAAGAGTCTCTCCGGTATCAATCTCTATTACGTCATCTGAGTCAGAGTCATGCGTTACAGCATCAATTTCTACAGTGTTGTCTGCCTTAGTTGTTGCTTATGCTGGTTCTGTTTCCACAATTACAGTTTCATTAATCTGAATGATGGGTTGTTTAAGTGCTGAGGCAGAAGTTGAAGTGCTATTGATATCACTTGAAGGTGTTGATTGATTTCCCCTTAATAACTCCGAAGGATCGACCGAATAGATGGTATTCAGGATTGATGAAGTAATAGGAGCAAGCATATCAACAATAGAATCGGCAGCTTCATTTCTTTGATCAACAGCAGTAGAAGAAGTACCTGCATCATCAGATTGAACATATTAAAAGTAGAGGAAAATGACTCAAGGTCATACATACTATCCAGAGCTGATCTCTAATGTTCGGAGTGTGCTCATTACAAGTAATGTTGCATAACTCAATAACAACTTGAGTCTTCTGTTGAACACTCGATAGGTAGCTGAGGTCATCGAGTATCCAACAAAGTAACCCTCATCCGTCCGTGGGTAAATTTGGTTAACTAATCCGACTGACAGTACAAGCGCATCCGAACGATTTTAATTGTTTTAAGTTCGGTTTTACTTTAGAAAATAGTTCGAATGGCGTCTTGTTAGCATGTTTGACCAAGAGTGTTCTGTTCAGAACGTATCAGGCTGTATTGACAGCTTCTGCCCAAAAAGACAATTTTAAGTTAGAATCAGCAAGCATTGTCCTAGCAACTTCGATGATAGTTCTATTCTTCCGTTCGGCCACTCCATTTTGTTGTGGTGTATACGGTGAACTGAACTGTCGAGTTATGCCTTTCTCATTACAAAATGAGTCAAATGTCTGATTTTTTAATTCAGATCCATTGTCTGATCTGGTGATTCTAACCCGCTCTCTGCATTTGTTCTCGATTCGTGTGACAAAATCCTTCAAAATCTTAGCTGTCTCAGACTTCTCTTTCAAGAAAAACACCCATGAGTGACTGGAGTAATCGTCTGTGACAACCAAGCAGTATGACTTTCCCCCAAAACTCTTGATGTTTACAGGCCCGAAGAGGTCAAGATGGAGTTGCTGAAGAATTGTTGTCGTTCTACCCGGTGGCTTTGGCTTGTGAGACGTCTTGTGTTGTTTACCCTTCAGACATGCTACACAGTTGTCGAAGTGGATGAATTCCTTCTCCAGCACACCGTCAACGTGTTTCCCCCTAACAAGGCGGTTCATGTTCCGAAATTTTACATGCCCCATCCACCTATGCCATAGAGTAGAGTCATCTTCTGATGCCTTTGCCAAAAAGCATGCTACAGAACCAGTTGGCCTTGCAGCAGACATATCCAAAGGATACATGTTCCCTTTCCTTTTTGCATGAAATAGAATCTAATCTTTGGGAATCTTGAATCCAAGCTTCAGAATATAGCATTCACGGTCATCGAAGAACATTGGCACCTTGTTGTCATAGATTTACGACACACTTAGCAGGTTGAATATCAGATTGAACACTAGATTAACCTTGTCAAATGAGATTTCTCCATTAGTCTAGAGATCGTTTCCAACTATTCTACCACCCCTAACATCACCTCCAAAGGAAACAGGACCACCATGCGATATTGTTTTTACATCATATAGCAGGTCCTTGTTCCTTGTATTGTGCCTGGAACAGCCACAATCTAAGTACCACGTGTTGGCAACACTTTGGGCCAGTCCCTTCACATGAAAAAGAAAGTGATTAGTTTTGAGATGGACCTGGGCCAGATTGACCTAGGACCTTCTTCTTGGGTGCCGTTATCGCTGATGGAGCAGTTGGAGTTAGAACTACAGCAGGGGGAGTTGGTGAAGCTGTTACACTCGGTCGAGGAGCCCGGGTAGGTTGTTGAACCATATTAGATCTAGGCATAAAAATAGGCCTTGGTCGAGGCGTCTAAGATCTTACAGGAGTAGGACTTGATGTAGTCATCCTCACTGGTTGTTGAACATGTGGCCTCAGAGAATTTACATTCCTTCCCAAACCATGAGGGACATATTGGGCTTAATTAGGAATGTAAGGTTGATTTGGGTAAGATTGTTGAAACATGGTGTCATGTTGTTGATCCATGTAGTCCTCACCAAATTTCCCATAATACATCGGGGCCAATTGATTTCCTTATGGTACCACTTGTTGTTGCTGGTAGAAATGCACAAGAGGTATTGGAGCATTGTTGTAAGCAGGATAACCCGTGTTGTACACACACACACACTTGCATCATGGTGTGGATTCCCGCAAACTAAACATCCCAAAGTCTCTACTGTACCGCTAGGATTAACCACAAGAGGTAGTTCAGCAACTTGGGGAGCCGTTTGTTGTGGCTCATTGGACGTTGCACTTTCAGCCTTATCAGCTTCAGTGATCGTCTTCTTCTTTCTTCACCTAGTTTGCTTCTTCTTCTTGGGGGTGTTCTCGGTTTCTGGAATATTAGCTGTTGTAGCATTTAGCTCGACCATAGTAGGTTGATTTTCAGCACATTGTTGGCCACTCAAAACAAGTTCATTTTGAGGTCTCTTCTTCTTAGGATCACTTGTTTTGTATAGAACCATAGTATATTTTCCAGCCTCATTGGGAGATGTGCTAACAGATTTTTCATTTGGCTTGACAAACACTGATGCAGAATTTGCTTGAGCACGCATCGTTGGAGCGTTCAGTTGTGTCGTGGGAACAGTGATCACCTTAACATCATTGATTGTAAGACCAGCTTGTGTGTGCATAACTGTCTTACCATGTTTTAAGGCTATTTCGGCAAAAGCACGACTAAACTCATCATCATTGATAGCATGCTGACTCTCGAGTTTCTCAGTTACTACTTTCTTCTTTGGCTTACGACTCCGAATAGTTTTAGTTCTTTTCAAATTTTCATTTGGGTTAACAACTTCATAGTTTTCATTAAACAAAAATGATTAACCTTCAGTTGTGTTTCCGGTACACAGATTGAGAAACTCGGTTTCAGCAGCTTTTTGCATATAAGCTTCACAAATGCTGGTATTAACAGAATTTAAAGAAATTGCATCGAAACCACCAAATTTAAGTGTTTCATCGATCGGTGGGAGACCGATACCAGTTTCAGCGTTAGCCAGTTGGTCTTCCATCGATTTGAGTTCAGAAGCACTCGGAATCGTGCTAGGGTCAATGAACTTAATACGGCTCTTGGAATTGATTTTGGTCAATTCGGGGACACGATAATAGTTATGATTGAGCGGGTGCTCAATAGCACTATCAATTATCTCCCTAGTAAGACCTAAACCAGTTCTAAGTCGCGACATTATGTCCTTTGCTACAGCACTTCCCAAAGTTTCAGGATTCAGTTTCATCAAATCAATGGTTTCTCGAGCTTCAGCATAGCTGTTTCTCAGAGAAGTCAGTTTGTTTAAAAGATCAGCAATTTGGATTTTTAAATTAGATTCCGTGTGCTTCATGAATTCAATTTCATCCTGAAGTGATTTAATTTTGACCAAAAATTCTTTTTCATTAGCTTGAAGAAGCTCAACTTGACTCTCGCTCTCTGCCGCCTTAGCATGCAACTCTAGGTTGTATGTGCGATATCGAGCGACAGTTTCAAGACATTTTTCAAAAAACAAGGATGATTTTACCTCATCTGGAATTGTTCCGCTTTGTAGTTCAAGAAGACGCTTGCTTGCTTCCGTTTCAACCTCAGATGGACTCACAGCGGTAGCGTTTCCGACAGCAGGAGAAGATTCTTCAAAGATTTCATCAACTCCATCCATCAGACAGAAGTCAGTTGGAAAAAGAGGATCAAATTTGATAGACTCATTGATCTCTTCTCCATCAGAATTGACCATTAGTGCAAAGTCTGACTGGTTTGAAAGTTGAGATGACGATGAAGACGTCTAGTTGTAGTTACCACCTTCGAGTGAAACCAATGCCTTTCCACTGTTGTTGACTCCTTGAGCAGGTTGAGAGTTAGACGATCCAGGATGAGAGACATTAGAATTTGCATTCTAAGGCTTCTGATAGGATGATCTGCCTTGCTTCTGATAAGACTGGTTTCCATAGCCAGCTTGTTTCTGAAAAGTCTGATTACCTCCACCCGAGCTTACAGGATCATTCCACGTTCTTGGTTCTGGGCATTCACGTGCAAAGTGTCCGAGCTCTTGGCAGTTGTAGCATCGAGCCTTGGACTTATCAAATCCTATGTTGGTATTTGAAGGAGATTGAAACAACTTCCTCCCAGTCTTTCTAAAGAATTGCCTTGTTCTGGCAGCAATCATACCCATTTGCCACTTGATGTCAATCTCTTCCAGATCGTCAGCAGATACTTCGTCAAGATCTTCTTGACATATAGTCATTGTCTCAATATTTCCTGACATTTGAGAGTTCATGCAAGCTAGGAAAGCATTGCACAAATCTTGGTCCAAGTTGGTGTTGTTGGTTGAAATTGGTGTTGACTACTGAACCATGTTCCCAGATGGTGGCTGTTGAACATAAGTCACATTGGAAGGCTGATGAGTGGCATGTGATGCAAACACTTAAGTTTGAACAGGAGCTGGTACAGGAGATGGAGAAATTGCAGGCAGTGTTGGACCAGGAGAGTTGGAAAACTGATAATTCTCCTCACAAGCAGAAGCAGCAAGAGCAGCATTGGGAGCTGAAGAAGATGAGCTCCTCGAAGTCACATTGCCCATGAGTGACAAGCCACTTCATTCAACTGCTCTTAATTCATAGTCTCGAACCTTGTCAATCATATCCAGATAGTCAGCCTTGGTCAGATCAGTGCTTTCAATCAGATAAGTGACATAGGAGGCAAATTCTTGAGGAAAAGAATGCAAAACTTTCCTGATGATATCTCCAGAATTAGGATGAATTTTCTTGGTAGTCATTTCAGTAATGATTCTGCAGAAACGGTTGACATGAGTTTCAAATGACTCTCCAGTTCTGTGAGCGAAAGTATTGAATGCTAACTTCTATTTTTCAAGTCTTCTCTCCTTGGTAGCCGGATTTCCTTCATACTTTTTCTCCAAACCAACCCATATCTCATGGCATGAGGTGGCTTCACGAAACTGATGTAGCAGATCATCATTGAGTGCCATCTTGATGCAACCCATTGCACGCATGTCAATCTTCCTTTATGCCCTTTCAGCAGGATTCAGCTTATGCAAAGGTTTTGGAATCTTTTTCTTGGTTCCTGGAGGATCAGCAACAGTGACAGCACCACCGGCAATAGTAGCTTCTTCAACTTCAAACAAAACCGGACCATCAACGATTGAAGTCAATAGATCACAGTCAACATACTCCAGAAATAACACAAAGTTTCCTTTCCAATCATCGAAGTCACTTGCGCCAATTAGTTTTGGTGGACGGTTGTGGCTTTGCATGACAAGAGCAAACTGGTTGCCTTCAGCCATTGGAAGAGAGAAACACAAAAACTTAGCACAAACTTGCTAACATGACGAGCGGTTCAGACAGATTGAACGCTTGGTTCAAATTGCTCGAATGCTTGTAGAACGCTTGAATTATCACAAATCCTACATTCACAAACAATAACAAACATAATTAGTCATTAGCAAGTGAGATTTTAGCAAAAAAATTGAAAAGTCAAATTTCCAGACTTAGCCAAAATTTGAATAGCTTGTTCTTGAGGAAAATTCAAACTTCAAAAATTAAAGTTAACGAAATATGAGTTTTAGGACATCAATAGTCTCGAAAATTTATGTAGGAACATTTTATTCAAGAGCAAACTAGTCCGCTAACAAGTTCGCTAAGCATTAACAAGTTCGCTAAGAAGTTCGCTAGGAACAAGTTAAGTTTGCTAAGACAAGAGTATTGAAAAATCAACAAGTACGCTAAGTATAAAACAAGTCTGCTAAGTTCAATATCAGAAGTTCGTTAAGAAGAAATACTAGTCTGCTAAATCAGAAATAGAGTTTTACAAAGTATAAACCCAAAATCTATTAAAAAATAAAAGTATCTATTTTATATAAGTAATCCAAAGGTCTTCACCAGCAATGCTCAGCGGTGAACTGTTTGTGTTGCCAACAACCAAAATGGGTTCCAACAATTTCCACCCTTGTTGGCAATGCAAACACCTTGAGCTTTAAGCTACCTGACCGAGTAGCTTGAGTAGAAATCTCCAAGTGTCTCTTGCGGCTTCCTTGTCTTTATCTGAAAATACAGTTATTCCAAGGTCGTACAGCCTCCAGAGATCTTGCCACACTAGCTTCTTCAAGTCATTGTAATTGTTTAGCTCTATCAACCTCCTTGACCTATCCAGGACTACACTTGACCCGTTATCTTCCACTAACCAGCAGTTTGCTGTTCTTATGACCTCTGCATCAATTGTAAGTGTACCCATACCTTCCAGTCTAGTACACCACCAATATGAAAACATTAAAAAGTATTTGGCATCATAGCATTCATATGGTTTCAGTTGAACATGTATGGTCTGCATCTTCTCATAGTACATTAGCTTTAAATAGGATCTTGAAAGTAGTCTGAGTTCTATTGCTGCAAAGATTCTGATAGATTCTGCTCCGACTCTTTCAATCACCAATTCATGAGTCTTTTCGTTGTAGTACTAGCTGATAATTGGAGCATTTTTCTGATTCCCAGATATCGTCTTTGCTTTCACCTCCCTCCCAATATCCTTGAACATTCCGCGATGAGGGCACGAAGACGCTTTTTCTCAGCAAGTACCTGAGATTTCTTCTCCTCTTCAGGATTTTGTTTGTTCTTCTTAAACTCATAAGCAACGTTGATCAGAGAAACAACTTTCACACCCTTTTCATGGTTGGTGTGGTTCACCAGATCCATGTATTTAATCTGCTTGAGTTCCCATGAGAATAGGCTGCGTAGAGCTCTGAAGTCTCCGAAGATTTGAACATATCCGTTCTGCCTCTTCACCAGGAATGCGTCAAAGGCCTCATCATACTTCAATCCTAGTATTTTTATTCCATGATTGACATTTGGGTTGTTTGGCATCTTTCTAAGGTTTTTGGTAGCAAACTGTTGCATAGCCTTTAGATTTGGACCTGCCCAAAATGGGTTCCAACACTTTTTGATTTATCAGTTTTTCAATGGAATTCGATATGTCAAGCCTGTCCAGTGCAACTCTGGAAATGGACGCCAATATTGGAACCAACGCCAGACCTCCTCGTCTGATGTCTGGGAAAGATTTCATAAGCTGGAAATATCGATTTGTGAATTATGTCAACTATAATGATCCTAAGATCATGCGACCGGTTGAAGTGGGTGACTATGTTCCTAAGACAACTACTACAGCTGGTCAGGAGGGTCAACCCAAAGAAAAGTCAGACTGGACTGAAGATGAGTGGGAAAAGGTTGAACGTGATAGAAAGGCTCTGGCTGCATTGACCATGGCCTTATCCCCCGAGGTAGCGAAGCATACAAAGAGTATAAATCCGCTAAAACACTCTGGGATGCCCTCGTTGTTGCATTTGAAGGAAACGACGATATGAAAGAATCTCAAAGGGAAAATCTTAGGGAGCAATTCAATGAATTCAATTATGTATCCGGTGAAAACATTGAGAACCAACTCCAGTGTTTCATCAAGATAGTGACAGGTATGAAGGATGCGGGGGTCACTTACACTCAAGTGGAGGTAAACAAGAATTTGGTGAACTCCCTTCCACGAAATGGGACAACACCATCGAGTTGATCGAGAAGACTGTGGAAATGACAACATCACCATTGAGTGAGCTCAAGTCAACCATTAGAGCATATGAAGAAAAGAAGCAGAAGAGAGCTAGAAAGTTGGGAAATGGTGCTTTTGTCAGGACCGATTTTCACATCAAGAATCTTGATCGTGAGCGAGAACGAAGATTGGATTCGAAAACCCAAAGGAGACGATGATGATAGAGATGAATCAAGGATAATCATAAACATAAGAAAGATGATGAACTAGTCGAATGATTTCATTGAACCGAATGATTAGTTACAAAAAATCATGACAACTCTCAATCTCTCTCTAGAAATCCATGACTCACTCTCTCTCTAGAATGGAAATCTCACACCACTCTACAAGAAATCATCATCTCCACATTTTGGAGACTCCTTTACTTGTAATGGGCACCCTCACTATATATAGTGAGGCTGACTAACAACAGAAAACATAAATAAATGAACGAAATTACAAGTAAATCAAATAACATGAAATATTAAATAAATCAAAATTGATTTAATTAATCCGAAGCTTGACTTGCTCGAACTGATCTTCTGTTGACTTTTACGTTGACCGTTGACCCACACGGTTGACTTTTCTAGAAAACGGTCTTTGGTCCAATCTCACAAGCCTCGATCATCACAACCCAGTCTCTAAATCGATTCACATGGATTCTTTAGTCGAATGCTTCGGTAAATAGATTTGATGGCGTCAGTCACATAGATTTTAGTTCCAACATATTCCCCCCTTGACTGATGCTTTCAAATCTGTTCAACTGCTGAAGAACCGCCCTGTCATACATCTTCAATGAGAAATTGATAACCCGGAGACAATCTGTTGTAGAGATTTTCCCTCTGAATAAGCTTCTTCTGTTCTCGTCTCTCCAGTCGAGAGCCAAGTGTTCAGCTCACTCGGTTCACACGGTCGGGTACAATACTAAGAAAATGCTGAACATCGGAGTCAAAACCGCAACAAACTGAAGCAGATAAACCAATCAAAAACTGAACATGTTCCAACTTCTGATAATCGACCCAATATCCAAATCCATAATAATTCCTCCTATTTCTCTAAATCTCTCCAAAAACATCAAGTCGGAAGCGTAAAATCAGATGCGAAGAGTCGAACCGTCGCAATCAGTTGCCTAGAGAAACCGGATAAACAATCTTAAAATCGGACAATCTCGCGAAAAACCGAAAGTCGGATGCTGACGGTTGTGAATGATCCGCGTGACTGAGGTTGGATGCGAAAATAAAGATAATTGTCAAATCTGAGAAAATTTGAGATCCCGAGCGTAAAGTAATCACAACCGGAGTCTTCGTAATTTTGGGCGAAGAAAAATGAGCTCGGAAAAATATTCCGTGAAGATTTCTGAGTTAAACTGGTGAAAACGGCGCGATCTGAAAAATTCCATCAAATTTCGTCAAGAAACGGCCATCCGAGGGATTTAACCGGATAATTCCAATAATAAACTGAGATTCCAGTTAATCCGGTTAGTTGACATCGGCGCTGCATCAGCTAAATATAAAACCGTGAGACATAACGAGAAAGCTGAATAATTAACCGGATAATAAAGCTAGCCCGTCAGTGGTCGATAGCTAACGTACACGTGACGCCAATAAATGAGAACCCCATAAAATAATTAGAATAAATCCTCAACCAATAAAAAAAAATTCTGAAATTCCGTCTCGGCGTCATCTCGTTAATCTCGTTAAAAGACTTATTAGAAAAAGCCCGCGATTTAACGAAAAATAATGAAATATTTATTAGTGGTATGAATCTCTCTTGAAAAACCATAATCCATGTGAGGGAATTCTGACCAATCAGCATTGAGGCTTTAGATTAATCAACGGCTAGAAATCGTGATATCCAAGGGTGGAAGAGAGCTGATCCGTGTGAAAATGAAGAGGACCAATCAGGGCTTGACAAACCTTTTCCTTTCAACGAATACTTTTCCTCGTTGGACCACGCGCTGACTTAGCTTCCAGCAATCACAGCTCAACCGCAAGAAACAATTTAGCGGATCCTTTGAGAGGTTGGTCCCACGCGTCTCATTCACCAACCAATCAGTTCTCGACAACCACTACAACAAATACTGGCATTTGCGACGACAGCAATAGCGACGACATGAGATCCTAGGACGTGGATTGGGTGAACGACTTGCAATGTGAGCGCGGAACTGAAGAGGTAGATGAACTTGAGATCCTAGGACGTGGATTGGGTGAACGAAGTGGGTATATCCTCGGAGTTGGAAGAAAATTGAGTTATATGCCGGAACCACAAACCTCAAAGAAAAAGTATGAGGAGTTGGAAGAAAGGTCGCGCCGACAAGAAGAAGAAATGGAAAGAATGCGCCAAGAGATGGCGGAAATGCGTGCACTTTTTCTCCGAGGGCATAGTGGAGGCGAATCAAGCACACCTAATGGATCAAACACGAATCCAAGTTCACAAAATGATGACCATGAAGACAAAGATGAGTAGTTGGTTTATTGTCATTTGATCGGTTTGTTTCGGACAAGAATTTATGACTATAACGTTTTTGTCTTTATTTTTATGACATTTTGAATGGTTTAAGTTGTTATGGAAACTTTAGATTAAGATTTGTTTGATTTTGCTGAAACTAGAAAATCTAGACAGGTGAAACAGGCAGCTTCGGCTGGGATAACAGCAAAAAACAGCAAGCTGCTATAGAAATCAGTCACTTTTAGCGACGACAAGTCGTCGCTAATAGTGACCAGAACAAAATAGACCGGTCACTTTTAGCGACGACATGTCGTCGCTAAAAGTATCTATTTTATTTTTTATAGATAACATTTAGCGACGACATGTCGTCGCTAAAAGTGACGAGGTGTCGTCGCTACTGCTAGAGTTTTAGCGACGAAGGTAAACAAAAAGTGACGAGGTGTCGTCGTAACAAAGGTAAACAAAAACTTTATAGCAGCTTTGTAGGGACGAGGTCTCGTCGCTACTGCTAGAGTTTTAGCGACGAACTTTTTTGCGACGACAAAAAAGGGCAACAACGACAAGGCAACAGTGATGAGAAATTTGCGACGACATGTCGTCGCTAATACTACCCCTTTTGTCGTCACTAAAAGTCAAGTTTGTTGTAGTGAACACCAATCCTTCAATGAATCCTTTTAAGAGGGAGGGGTCCACGCGCTATCCAGCTGCCAATCAAAAATCAACAACACAAGGGGAATGTCGGGTTTGACTGACAGCAGTAGAGAGAGAGAATTTTGCATCCACCAACCGTGGCGTGCCACGTAATCATCATCAAGCTCAAGTCGTCGATCTCCTGAAACCCTAAATAATCGCCGGAAAAAATAACCCCTTCGCCAGAAAAGCGTAAAATGGCCATAACTCCCATAATACTTGACGAAGATCATCAAATCTTATACCGTTGGACTCGTAAGATCATCCTCTACAAACCTATACGAACAAAAACCTCTAAAATGACCTCAAGCAAAAACCCAAAATCAAGTCCGCTAAGTATGAAGTCCGCTAAGAGGAGTAACAAGTCCGCTAAGTGTTGTTCTTTGCGGACATGAACAAGTCCGCTAAGCACAAAAGAAGTTCGCTAAGCTCAGAAGTCCGCTAAGCTCACAAGAAGTCCGCTAGGACAATCTTCAAACCTTCAAAAAATTAGAACAAATCTGGAACAAGATGAACAAGAAGAGACCCTTACTTGATGATCTTTGAATCTGCCCAAAACGAATGGAGAACCCGTTATGATGCACGATATGTGAAGCTAAACCATTCACGACAATGTTGTGGCCACCAACAACACATAAACAGTCGCAAATCGGATCAAAGCAGTCTCTAAAATCTGGAAATCTTCAAGAACATGAAGAACATCATGAAACACACACTAGTGTGTGTTTTTCCAGATCTGCCCAAACTGTTGAGATTCGGATGAAACGGATGCTTCCAATGGATCCGAAATATGTTTTCCATCAAAATTCATACCTTACTTCATCCAAATCAATGAAGAAAAGCCCAGAAAACCAAGAATCAAAGCTCAAAATCTTCAAAACTCCAAAAACGGGAAAAATACAACAGTTACGAATTTTTAGCTCGGATCTTCATTTCTTCAACTGATTTGAACCTTTAGAGCATGAAATCACATCTAGACGAACCTAACAACATGAATCTATCATCAGATTCATCGAGAAATCATCCAACAGCTCCAAAATTAAGAAAAAAGTAGAAAAAATCTCTAAAATGAGTTTTCATCATCTTCACCCATTCAAGCTCAAAATCTAGATTCGAGTGACCAGATTCATCGTGAGATGAAATCTGATCGGTACCTGCTCTGATACCATTTGTCAGGACCGATTTTCACATCAAGAATCTTGATCGTGAGCGAGAACGAAGATCGGATTCGAAAACCCAAAGGAGACGGTGATGATAGAGATGAATCAAGGATCATCATAAACATAAGAAAGATGATGAACTAGTCGAAATCCATGACTCACTCTCTCTCTCTAGAATGGAAATCTCACACCACTCTATAAGAAATCATCATCTCCACATTTTGGAGACTCCTTTACTTGTAATGGGCACCCTCACTATATATAGTGAGGGTGACTAACAACAGAAAACATAAATAAATGAACGAAATTACAAGTAAATCAAATAACATGAAATATTAAATAAATCAAAATTGATTTAATTAATCCGAAGCTTGACTCGCTCGAACCGATCTTCCGTTGACTTTTACGTTGATCGTTGACCCGCACGGTTGACTTTTCCAGAAAACGGTCTTCGGTCCAATCTCACAAGCCTCGATCATCACAACCCAGTCTCTAAATCGATTCACATGGATTCTTGAGTCGAATGCTTCGGTAAACATATTTTATGGCGTCAGTCACGTAGATTGTAGTTCCAACAGCTTTAATGAACCAAGTCAACCAAGCCTTCATATCACAACCAGTTACATCTCAAAGCAGTGCATTCACTAATCAGACAGATTTTGTGACTCAGGCCCCAGGGGCTAGTTCATCTGGTTCATCCAACTTGATTTCTTAGATATAAACAATCTGACCAAAGATCTGAGTTTTGCTCTTGGTGTAGGTATCATGAGTTGCTCTCAGGCATTCGTTGCAGGTTCTCTACTTCCAACTGATCCGACTCCTGATGATGTGAATCAAGTCAATCCTGAAGATCTGGAGCACATGGATATCTCCTGTCAGATGGGAATGTCTGCCTTAAGGGCAAAACACGCTTAGTTTCATCAAGGCAAACTTGCAATGCTATAATTGCAATGAGTATGGCCACTATGCTAGAGAGTGCACCAAGCCGAAGGTGGAAAGGGATGATGAGAGGGAGGAAGCAATGAAGAAGGAGGCTGCAAGAAATGACAGAGCACTAGTGGTACAGCATACACCAGGATATGATTGGACTACTCAAGTGGAAGATCTGATCCTGTCGCTTGATCATGTGGCCCTCCTGGCTGAAGAAGAAGCAGAGAAGGAAGCTGCTGAAGTCAGTCATCATGCTTTCACGGCGAACATCGTTCCAGGTTCTGAAGCCAGCTCAAGCAGTCATAAGGTATGTTCAAATTCTAAATGTCAATCTATGCTTAAAGAATGTAAAGACTGGGAACGTAAGTTTGTTAATGAAACCCTAAATCATGAATCAACTGCTAGAGACCTTGGGGAGTATAAAGATAAAACCAGAATATTTAGAGAGAAACTGGAAGCTATTAAGGTAGATGTTAAGAATCTTCAAACTCAGGTGAGTCATAAAAATACATATCTTAAGATTGCAAAATCTAAAGTTGAAACTTTAACCAAGGAAGTAAAGGAACATAAAGCCAAACTAGGAACATCACAATACAAAATTGAATGTACTGACAAGATTGTTTCTAAAATGCTGGAAGCTAGTTCTCTATTTTTATAACACCGATGCCAGAATGTGACATGTTAAAGGTAACTCTGGTTTAGGTCTTTACACTGATAAAAAGGATGAAAAATCCACACACACACACCTATGCCACTGATGCATCAACTGATTTCTGATCCTCAAACTTCTTAAACTAATTTAGATGTCAAGGCTGAAATTGATAATAAACTTGCTGCAAGTCCTATTAAAATCTCTGCTCTTGTTTCTAACTCTACTAACAATTCTACTTGTTGTGCAGATAAAGGTAATAAAGAAGCAGGGGTAACGGATCAAAAGAAGTGTCCCAAGAATTCAAACTCATCAAATTATAATGCTTTTTATAAAAAAATTGATTGGGAAAAACTTGAATCGTTTGTGTTAAAAACTTCGGAGTCTGTTTTGCTTGATAAAACTTCTGTGTGTGGTGATTTTAACATTGGCAAGTATGATGTGAAACCATTGAAACCTTTAAGAACTATTAAAATCCCGAGAAGAGGTACAGGACCACAGGTTGCTGGTCCCAAACCCTCATCTGATGGTGTGTTTAGTGTGAAAGTTTGTGCAAATAAGAATGATAATTTTGTCCAAAATGTGCAGAAAGTACGGGACGTCAGACCTCGTGACTTTGTCCCGTACCCAGAAGTTAATTCTGCATATGACCAGTTTAAGCCGATACAGCGGGAGTACATCTTGACCACTAAGCCAACTGGTAAAACACATTGGATACACAAAAATTGTTCAAAACCGACTTGGATATCCACTGGGCGTAATCAACCACAACCTCCCGCGTATCCCAAGAAGCAGTCCTGCCATGTGTGTGGTAAACCTACACACTTGGCAAGAAACTGCTTGTACCGACCATATGAACCCTTATATCCTCGGAAGGTTTAGTAGAAGCCTGTCCCATTGGGCCAAACATATGTTGGCCCGAAACAAAGGAATGCACCTTCAAACTTTAAGGTGTTGAAGCCAGTACCCCAACAATCACGGGCATACAAAGTGATTCAAAAGCCCAAGACACCTAAGCAGAAAGCAAAAAATTATTTCAAAGAAAGTAAAGTGGGTCACATTTTAAAAAAATCTGTAAAGGATTTCAGTCCTCTTAAACCTGTTTGGATTCTAAAACCTGTCGGATCCTCAAAATCTGTTTCACGTCCAAAGCAGGCAAGTTTTCCTAAACCACCCATCCATCCAAAACTAGTTGGCTTGTCAAAATAAACTGGCTGGCGGAAGGATGACATGTGGAATATACCAAAGGTGGTAAACTTGTCTTTCAAGCCTACTGGAGTACACAAAAAACACTCCAAACAATTTCAAGAGGTAAAATTTCAAAATCAAATTAAGAATGAAAATCCACCAAAAAGGACTCAGGTACTTGGGAAAGAAAATCACCGGCCAAGAACTATCAATGACTTACCTACTATAATCAAAGAAGGACCAACTTTACCCAGACCCATTAAGGCTTGGGTACCCAAAACTAATTGATCTCCTTTGAATGCAGGAACAGCCAAGGAGGACTGTTAACTGAAAGTGCGTGAGCGTACGGATCTTCTACTTAGTCGAGATGAAATCAAAGTAAAATAAGATGAAACACAAAGAGTAAATACAAATGAGATTTGTATTAACCACTGAGACCACAGAGTACACAGAGTAAATGTATAACACGGAAGCTTAGACTGTAATCACTACTGAATACAATACATGAAACACATATTTATAGAGCTGAAATACGACCGGCCGAACCTGAGGTTCGGCCACACGTTCGGCCATGTCCGAACTCCAGGTTCGGCCTGAGTTCGGACCTCGGCATTATTGTGTGTATCCTTCTTGTATTCGATACTTCACATGACGATCAAGGACCATGTATCAACAAACTCCCCCTCGGCATGTGCAGTATCATCTCTTCTATACAAACTTGTATCATGTATCTTCAACCAAACTCTTCCTCGTTCTTGATGATGAGTTCAATCTTGAATACATGATATTGCACCATGTGTAATCTCTTTATCAATAAACTTCAGAAGACTTTGAAGTCGTGATGCTCTCTTCCCACTTAGAAACCTATCAACATAAATAATCTTGGTGCAAAATGTCTCTTCGAGACTCCAAGATAGATTGATTTTGAAAACTTGATTTCGTATTTCGTGTTGATCAATCGAAAACAAATAAGAAACAAAATCTTTTTAGCTTTTAGAAACTTTATATTAAAACACACCTAAAATCTTTTTGGTATTTTCTGATAAGAAAAGTAAAACAATACTGAATTAAACACTATTTTTGTCTTTTGTGAGAAAGATCAAAACCTGGGATCATATTAGTCATAACATGCTGAACTACATTTCAATTTCTATTATTGAAGCACATAAGCCATGCTGATTGCAAATATAATTTGTCCAACTTTAAACTCCGACACAATCATACTCATAACATCTGGATATGTTAAGGTATTGATTAAATTTGCATTGACCAGCGTACCCCACACTATCAGACATACTCAGATATGCTTTGCTTATCACATTTTGTGATTTCATTTGTGATTTGAATCACACAATGATTGTAACCATGATATAGTCAACTGTGTTCCATGCAAAAAGAAATAAGAACGTTAAATCGTCTACCTTAAGGTCGATCTTTCGATACGCAGATAAGGCCTCGGATTTAACAAAATAAGAAAATCAAACAAGTTAAAGTTGTATAACTCAACAACAATCAGGTCGGTACTCCCGTACACGCAGACAAAGTCCGATGAGTTATACAAAACACCAAAGAAAATATAGCAGAATGTGAAACGAACAACGATCAGGTCGGTCTTTCGACACGCAGAGAAAGTCCGATCGTTTGACAAAATAAAGAAAATCAAACAAGTTTAAATCTTTGCAAAATGAACACATGTATACACAGTGACTTCTCATTTTATTTTTCAATATCTTTTGCTGAGCCTACCTTGCATATCGATCAAATGGTCTTATGACTTTTTCATCTACTTTATCTATAAGTCAGACACTGTCAGCCAATGTACCATCATTTCCCAATCATGTCGGATACAATTTCTCATTTTTCAATGTTTTTGGCTTTTTCAAATTTCTCCCCCTAAAAATGACAACTCTATTTATAGATTTTCATTTTTACGATTTGAAAAATAGTATTTTGCAAAAACAAACTCCCCCTCAGAATGAGACGAATTAAAAAACAAGAAAAATTGATCAACCAACACGAATACTAACAGTTTAGCATGTGGAAAAACAAAAATGATTTTGAATTTTAGTTTAATTAGAACATATATTTCACAATCAGTAATATTTGCAATTACCGAAAGGTCTTCCTGAAATACCTGCTTGACACCAAATAAAACATTAGTCGCGTTGGGATCGACCCGAATCAACAGCGTCGGGTCGCCCGGTGTCTTCCACAAAGTCCTTGTTGGCCTTGGAAACAACTTTTGGTTTCCAAATTTGTAAAAGTTTTAATATTTGATCAACCAACGTACTTGATTTAGACCAAGACGATTTACGAGTTGACTTAAGCTTTGGGGACCATGGTTCATCAAAAATTTGACCTTTGTTATCCACATATTTTGCAGTTTTGTGGATATATGCAGTCGTAGGAAAATCAGCAGCTAGATGTCCTGGTTGACGACATACATAACAAAGTCTTTCTCTAAATTGTGTGAAAAATGTTTTGATTTTTGAGAATCAGATGAATGTTCAGAATGAAAATTATCAAAGAAACCATTAGAAGAATCATACCTAGGAGATGGACTCCTTGAAGATGAAGATCTTCCAGAATAATAAGAAAATTCCTTCTGAGATGGTGATTTCTTTGTAACTTTTGCTTTAGGAACTTTTTCAACCTTCACAGATTTCTTTGCTTGAACATAGTCTTCCAACACGTTGTAACCTAAACCTTTGTGTTTAGATCCTTGAATCTTTGAAAAACTGGACGAAGAACCTAAAACTTCTCTTGACTTAGCGTCACTAGTGAATTTGGCTTTGATATCCTTCAGCTTGTTCTTTTCAATCAAAACTTTTTCTTCGTCGGTTGCAGATGAAGAACTGAAAGCAACCTTATCAAATATTTTCTCATTTTCCAGCAGTACAGACTTTGAAGTAAACTTTGGAGCTTCACCCAAAGGTTTCTCCTTCTTTTTAGACTTGGATTTATTCTGCTTGGGTGGAGTAGCAAACTTTGAATAGTCATGCAATTCATTGTTTGGATCAATCTGAGCAGAAGTAACTTCAATCAAATCCACTGGTTGAGGTACCAAGTGAATATTTTCTTCCTTAGACTTCTCAGAACTCTGATCCTGCTTGTATAAGAAATTAAGCAATGTCGGTGACAAATTGCAGTTCTTCACTTGCCTTTTCAACTCCAAAATCTCCAATTTTAAATCATTAATCTTCTGTTGACCTTCAAACACCTCTTGTTGTGACTTGATGAATTTTGCATTAAGATCATCATACTCATAAGTTTGTAACTTCCGGATCTCACATTCAGCATATAATTCTTCAAGCACATTTTCTCTCTTTTGCTTGTAAATTTCAACATCTTTAGTTAAAACTTCATTCTTGTCTCTGTAAAGAACATTTTCATCTTGAAGCATAGAGATCTTATTTTGAAGTTTCTCAACGGTAACAGCAGTTTTAGCAATAAGAGCAGTAGCCTGTTCATATTTTTGTTGAACCGGATAACTCTTCTCAAACAGATTCTCAAAATCTTGAGCTGCATTTAACGCTTCAGCTTTGGCTTTCTCACACTCTTCAGCCAATTGAGCCTTTTCCTTCAAAACATCTTCATGAATATGAACTAACGCATAATATTTCTTTTGAAAATCCTCCAACTCTTTCTTTAACACCACAATTTCTTCAGTTGAAAGTTGACAATCTTGTTCAAAACTTGCAATTTTCTTGAGCAATTTCTCACATTTATAACATTAAAATTCATCATCTTTTGAATTCTCAGAAGACTTAGGTAATTCTTCTTGAACCAAAGATATACTTGAAGAAGTATCAGACTCTATTAAAAAGCTTTCATCATCAGCATGTTGAACGGTTAAAGCAATTGAGATTGGAGTATTATTCTTTTTAATTTCTGAATCTGCATTCCAGGCAAACCCATCTGGATGCATAAATGTATCAGTCCAATCATGAGCAAGAGTAGCAGATTTCTGATCAACCTTTTCAGCTTTATCAGAGGGATGAAAAACTAAATGTGCATGCTGACCAGTCTTCAATTTACTTTCTGCAGAACTTGGACATTCTCGAGCAAAGTGACCATAAACGGAACACCTATAACATTTCACCTTAGATTTGTCCAAACCAATCTTTCCTTCCTGATTTAGTCTCTTCTTACCAGTTCTATTGAAAAATTTCTTCGTTCTAAGAACCAACATATCATATTGCCAATTCAGATCCATTTCCTCCAAATGATCATAATCAATCTGATCGTAATCTTCATTTGCTAACTCAGCATTATTCACAGCACCAGTGATAACACCAAAGTATGAAGATACCAATGCAGACATCAACGCATTATAATCATCGACAGTTTGAACAGACAATGCCCTTTGAGTCGAAGAACTAGGAATTGACACAGTACAACCAGCAGATGAATAACTTGGAGTGTCAGATTTACCTGCCAGAAATGCTGTAGGGGGTGCAGAACTAAGAATATTAGACTTTCCAGCATTCAAAGTTGAATCATTGTTGCCATAATACACTGCAAGATTCTGAATTTGCTCAGGAAGTGACTTGTTCACTTTTAACTCCATATCCCTAGCTTGGATTCTTTGAATCAGATCATTAAACGACAACCTTGGATAATCCTTATCATTAGTAATCATCATCACATACTTTTCCCACTTCTCTGGTAGAGCTTCCATAATCTTTTCTTTTCTATCAGCTTCATCTTTTGTAAGATTCACCAACTTCATTTCACTCATTAAATGTGCAAATCTTGCAATTAGATTTGGAATTGATTCATTTTGATAATGCTTGAAGCTATCAAATTCTTTCTTCAACACTTTTTGTCGACTTTTCTTATACTGGTCATTGCCTTCACATCTCTTTTCTAGAGCATCCCACAAGCTCTTTGCGGTATAGTTACTTGAAAATTGATGTAGTAAATCAGTAGGCAAAGCCATTGTTAAAGTGCCATAAGCCTTTTTCTCAGCTTGATATGCTTTCTTTTGTTCACCAGAAAGTTTCCTTTGAAGAATTGGTTCCCCATCCTCACCCTTAGGATATGTATATTGTTCAGAATACGATAACCACATATCGATATCATTTGCAGAAACAAACGCTTCATATCGTGTCACCCAACTATGATAATCTTCCAATTTAAGTAATTTGGGAACTTTCTGACTTGTTCCAATTTCATTGTCATAGTTAATCATTGTTTGCATCGTTGCCTAAACTGAATTTTGAATAGCCGCAAACGCTTGAAAATCGAACATTTTCGAAAAACTGGTTACTGTTCACTCCGAACCTTGTCCGAACCTTCTCCGAGCTACCTCCGAACTTAATCCGATCTTAACAACGCCGAACTCTCTCCGAACGTGACCTTCGGACGAATAAGAATCAAACAACTCCGAACTATCACCGAACTTAGTCCGAACACTGACCGATCCCTCACCGAACTCTCACCGAATCAATATAGAGACCGAACTCCGTCCGAACCTCGAGATCGGAGCAGTTATGCCAAACTTGTCCGAACCTCAAATAGGACAGAATTCACTCGACGCCATTTTCTCGATTTTCAACGTTTTTGACTGGAATTTTCGACAGGAATTCAAGCAAACATGATAGAAACAACCCAGGAATGAATTTTGAATAAAAAGCACACTCGAAACAATCAAACGAACTCAAAAATGACTGACATTTTCGCAAAAACGTGAATTTGAACTCAAAACTTTGAGAAACACTGATTTCCGACTAGTAGAGCAAACCAAATGCTCTGATACCACTTGAAAGTGCGTGAGCGTACGGATCTTCTACTTAGTCGAGATGAAATCAAAGTAAAATAAGATGAAACACAAAGAGTAAATACAAATGCGATTTGTATTAACCACTGAGACCACAGAGTACACAGAGTAAATGTATAACACGAAAGCTTAGACTGTAATCACTACTGAATACAATACATCAAACACATATTTATAGAGCTGAAATACGACCGGCCGAACCTGAGGTTCGGCCACACGTTCGGCCATGTCCGAACTCCAGGTTCGGCCTGAGTTCGGACCTCAGCATTCTTGTGTGTATCCTTCTTGTATTCGATACTTCACATGACGATCAAGGACCATGTATCAACAACTGTTAACAACCTTTGGTATGTTGACAATGGTTGTTCCAGGCATATGACGGGCGACATATCTCTACTACAAGACTTGGAACAATTTGATGGATGATATGTATCATTCGCTGGGGGAGTTGGAGGTTATATCAGTCAGAAAGGAACAGTTAGAAATGGATGTCTCAGCTTCCATAACGTGAATTATGTCGAGCAGTTGAAACACAGTCTGTTAAGTGTCTCACAAATCTATGATCGGGAGTATCTAGTACTCTTTAACAACAAAGAATGCTTAATTCTAAAACCTGGATACTCCATCCCTGATGATTTGGTGGTCATGCGAACAACAAGATATGGCAACTCATATGTTCTCAACATGCAGAAGCCCCCCAAAACTGAGGTGGCATGCCTTCTTTCTAAAATAACTGAGAATCGTGCTCAGTTGTGGCACGGGAGTTTGGGGCACATGAATTTGAAGAATTTGAATCGGCTAGTAAGAGGAGGGCTTGTCAAAGACCTTCCAATTAAAGAATTCGTGATCAAGGCCAAATGTGTTCCATGTGCTAAGGGGAAGCAGCACAAACGCCCACAAAAGCCAAAATTGTTCAACAGAATCTCCTCAGTACTGGAGTTGCTTCACATGGACCTTTTTGGTCCAGTCAGTATGTTAAGCCTTAACCGCTATGCATTTTGTTTAGTTATTACTGATGATTTTTCTCGTTTCACTTGGGTGTTCTTTTTTCCAAGGAAGAGTGATGTTACAGAGATGTTGAAAGAATTCATCAAGCTCATTGAAAACAAGCTAAATCTAAAAGTGAAGTCCATCAGGAGTGACACCGGGACAGAATTCAAGAATCGCATAATTGAAGAATTATGTACAGAGAAAGGAATTGAGCATTAGTACAGTGCGCCGTATACTCCACAGCAGAATGGTGTGGTGGAACGGCGCAACAGATCTATGATTGAAGCTGCTCGTACAATGCTATGTTATTCTAAGCTGCCCACCATGTTTTGGGCAGAAGCATTCAACACTGCCTGCTATGTGCAAAATAGGGTTCTCATCAATAAGCGACACCAGAAGACTCCTTACGAATTAATCTATCATGACAAGCCCAAAATTGGGCATATTCAGGCTTTTGGATGTTTTTGCATTGTTTTAGTTAATACTGATTTGCCAAAATATGCTGCTAAATCTAATGACTGTTATTTTGTAGGTTATTCTGCTAGCTCAGCCTACAGGGTCTTTTACAAAACAACCGGTAGTGGAATGGGTCTCGCGCAAGCATTTGACTACAATGAATTCTTCCTTCCATTTAGATTGGATCCAGTCATTGCTGGAGAACTTTTTGACGACACAATCTCATGACCGTCAACTAATCATACCATCTCAAAATCTCCGGTTACTTCCTCCGACACAGAGACAACACCAGTAAATGAAACGGCTGACGTTGGAGTTGATGATGCGTCAGATAAAGACCCTGGCACAGAAACTGTTCAATCCCAGGTAGCTGATGCAGAGGCAGATGCTGAAATTAATGAAGAACCTGTATAGACAAATCTACCTCTGGAAATCCCAGTTCAAGCAGTTGGAGAAACAAGGATCCATAAATATCACCCCTTGGACAATGTCATTGGTCCTTTAGCTTCTGGGTTGATAACAAGAAGTCAATCAGGGGACATTAACCACTTCATGTATTCTTGTTCTATTTATCAAATTGAGCCCTCAAACATTACGATGGCTCTAATAGATCCTAGCTGGGTAGAAACTATGCATGAAGAGCTAAATCAATTTTCCAAACTTCAGGTATGGAGGTTAGTGGAGAAGCCCGCTGATAAAAAGGTCATCACAAGTCGGTGGCTTTATAAGAATAAAAGGGACGACAATGGTGTTATTGTCAGAAAAAAATCGAGGTTGGTGGTTCAAGGGCACAAGCAGGTCGAAGGCATTGATTATGATGAAGTATATGCACCGGTTGCTCGTTTGGAAGCAATAAGAGTCTTTTTGGCCTATGCATTCTACATGAACTTCACTGTCTATCAGTTGGATGTGAAAACTGCGTTTCTCAATGCTAAAATGGGTAAAGAGGTGTATGTTACTCAACCTCCTGGGTTCATTAATGAAGAACATCCCTACCATGTGTATACGTTAGACAAAGCCCTGTATGGCTTGCACCAGGTCCCACGGTCTTGGTACAAAACACTGACTGATCACCTTCTAGTTCATGGGTATATAAAGGGTATAGTGGACCAGACACTCTTCAGGAAAGAGGTTGAGGATGTCATTATTATGGTGCAGGTTTATGTGGATGACATCATTTTCGGATCCACAAATGAAGACTTGTGCAAAGAATTTGAACAAGTAATGAGAACAAAGTTCGAGATGAGTCAGATGGGCGAAATGGAATTCTTCTTGGCATTACAAGTAAAGCAAAGTGACAGCGGCATCCTTGTTCATCAAGCCAAATATGTCACAGAAATTTTGGAAAAGTATAAGTTGGCAGACTCAAAGCTTGTTTCTACACCCATGGTAGCCATACCAGCACTCACAAAAGATCCAGATGGTCTGCCGGTCAGCGAGCACATGTACCGGTCAATGATCGGATCACTGATGTACTTGACGGCCAGTCGACCAGACATCATGTTCGCAGTGTGCCAATGTGCACGATATCAGGCTAACCCTAAACTCTCTCATTTATATGTTGTTAAACGAATTTTCAAATATTTGAAGGGTAGGCCAAGGTTGGGCCTCTGGTACCCTAAAGTGTCAGGGTCTAATCTGTATGCTTTTTCTGACAGTGATTATGGTGGGTGTGAGCTTGACAGGAAATATACATCTGCTGAAGCAGAATACGTGGTTACATCTGCATGTTGCTCACAGGTGGTATGGCTGCAACATCAATTGGGAGATTACGGTTTGAATTTATTTAACACTCGCATATACTATGATAATAATGCTGCCTTGCAAGTTCTTAAAAATCCTGTGCAGCACTCGAAAACCAAGCACATTGATATCAAAACGTACTTCATACGGGATTGCTATGAACGCAAGCTCATTCACTTAGAACGGGTTGAATCGGATGATAATGTGGCGGACATGTACACCAAACCCCTCCCTAGTGCAAATTTTAAAATGTGTCTCAAAGGTCTTAGAATGATAGCCTTTGATGAGTAGTCTGACAGCTACTATTAGTTTGCTTATTATTATTATTAAAAAAATCTATAAAAATTACAAAAACAGAGTTTATTTTTAGTCTGTGTGTGTTTAAATTACTTAAAAAAATCTTTAAAAATTCCAAAAATAGTGTTTTTATTCTCCGTGTGTTTTTTAGTAAATCTAAAAGCAAGGGGAAGATATAATATAAACATCTTGATGTTTACCCCTACTTTTGTGTGCTTTTAAATTTTTTTTACTGGTTTTGTTTGACCAGGTAGGGAAGTGATATAAATTTCCAGGAGTTTGCTGACTAATACGTGTAAGGTGGATGTGAAAAGCTGTGATTCACAGCTGATATACTTGGTAGGCTCTGCTGTCAATCAATCAAAAGGTATAGTTTGTCACAACACTCGAAGATAACGTATGATGCTTGATAGGAAACACACACTTAGGTTAGTACAACCTCTATTTGACTGTGTACTAGGAATCCTGAGACACACGCCCGGTTCTGAGTTTTGATGTCATGCTCAAAAACTCTCATTCCCTCTACTTTGCGTGAGCAATGACCTGGGAATGTTGTACGTGAGTCGGGCCTCCTCTGTTCTGCGGTAGTAGAGACCTGGAGCCTCCCTAATCCATGTACGTCTAAGATCACATTGTACAGTCTTAATAAACCCAAAAGATGCCAATGTGCACAACTAAAAGAGACCCTCAAGTGTCCAAAACCCTTGGCCTTTGTCACTGATGAGAGCATTACTAAAAATGTTTAAAAAATTCAGTTGACTTGTATATTATCCAAAAAAAAATCTTCTTGATTTATTCTTTCTTTTCTCAACCTAGTCTGGAGCATGATGTCAGGCCTAAGGAAAGGTGTCGTGAAAAATGTTATACGGAAACCAGGTATACTTGATAGAATGTACAAATTGTACCTAGGACTTATGTGTGTGACCTGGATGGATTTTCATAATTAATAAAAATTAAAAGATAAAATATGTGATAAAACGGTCTGAGTAAGCGAAATCGGCACAAGTTTAAAACTGGACCAAAATACTGGCAATCGCCTGAACATGCGAAGTAACTGAATCTGAAAAGGGTTCCTCAGTAACAAATTATAAGGTATGATCCCTGATATGCCTTCTCACTCAAAACTCAGTCCGTCAAGTGTTAAAAATTATTTTTGATTGTTTCATCTTATTTTATTCACCTTAGTTTACTTTTATTTTTATGAGTGCGTTTATTTTAAGTTGTCAGACGTAAACCTCTCGGGCTTGATTTTAGGGGAAGCTTTCGAATATAAATGAGGCTAACATTTACAAATTGATGGTTAGGTTAAGAAAATTGTTTTTTAAAAGTTTTTAGTCAAAATGTTAATCTCACAAAGCTCAGGGGGGGGGGGGGAGAGTATAAATTTAAAAAAAAAGGAGAGGGAGGGGGTAAAACCGATCGGTTTCCTCCCCTCCATCTCACTTTCTCTTGTCTTCCTCCTTCTTCTCTCCGCCAAACCCTAACAACCTCCACCCCCATTACCGGCGATCATAGCCACTGCACACCACCATCATCACCCCTTGACCTCACCTCCACCACCCTTAATCGAAAACCACCATCAGATCACCCCTTTACTCCCATCGCTTCCGCCTCTGCCCTTCACTCAATCGGCGCCACCACCGCCGATTTCCACCTTCCGACACCACCTGGGTGATCGAAATTCAACACCAAACACATTCCCGGTGTCGATTTCAAGTTCTACAATCTATGGCTCCCCGTTTGAAGCGATCTACAACCCCCCCCCCCCCCCAAAAGAGACTATCAGGTATGTGCTTTATTATTGTTTTTTTTATGGATGGGACAGGAAGAAAATAAGGATTGGAGGTGATTGTGAGTGAAATCGAGTGACAAAACACACGAATATAGCTGTTTGATTGAGTTACAGGTCTCATGTGAGGAAGATGACACTGTTGATCGATCCAGGGGCTTTTCGATCAGGCTGAGAAGCTTTTCGATCGGCCCCGGTGCTTCTCGATCGAAACTGGCACTTTTCGATCGAAGGATTATGCTTCTCGATCAAAGCCTGGGCTCTTCGATCGAGGCATAGACTTTTCAATCGGTGGTCTCGGTAAGTTAGGCTTTTCGATCAGGGACTTTGTTGAAAGTTGCGCATTTCGATCAGAAGGATGCTTTTTGATCAAAAACCTAGTTTTTCGATCGAAAAGGTACCTGATGATGTGTTTCAAGTGGTTTTGTCCTATTTTTAAGCCGTTATGCTGTTCATTTTCTTTTTTCATGACTAATGAATTGCTGTTTGTTTTGGTTTTATCTATTTTTGTGATTGCAGGGACTTAGAGTTCGTCAAAGATCACAACATTGTGGCATATCTGCTGGATCCGCCTGCTGATTACAAGGAGAAATACAAGTCTATGATAGAAGGATTAAAGAAGTGCTGCTTGCATTATGCACTCACTTCCAATCCAGTCATTTGCAAAAGGATGCAGCAGGAATTCTGGAAGACAGCATTTGTGTCGGATGATGAAAAGCAGATCATTGCAAAGATCCAAAGCACAAGTGTAATACTGACTATGGAGAACTTTAGATAGGCTCTCAGATTAAAGGATACTGCCTCAGCTACTATTGCACTGGATAAGGAGACTCTCACACAATGTTTGAAGGAAATGGGTTATCACACTGAGTCTCCACTGACAATGAAAGCCCGCATTCCACCCTACTGGAGGATGCTGGCACACTACTTGCAAACGTGTGTCATTGCAAAGAAGAGTTCTACATATCAACTAAACCAGGTGCACACTAAAGGAATCGTGTCATTGGTCAGAGGCTTAAAGTTCAACTGGTCCAGACTGATACTTTAAGATATCAAAGCAGTGGTGAAAAGAGATACGAAATTTGTTGTTGTTCCATGATTCATCCAGTTGGCCTTGGACACCAAATTCCCAACCCTGAGGAAATCTGGTGGCACTCATGATACAAAGTTGTTAGAGCATATTCCTAAGATACTGTTGTGTCTCGTGTATTGTATCTAGACTAGAGCGTCTTTGTGAGTCACATAGTCAACATACCAAGATGGCCGTATCATATAGTCCGCCGTATAAGTTGGTACGGGCGTACCAACTGGTCCACCAGGTGGTACGCTGGCCAGTATGTAAGTGACTATAAATAGTTCATGTTAGAGAGAGCTTAGTAGTCTGTCATTTCTCTATCTCTTAACTGTGTGTAACTGAGTGTGTTTCTCTCTCTAGCTTGTAACTCTTAGTGTATCAATAAAGCAAAGCTTTATTTACATCGTGTTTGTTCTCGATTGAGTGAATCATGCAGTAGTAAGATCCCTCCGTGGTTTTACAAGTGGTATCAGAGCAGTCCAGGTTGCTCTACTTCTTTGATTTGGTCCAATTTGAAATTTTAGAGAGAGAAACTTTGGGTTTGAGTCATTTTTCATCAAATTTTTTCTCAATTCTGAGTGATTCAAAGGTTAAAAATGATTTCTGAGTGCTTCTAGAGTGTTCTCGCATCACACTGATCCAAATTCCGGTCTCAATTGTCAAATTTATCAAAATTTAGTCAAATAGCGTGGTACGCTTCTGGTACGGACGAAGAACACGTTGGTACGTCACTGGTACGCACAACAATCTTCTTCATGGTTCTGGTACGCTAGATCTGGTCCGTAAGGAAATCTTCAAGTTTGGTAGGTGATGGTTATTTTCTGGTCCGCTGGCACTTACGCCGTACCAAATTGGTACGCTGCTTGATTTGGTACGCTGATAATTCGGGTCTGCAACTGGTACGCTGAATTGGTTTGGTCCGCTGATTTGGTCTGGTATGTAGATTGGTACGTTGGAAGATTTTGGTATGTTGAGAAGTTTTGGTACGCTGGCAGAAAAGTGGTGTTCAATAAAACTGACGTAACTTAAGAACCGTTAAAAGTTACGAGAGCTAATACCAGCCAAAACATTCTTCTCGACGAGATCTATACTTTTACTCGCCTAATGGCCAGTACCCTCCGGTTTGACCCCCAAATTTTGCTTGGAAGACCTCCGTTTTTGAGTTCGAAGTTTTGACATTCATTTTTTAACTTCAAGATGAGTGAGTTTCAAGAGTTTTTAGATATGCAAATCTCGATGCAAGCCATGATGAACTATGATAATGAAATCGGAACAACTCAGAAATTTCCTAAATTACTTCGATTGGAAGATTATCATAACTGGGAGAAAATATTTGAATCTTACATATACTCACAAGATGTTGATTGTTGGATTCCGATTGAAAAACAATATGAGTATTTGTTGATTGCTAATACTTTACCAAATTTGATAAGTGATTTTGAGCCTGAAGAAAAGAAGGTATTTTCAAGAGAAAAGAAAACTTATAGTTTTCTCACGATGGCATTACCCAAAGATTTGATGCATCAGTTTAAGAATTTTCCAACTTCGAAACAATTATGGGATGCTATTAAGGAAAGATGTGAGGGTAATGATCAGTACAAGAATACTCGAAAGACAGTTTTGAAGAAAGAGTTTGATAAGTTTGGGCTTTGTGAGAATGAGAAGATCACAGATTTGATTGCAAGGTTTTCACATTTAGTCAATGAACTTGACATTGTAGGTGTTAAGAAAGAAAATGATGAATAAAAGGAGAAATTCCTGGAAGCTTTACCCGAAAATTGGAGAATTATGTGATGATGTTGTCTAATGATCCAAACTACTCAAGTTTGACATTTAATCAGCTGGTAAGCAAATTACAAGCTCGAGAAATGGAATTACTTGTGAAAAAGTCAGCAACTCCATCTGTTCAGAATCCTGAGGTATATTTTGGAGAAAACTCTGCTACTATGCGTGCTAAAACAAAATCACATTCTATTTTAAGCAGTAATCCACCGTTAACAACATTTCTTGCTGGAAAGTTTGAGAATACCGATTATTCTTCGGGTTGCAGTTTTACTATTCCTGATAGGTCATCAAGCAAATCTACTTCTAATCAAACAACAGAAGATCTAGCTGCTTTGTTATTTGCTTTCATATCATCTTCGTCTGGATCCATATTTAGTCAAACTGGTAATTCTGGTTTGGTTCCGGAGGACCTAAAACAGATGGATGATGATCAGCTGCATAAATTAGATCTGGAATGGCAGTTTGCTATGGTAGTTGAGAGAGGAAGGAGATTCATGAGAAAACATGGCAAGACATCTATTTTTCAGGGAGGAAAACTTGGTCTGGATAAGTCAAGTTTAAATGTTTCAAATGTTCAAAATTTGGACATTTTTCTCGAGAATGCAAGCAATCTTCTTCTAAACCAAGTACTTAAGATAATCATTACAATAATGCAAAAGCACTAGTGTCCGAGGAAGGATATGATTGGGTTAAGGATTTTCCTGATGAATCTGCATTTTTAGTTCATTCTCCAGAAAATTGTGCATTGATGGCTACTATGCAAGTTGAATCAAGTGATTCTGAATTTCAAACAAGTGCATCTGAGACAAGTGATTCTGAAGTTAGCGGGTATGAGTCAACATGTGAATTTTGTGCTCAAAAAGATAGAAAGATTAGAGAATTGATTGCTGATAAAGATGGGTTGTTAGTAAAAAGGAGGGAAAGAAGAAGAGATGGAAGGTTACAAAAGAAAGTGTAAAGTTTTTGATGAGATTTTCAAAGCTAATGCAATGTTGGAACAAGAAAATAAGGTGTTTAAAGAAGAGGTTTTAGAGCTAAAAGCAAGATTGGATGAGACGGTTAGTGTTAATAAAGAACAAATCTTGAAGTTGCAAAATGGTAATGCTGAATTAGTTACAAAAGTTGAAAAGTGGGAGTTCGAAGAAAAGGATGCTATTAGAGATTTTGATTCCCTGTATAAGAAATCTAGAACAAGAGTGGAATCACTTCTACTTACCAATTTTGAACTTCAGAAAGCTTATGATGAAATCATGGTTTCGAACAATGATTATCAAGTCCTCCAGTCAAAATTACAAGATAAAGTCACCGATTTGACAAAAGAAAACAATTTGTTTGAAAAATCGAGGTGGTGACCAAATACCTTGGTTGCGGAAGCGGATTGAGACTTTGTGTAACTCGTTTTTGTAGAAACAAATGAACACCCGGATATGAACATGATGGTGTTTGAGATGTGATGATGATGATGAGCAAAGCTAGTATAAACATGATAGATGAAGAACAAGATAGATAGATAAACTAGGTGGAATGATAGATAAATAAAGATAACCGAAAGATTACATTTTACCTACCTCACGCATTCCCGGGTATCATGAACTTACTAGGTGAGTTCATGAACCCTTACAAGCTTCAAAGAACCATGACTAACTCTCTCTCACTAGACATACATCATCAAGTCTTTCACATGAGAAAGACTTACTATATATAATACAAACTCACTAAGGGCATAATAGTAAAATACTAACTAGTGACAATATTTAAACAATAAATAATATTCACTAGAGCCACTTCTTTGTTGAGTCGTGTTGTCTTGAGTTGTCATGTTCTTCACCGTGTTGTAGGACAGTATATAAGAAGTGGTCATTGAATATTAATCACATCTATCCAAATCTTGTTGGCTCGGTATCTCGATTCCCAACAATCTCCCCCTATTTAGTAGATGGAATACTCAACACTTGTGACATTGATTCTTGTATTCTTGTAACTTGACATCAAGGTGACCCTACAATAAACATCTTCTAGCCCGAAACCAAAGACTATAAATGTATAGGGTGTTTAAAAAACTCAACACAATGGCTAGCTACTTGAGGATTTAATCATAACGCAAGTGAGCCAATATTGTTGAAATACCCATATTTTCCACATAGACAAACCACTTCTTTTGTGCTATTAACATTGCCTCGATTTTTACCATAATGGCAATGCCGCAACTGTTACGGCTTGAGGACACTTCGAAGATTAAAAAAAATCACATTTGCTTTGCTCATGGCTTGCAACAAGTCTCATCACATATCCTCCCCCTAGACTTTGCAGCCAAGCAAAATAATATTAATCTAGTTCGTCGTGCAAATTCCAATCAGAAAAAGTTATGTAACCCCTTCACCTATTTTTGAAATGGCGGTAATATCGAGTCAGAACCTGTGATAATAAATTCGAATAGTAGCTTCATTTTAAAAGAAAACCAGTTGAACAGTGGGTGTTCCAAACCAAAACCCATAATATGGTTCTGAGATGACGCTAAACAGAAATATAACCGACATAAGCTCATTGTTCGAACCTACTGGCCTGAGACAACTTCTGACGGTCTGACCATCATCGCGATCTGAACTCCGATCAGTAGCAAATTCCGGTGGCCAAGGGCGTCACCGGCGGCCTGAAAATAATCAGAACATATTTTCAGCGACATGAATCACGAACAGAAGCTTTTCCGTCTGAAATTCGCTATTCCGGTTCATGTTCGTCGTTTCCGCTTGAAGTTATCAATTCCGGTTGAAGAGATGAGTTGAACCGGAACAGTGGTCTTCCGGTTGAAGTCCGTTTTTCCGGTTGAAAGTCGGATTTTTTCTTGAAACAGATTTCCGGTTGAACTTTAGAATTTCCGTTTGAAAATAGATGAACCAGAACAATCGCTTTTCCGGTTGACAACCACTTCCGGTTGATGTCGGGTTTCCGCTTCAAGTTGATACGGAACAGAGATTTCAGCCGGAACAGGAGAGAGAAAGGTGATCTCTGCAACACTTTTCTGGTTTCTCCGACAGTTTACAACCAAAAGTAATCCTCTGCAACACTCCAAAAAGATCACCATCTCAACTTTTCTGGTTTCTGAGTTCAAACGATCAGCGATTTGCATCTCAAAAAGATCATCATCTCAACAAGCAACCTGTATTTTGATTTTGTGTGTATTTTTCTTTTAAGGTTTTCGAAGAGAGAGAGTGAAAGTCACAGGTTCATTTTTACTTTTGAAGACAGAGAATGTAAAGGTTAATAGGATGGAATAAAAATGATGGATTGATGGTGACAATACACATTAATGGAAACAGACTTGGGAAGGAGGGACAGGCAAAATAAAGTCAACTAGACAAAAGAAAAAGCACGTCTTGATTCTTCCGCTCAAAATGTCGAGATTTACGTCCATCAAAATAAATATTATATGAAAACAATTTATAATATAGGTTTTCAACATTTGATGGACAAGTGATCTTGAACGGATTAAGATATCAAGATGAAAATTTTCATATAAAATTTGAGATTGTAAAGAAAAAGCGGGTGATCCTTCTTATCTCGCCTCTAAAAAGAGTGGTGTTCCTTATGCTAACCCTTAAAGTTTGTACTATAGAACAAATGAAAGAGTTAAACATTAAAGGAAACAAAGAATTTTGTTTTCATCTAGATTTCTTTAAGACCAGGAGACTTATGATGAAACACAACTATCAAGAACACTCAAGAATATAAGAATAAATAGGTTTTAACTACTCTATGGAGGAGAAATTCAAAAACCTTTTTCAAAACAAAAACATCTCCATTTGTTTACAAAAATAACGAGCATATGAACACAAAATTGAGATATCAACCGTGAGGTTGCATTATCTCGACCGTGGCTCTGATGTCAATTGAAAAACCGAGGTGGTGACCAAATACCTTGGCTGCGGAAGCGGATCGAGACTTTGTGTAACTCGTTTTTGTAGAAACAAATGAACACCCGGATATGAACACAATGGTGTTTGAGATGTGATGATGATGATGAGCAAAGCTAGTATAAACATGATAAATGAAGAACAAGATAGATAGATAAACTAGGTGGAATGATAGATAAATAAAGATAGCCGAAAGATTACATTTTACCTACCCCACGCATTCCCGGGTATCATGAACTTACTAGGTGAGTTCATGAACCCTTACAAGCTTCAAAGAACCATGACTAACTCTCTCTCACTAGACATACATCATCAAGTCTTTCACATGAGAAAGACTTACTATATATAATACAAACTCACTAAGGGCATAATAGTAAAATACTAACTAGTGACAATATTTAAACAATAAATAATATTCACTAGAGCCTCTTCTTTGTTGAGTCGTGTTGTCGTGAGTTGTCATGTTCTTCACCGTGTTGTAGGACGGTATATAATAAGTGGTCGTTGAATATTAATCGCATCTATCCAAATCTTGTTGGCTCGGTATCTCGATTCCCAACATTGTTGACAAGAAATGTAGAAATTTATCAAGGAAACATGAAAAATGTTACACATGAAATGTTTGATGCCCATGATAAAGTGAGAAGAGAAAAGTCTTTGTCTAACAGAGTTTCAGAACAACTGATAGAATCCAAAAAGACTTTGGGTGAAGCTCAGAAAAAGATATCAAATTTAAATGTTCAAATTATGGATTTGAATCGTCAACTAAATAACTTGAAGAATTCACACTCGTTCACAAGTTATTTGTGCAACGACAAGAATTTCAAAAGAGTGTTTGGCAGAGAAGAATTTAATCCATTACCAACCCCATTGGTTCAAACTGATCCTCTGGCTGATATCAAATCTTCTGACACAATTGGTGATTATTCTGAATTTTTTTTCTACGAAATCTGAGAAGAAGAAATCCACGGGTCTGAACAAGAAAGTGAGGGTTTGTTGAGTGGGTTTATTTCTGATGAAGGAGTTATTTTTGCTGGTGGGTTTATTTCTGATGAAGGAGTTATTTTTGCTGATAAGGTGATTGAGAAAAATGAGGGTTTGTTGAGTGAAGCACGAACTGCCGCTAAGTTGGTTGAAGCCAACAAGTTAAATAATATCAAAGCTGTATTTTCTCAAATGCCTAATGATGGTGTTTCTGGTTCTCGAGCTGAATCGTCTAAATCTGGTTCCAAACGTTCCGGGTTGGGATACAAGAATCAGAAATCTGAGAAGCAGAATAAGAAGAATATGCCAAAGAAAGCTCCAAAAGAAAAGAAAGACACAAGCTTGGAACAAATCTATCATTTGGCTCAGGTGTTTATGTCTACAATGGAATATGGGTTCGGAGGTAAGGTTCAGAAGAAGGCTTCGTCTGAAAGTTCTTCTCGGGATCCTCAAAAGGTTAAGGAGTTTTCATCCTGTGGATCAAACTCCACACCTCGAAGTCCTACATCGATATGGGTGCATTCTAACCTATTTCGAATTTTTGATGATATTTCTGATGATTATGAGTTTGATAAAAGGTGTCATTTAGTTCAGGAAAAATCACAATCTCAAAGATCCTATCGTTTGTGCTATCAATGTCGCCGAAAGGGACATATGGTACGGGATTGTCCTGAAACTTTAAAAAGTCTATTTTCAAACAAATCTGCCACTTTTATTGATGAAACAGGCAGGATTTTTACTGAGTCTACACCTTCTAAGTCAAAATCTAAACCAAAACAATTTTTAAATTTGATTCAAGTGTTGGTGGTTCATCATATGATGATGACTCTGATGAAATGAAAAAGCAAAAATGCAGTGGCGACCTAATGTGGTCAGCAAGGCAGCAACTGATTTTGTGGAAGACACTGGTCGACCGGAAGCTATGTGCTTCGGGTCATTTGAATACTAATCTTTAAATCCAGTGTGCAAGTACTTCATTAAGACCTGTCGATGATTGTGTAAGGAATATTACGCTTGGAAGATTTCCGGCTGAATGCCAATTTTGTTATGTTCCGGCTGAAGTTGAAGTTGAAGCGGAATTCTCACTTCAAGCGGAACTAGTAGTTCAAGCGGAAATAAGTAGTTTTGTCCTTTAGCGAATATTTCGGGTGAACTCGATTATCCACCAGATAATGAGTTCAACCGGACTTTTCCCGAGATGTCTTTTCAGCAAGTCCAATCCTGCAAAAGCTTCTCGTATGCTTCTATATTTGATTCAAGCCACTCTCCTAAAGTAGTATGTTGTTGCCAACATGCAAGATATTCCAAATCTCGATGTTTATTCTTTTGGTAGTTTGTATTTGACTTTATATTTTACGGTCTAGATTAGATCGCATGAGATCAATGGCTATCATTGATCTCATTAGCACTATATATAGCTTAGTTAGCTCATAGTTTACACATCATCTGTTCTCGAACAACTTGTAATAGTGTAGCTTTGAGTTAATGCAAATAGTGCCGAGTATTTGTTACTTCGTTGTTACTATCTTTTGCAAATCAAGCATTTACATTATACACAAGAACTAAATATTGCTTAAGTAAAGTGAAATATAACTTTAATTCCGCAGGGTTATATTTGCAAGTAAAGGGCTTTTGTTTTAGTTCAACTCTAACTAATAACGATCCTACAAGTGGTATCAGAGATTTGGCTCTCACTTTGAAGACTTTCAGTGCTTCAAAGTTGATACTTTACTTGCTTGCTTTACAAGCCTTGATGTTTCATCTTTCAAAAGGTTTTTAAAATGAGTGATTTCAGTCTAAGTTGTCCAAATGGTTCTTCCAACAAACCGCCAATGTTCACTCCCGATGACTTTGGTACCTGGAAACTCAGGATGGAAGGTTTTGTTAGGATTTTGGACCGCCGTATTTGGAAATCTTTTACTGAAGGACCTTACTCACCCATGGTTTCATCTGCTGATGATGCAGAAGTCAAAATACCTAAACCACTAGATAAATATGTTGAATCTGACTATACTGCTCTCGAATTTGACCACTGTATTTGACCTGTGGAATGCCTCATGTGAAATATATGAAGGAACCAGTGAAGTAAAAGAAAACAAGAAAGATGTCTTAAAATAGAAGTATGAAAAGTTTACTTTCAAATCTGGTGAAACAATGACAAACCAGTACTTAAGATTTGTTTCCTTACTTGATGAACTTCAAAAGGTAGACGTAAAACTAGACCAGGTAGCTGTAAACAGAAAGTTCCTATGTTCCCTGCCTTCTGTGTGGACAGTTTACATAGTGAGCATCAGGGAATGCAAGAATTTGAAAAAGATGAGACTCAGTGAACTTCATGGCATACTTAGTGCCTATGAAATGGAACTAGATCTTAAACAAAACTCATTTCTATGTCAACTCAGCTGTTTTCATCTGCACTAGTAACTACCGATTTTAACAATCAAAGGTCTTCAAATTCATCATCATATCAGTCACCTATTATCAGTTTCCCTGAGACACCAAGGTCTCAAGAGAGCTTTTCAAACACGTTTGAAAACTCTCACATTGCTCATGTAGCAACTGGCTCTTACCAAGGCTTCATACCTGATGATCTTGAGTGTATAGGTGTTGATGATTTGGAGGAAATGGATATAATGACTCAACTTCCTATGGTGTCTGTCAGAGCTCAAAGGTTTTACAAAAGAACTGGTAGAACCTACAAGGGAGCAAAAGGTGCTCACATAGGCCTTGACAAGAGCAAAGTGAAGTGCTATAACTGTCACCAACTTGATCACTTCGCAAGGGAGTGCTCTCAACCAAGAAGAGAAGGACAGAACCAGGGTCATGTCCAAGTGAAAAATCATGGAGGAAGCAACTCCAACAACAACAATTCTGGTAACAACTCCGGTCCTCATCCCGCCCCACCAAATCCAACCAGAAGTCAAAACCACCAGAATGTGGTTGCTGTTGTTGACAATCAAACCTCATGTGTTGAATGGGAAGATTTTGTTGCTGATTTTGAGCCGAATAATTTGGATCATTAGTAAGCATCATAACAAAATTCTCCCACTTTTCTGGTAGAGCTTCCATAAATTTTTCCTTCAATTCATCTTTCTCTTTCTTCAGTCCTACAACATCAAGTTCATTGATCAGGTGGGAAAACCTAGAAATCAAGTCTGCAATACTCTCTTTGTCACAGTGTTGAAAATTGTCCAATTCTTTTAACAAACCTTTCTTTCGACTCTTCTAATATTGCTCGTTTCCTGCACACCTATCTTTTAATGCATCCCACAAAGTTTTTGATGTTGTGCAATTTTTGAATTGATGCAAGAGTTATCTTGGTAATTCCATTGTGAGATTTGCATAAGTTTTCTTTTCTCTGGCATAAACTTTCCTTTGATCTTCATCAAGAGCACTTTGTGGGACCGGTTCTCCATTTTTCTTAGGATATGTATAGTCTTGCTCAATGGATATCCATAGATCAATGTCAAGAGCATTAATGACTAATTCAAACCGTTGCTTCTAATTTTCATAATCTTCCAACCGAAGAAGCAACTTAGGAACTTTCTGAGTTGTTCCTATCTCGTTATCATAATTCAACATAGCTTGCATTGAGGATTGAACAGCTGAAAACCCTTGGTAATCACTCATTTTGAAGTTTAAAATTGACCATCAAAACTTCGAACCCAAAAACGAAGATGTTAGAATTTGATTTTGAAAATCAACTTTGAACGAACAATGTAGAGTTTGTCGAGACGATCGATTTGAGTACTTATGGCACTCGTAGCGATTTACGATGCAAAAGTTATGACACTTTTAAGAAACTGCCAGCGGACCAGATTCAGCGGACCAGAATTGAGCAGACCAGAATTCAGCGGACCAGAATTTAGCGGACTAGAATTGAGCGGACCAGAATTCATCGGACCAGAATTGGTACGGCGGACCAAAATGGTACGGCGGACCAAAAAATAACTGCCATGGACCAGACTTAAGATTGCCTAGCGGACCAGTGGCGGAACAGCGGCGTACCAGATGTTCTTGAGGCGGACCAGAAGTGTACCACGCTGTAATCGACGTATTTTCACGAATTTCGACAATTTGGACTGGAATTTGCTTCAGAAAGTTGCGAAAACTCACTAGGAACACTCAGAAATCATTTTTTACCTCGGAAACACTCGGAATTGGAAGAATTTGATGAAAAATCATGAAGAAAACCCAACTTTCTCACTCTAGAATTCAAAAATTTAACAAAATCACAGCAGTAGAGCAACCAAATGCTCTAATACCACTTGTAAAACCACTGAAGGATCTTACTACTGCATGATTCGGTAATCGGAGTAACACAAATGAGTAAATAAAGCTTTGCTTTATTGATTCACTAAGAGATACAAGCTAGAGAGAGAAACAAACTCAATACACATAGTTAAGAAGATGGAGAATGACAGAACTTGTAGTTAGCTCTCTCTTTAACAAACTATTTATAGTGTAAGCATACTAACTGGCGGACCATCCACGTACCATTTGGTACGCCCGTACCAAAGATGTTGCGTACCATTTGGTATGGCCACCTTAGTATGATACCACTAAGACTCATATTTCCGCTCTAACCTAGATACAATACACGAGACACAAGGTAGCATAGGAATATGCTCTAACACAAAATAAGAAAATAAAACAAGTTGAAATTGTATAACCCAACAACAATCAGGTTGGTACTCCTGTACACGCAGAGAAAGTCCGATGAGTTATACGAAACACCAAAGAAAATAAAGCAGAACGTCAAATGAACAACAATCAGGTTGATCTTTCGATACGTAGAGAAAGTCCGATTGTTTGACAAAATAAAGAAAATCAAACAAGTTTATATCTTTGGAAAATGAACACATGTTTACACAGTGACTTCTTATTTTTTTTCTTTTTCACACATCTTTTCACTATCTTGATATATGCTTCAAGATATTGTCCACTTGGTCAAGCATTAGTATTTAATGTATATCACATTTGAATACTTTCTGATTCAATGCCGAGCCTACCAAGCACATCAAACAATGATCTTATGGATTTTTCATCTAGTTTATCCATGAGTCAGACACGTAAGCCAATGTACCATCATTTCCCAATTATGTCGCATACAATATCTCATTTTTCAATGTTTTTGTATTTTTCTCTTTTTTCATGTTTTGTATTTTTTCCCTTTTTCTCCCCCTTAAAATGAAAACTATATTTTTGGATTTTCATTTTAACAAAAACACAGACACTATTTTTGTCTTTTCAATTTTCTCGTCCTAAACTACATACGGAATGCATGAAAGAAAGAAAATTGATCTTTCGACATGGATACCTTTCAGTGTTAGCTTTCAGAAAAATTTCAGTTTTTGAACTTGATATTTCTTGAAATTTAAATTAAATCAGCATAATACTCCTCCATCAGCAACTTCGCAATTACCGACAGGTCTTCTCTAAGTACCTGCACACTGGTCAAACACGTCAGTTTATAAATGACCCGAAGCGAATTGCTTCTGGTCGACCAGTGTCTTGAATTCCTTTTGAAACCACTTTAGGATTCCAAGTTTGTTGTTTTGGTAAATCAGTATTTGATGAACCCGTCACAGTAGATTGTGACGAACAACCGACAGATGAATCATTTTGAAATTTAGGTAAAAACCTTCTTTGATGTTTAAAATATGTCGGTTGAAATTTACCAAATACTCTGCCATATTCATCAATAAATCTGTATTTAGCAGATTTACCAACATAAGGAACCCGTCTTTTCCTTGAACTAGAAGCAGCAGTGACATGACAATCATGTGCCATATGCCCTTTTTGTCGGCAATTGTAACACAAACGATTATTTACATTTTTCCTATTTGGTCTCTACAAAGCTTCACAACATATAGCATCTCCAAAATGATCATATAAATATCGAATACCTGAAAACGATGATCATTTACCCATTTTGATGTCGGGCTTTTTGGAGCAGAATTTGATCCTCTAGAAGAATATGTAGCAACTTGTGGCTTCTTTCTCTTTAGATCAACATTCTTAAAAAAACTTCAGCAATTTTCTGAGCATCCACACAATGGAGTGGGAATTCTTTATCAGAAAATATTTATTCCGAACCCTTGAGTTTGTAAACCTCGCGGGTTGAACCTTGTCAGCTTTAAAAAAATCTTTCTTTACTTGCTTCAACTTGACTTGCTTCAAATTTTGTTGTTTTGAACCGTAAGACCCATCAACTTTAACATTCTTGGTCTTGAAACCCAACCCAACATGTTTACCAGCTATCTTCTCTTCAGAACCAGATGATTTATGTCCATTCTTTGCAAGTCGAGAAAATTCATCTTTTACTGCCTGAACATTCTTTTCTTCATATAAAATTGATTCATCAATAGTTTTCTTCTCAGTTGAACTCGCTGATTTCTCTTTTTCAGTCGCCGAAGAATCAGACACACCCGTTTCAGCTTTTTGTTCTTTCGGTGACTTCACAACCTTTCCCTCATCAGATCTCTTGTCAACAACCTCAAAATAATCACCAGGTTCTACATTTTCCTTCAAGTCATTAACACCTTCTTTGAGACTACCTGGTGGTGAAACTGTTTTGTTAAACATTTTCTCAAAGTTGTCATCTTTGGCCAAGAAACTTGTAATAGATTGTGAATTAGTAACATTGTTCAAAAGACATTTTGAATCAATGACTTCAATCTTTAGCTCAGAAATATTTTGTTGAGCTTCAGCCAATTCTTTTTCCGTAGCAATCAACTTCTTCGCCACTTTATGAGTTTCATACTTTTGCAACCTCAACTCATCAAGTCCATAATTCCTTCGTCAGCTTATCTTCATTTCTTTTCTGAATATCCAAATTTGAATTTTGCAACTTATTTACTATTGCCAATTCCCGCTTCTCATCTAACAACTTCTCCATATCAAGCTGATATGCTTCAATTTTAGCAACCGAGTCATCAGAAGCCTTGGTAAGTAAATCAAGTTTTCTGCCTTCCATTATTAAAATCATTTGCAGCATCCTCAGCTTCTGCCTTCCATTGATGAATCAAAACTAGATGATTTAGACTTTGCATTGATGCTTGCAGAATTTTCACCTTGATATAATTCCAGATTTTGTAATTGAGCAGTTGATTTGTTGGATGTCATAATTTCCATTTCTCTAGCATGCAACTTCCCGGTTAAATCAAGAAATGACAATGTTGAGTATTCCTTATCATGAGTAAGTAGTAGAACATAATTTTCCCACTTTGATGGTAAAGCTTCCATTAGTTTCTCTTTCAGTTCCTCATCGGTCTTTTCAATATTCACCACTTTCATTTCACTGATTAGATGTGAAAATCTGGATACAAGTGCAGGAATATTTTCTTTATCATAGTGTTGAATATTTTCAAATTCTTTGTTCAGCACTTTTCTTCTACTCTTTTTGTATTAATCATTGCCTTCACATCTTGCAGATAGTACATCCCACAACTGTTTTGACTTTTGCAAGTACTAAACGGATGCAACAATTTAGTAGGCAAAGCCGTTATTAGATAACCAAAAGCTTTTTCTTCAAGCTAATAGAGTTTTCTTTCAGCACCATCGAAATTGTGAATTTGTTTAAAATCTCCATCTTCCTTTGGATGAATGTAAAGCTTGCTAATTGGAATCCATAAAATCGACATTATTTGTGCTGATGTAAGCAGAAAATATTTGTTTCCAATTGTGATAATCCTCCAGCTTCAACAATTTGGGAACTTTCTGACTTGTTCCTATTTCGTTATGTAAGTTGAGCAACGTTTGCATTGCACTTTGCATAGCAGCGAACGCTTGATAGTGGAATATCTTTTTTTAAGTTAAACTGAATTTCCAAACCAAATCTGTGTTTTCAAAATGCTAAAATGCAAGTATCTGTGTTGGTTGATCAATTTTATTTTATTTTTACTCTGTCTCATTTTGAGGAAGAGTTTGTTTGTTTGTCAGAAAATTGAAAATTACAAAAATAGTGAGTCGTTTTTCAAATGGTAAAAATGAAAATCTAAAAATAGAGTTTGTTATTTTAGGGGGAGAAAGTTATATGGAAAACATAAAAAAATTTGAAAAATGAAAAAAATACAAAAACATTGAAAAATGAGAAATTGTATCCGACATGATTGGGAAATGATGGTACATTGGCTGACTCATGGATATAGTAAGTGAAAAAGCCATAAGATCATTGATCGATGTGCTAGGTAGGCTCGAAAAATCAGAAAGTATACAAATGTGATATACACTAACTCTGATGCTTGACCTAGTGGACAACATCTTAATGCATATTTCAGGATATCAAGAAAAAGATATGTGAAAAGAAAAATGAAAAGTCACTGTGTATACATGTGTTCATTTTGCAAAGACTTAAACTTGTTTGATTTTCTTTTTATTCTTAAATGATCGGACTATCTCTACGTATACGGGAGTATCGACCTAATAGTTGTTCATTTAAGGTTCTGCTTTATTTTCTTCAGTGTTTTGTATAATTCATCGGACATTCTCTGCGTGTCCACAAAACCGACCTAATTGTTGTTGAATTATACAATTTCAACTTGTTTTTATTTTCTTATTTTGTTAATATGAGGCCTTATCTGCGTATCGAAATATCGAACTTGAGGTAAACAATCTAATGTTCTTATTTCTTTTTGCATGGAACACAGTTGACTATATCATGAATACAGTCACTATGTGTTAAATCACAAGTGAAATCACAAGATGTGACAAGCAAAGCATATCTGAATATGTCTGATAGTGTGGGGTACATTGGTCAAAGCAAATCTAATCAATACTTTAATTTATCAAGATGTTATGAGTATGATTCTGCCTAAGTTTAAAGTTGAACAAATTATATCTGCAATCGACATGGCTTATGTGCTAAAGTAATTGAAATTAAAGTGAAGTTCAACACGTTATGACCAATATGATCCCAAGTCTTGATCTTTCTCACAAAAGACAAAAATAGTGTTTGATTTTGTACTGCATTTACTTTCCTTATCAGAAAATACCAAAAAGATTTTAGGTGTGCTTTGATATAAACTTTAGAAAAGTCAAAAAGATTTTATTTATTGTTTGTTTTCGGTTGATCAACACGGGATACAAATCAAATTTCAAAATCAAACTATCTTGGAATATCGAAGAGACATTTTGCGCCAAGATTATTTATGTTGGTCAGGTACTAAAGTGAAAGGAGAATATAACAACTTCAAGTCTTCTGAAGCTGTTGATAAGAAGAAAACGCGTGCTACAATGTCAAGTTTTCAAGATCAGAATCACCATCAAGTTGAGGGGGGGGGGGGGGTTGATTGAAGATACAACACTATGTGGAGAAATAGATACTGCACACGTCGAGATGGAGTTTGTTAGAGCATAATCTGGTTCGTCGTGTGAAGTATCAGAACGAATCGAAGATGCAAGGAAGGTTGTCCACGACCACGAACTGGCAGTTCATGGGACTTCCGCTTCATGACAGTAATGGCTAGTATAAATAGCTTGTTCTTTGTATATATTAGGAGAACTTGGTCATATCTCTACACTTTCTGTGTGTGTTTCTATGTGGGTTTCTCTCAAGCTTATATCAATACAAATCTCATTTGTATTTATTATTTGATCTCATTTACATCTCATAATCACTAGATTAGCAAACAATCCATCACTCCACGTTCTCGTAGTTTCTCATTGTGATTCGATAAATCAAAGATCATTTACTTTCGTGTTCATTAGATCAATTGATTCTACCACCGGTAAGATCCTTCCAGGCTCTTACACTCTTATTTCTTTTCTTTGTTGGCCTTCCTACCTGTTTGTGATGCTTTGGAGGTACAAGTAAGGTTGGGCATGCATAATCACCGACATATCTTTAACATTGATTTGGTTAATAGTATAGGAATAAACCTTTTTCCATGTCCCAGATAACTACTACTGCATGATGGAAAAGCATGCATGTGAGCTCCCATTCCCTATAAGTGAAACTTTTCAAACCCATATCACCACACATTGGTTCATTGTTGTCCTAGTGACTTGATATTTATCGACCCCATTCGTCAAATACTGAATAATTTTTTGCATGTGCCTTGAAGCATCGAAAGATCTTAACAGCATTAGGAGTCAGTGGCCCTTTACATTTGTCAATCTGTTGATGCACAATAGCCATCCTCTTCATGAGATATTACCTTATGTATTCCAAGCATGTAATAACTGGCTTCCCCCTGCCACCTATCAGCAACTTATTGAAATCCTCACAAAGGTTATTCAAAAGAACATCACTTGTTGCCCTTCCTGTTACACCAAAGATAAACTCATCAGTAAAACATATTTATTAATAGTACATCAGGTAGGAGTGCTTACCACTGAAATGAGCTCTAGACCAATGCTTTGGTGGAATTTCCTGCAACCATTCATATAGACTTTCATCCACATCCTTCACGTCTTTCATTGCTTTATCAAAATGAACCAGGTTTGTTGAAGTTGCACACTTCCACAAAAAAAAAACATTATACAAATTTCCCCTCCACTTGGCGTTCATATTTTCATGAATATGCTTAACACAAAATCTGTGTTCAGCACTTGGGAAAACTTTGCTTATAGCAGGTATAATCTCCTAAAAAACCGATAAGAAACCAAATTATATATAAGTAACCAGATTTATATAATAGAACATTATGAGAAACCATATTATAGAATACCTTTTTGTCAGTAACTATTGAATGTGAAGTTGGAGTTGGTTGTTAATTCTAAGTCATCACATAAATTCTCTAAAAACCAAGTCCATGAATTTGTAGTTTCAGCTTCTATCAGAGCCTGGACAACATGACAGATTCAATTATTTGAATCTACACCAACAGTAGTTAGAATCTGTCCAGGAAAAGGGCCTTTCATAAAGCAGCCATCTAATCCAAGAATTTGTCTACCACACAGCAGAAATCCTGCCTTCAAGGCCCCCAAACATATCTAAGTTCTTCTAAACTACCTAGTGGGACTGGATGGGTTAGGCTCTCTCCTCAACAACAATTTTGACAGATGTACCACGGTTGGAACTGATCAGCTCTTCTGAATAATCCCTTAAGAGTTCATACTGCTTCCTGTAGTCACCTTAAAATTTCTTTCTTGCCATTGTTTTGGCTATGAAAACCTTCTATATTGAAACTTGGATCTACAACTTCTGTTGGATCTGTTCTTGAAAGGCTTTAAGAGGGATGCTAGGGTTGGTGGCAATAGTTGGTTCTATGTCTTTAGAAAGGTAGGTGATGTACCTTATAATGTACATATTTATTAGCTAAATATCCCCTGAGAAACGGGATAACCATTACAAGAATGCAGCTATTTTGTCTTCTTTTTAGTTTTTCTGGTTTATTCAAGCCAAAATCACAAAATGAGCAAGTAATGAAGAAAATCATATTAAAAAGATCAAAAATATGAAGTTTGGACTTTGACACGGCCCATGCCCACCTTGGCACGACCCTGTGCCCACCTCCGAAGATGCTCTTTTTAAGCACTAACAAGCGTACCTCGTGCTCTTGACACAACACGACCCATGCTCAACTGACACTATCAGCAGGACCCCGTGCCATTGACAACCGAGAGTCTCTCTCTTCTGTGACCGGTATGGCCCGTGCCAATGACATGGCACGACCCTGTGCCGACCTCTGGACTTTCCTATAAAAGGAGCTCAAACTCGTCATTTCAACTCGCTCATAGCTTAGCTCACTCCTCCTCCATCTACTTCTGTATCACATTTTTCTTTTGAGCCATTCGTTTTCGTGTTCTTGTGTCTTCTCTTCAAGATTGTAAGAACTTTAACTTTTATAGTTAATGAAATGTATTTGTCTATGAATATTTCATTATCTCTAAATCAAATCTCTAAGCCATGATTGGCCTGAAAGTTCGTGAGCATCGGATCGTCTACTCAATCAACTATTTCGGATAAGAAACGTAATAAAAATGATTGTTTTATTGATCACAAAAGACTCAATTACAATCTGGAATCACTAAGAGAAAACACCTCACACAACACACACTTAAGATCAGACATCTCTCACTCAGTTCTATCTCTGTTACGAATTACAAAGCACAAACAACTATATATACTCGACCAACCGAACTCTAGGAGAACTGCCAGTTCGGATTCAGTTCGTATGGCAGCTTGGCTTTGTCTTGATCTTCACATCATCTTGTTCAGATGCTTCACACGACGCACAGATTATGTATCAACAAACTCGCCCTCGACGCGTGCAGTATTTGTTCATCAATTAGAACATATTCTTCGAACAAACTCTCCCTCAATTTCATGGTAGCTTGATCTTGAATACTTGACGATGCACAGTGTGTTTCCATCTCTATCATCAGCTTAGAAGACTTGAAGTTGTGATCTCTTATTCACTTAGCAACTTGTTCAAACATAAATATTCTTGGCGCAAAACGTCTCTTCGAGACTTTAAGATACAATTTTGAAAATTTTGAATTGTATCACGTGTCGATCAAATCAAAAATAAAACAGAAAACAAAATCTTTTTAGCTTTTAGAAAGTTTATATCAAAACAAACCTAAAATCTTTTTGATTTTTCAAACTTATACTAAAACACACCAAAAATCTTTTTGGATTTTCTGAAAAATGAAATGAAATTACAATACAGAATCAAACTCTATTTTTGGTATGAGAAAGATCATTATCTAGGCTCATATTGGTCATGACGCATTGAACTACACTTCAGTTTCACCTAATTGAAGCACATAAGTCATATTAATTGCTAGTATAATTTTTCCATCTTAAACTCAGGCAGAATCATATGGTATTTTTTAGATTTGCTTTGACCAGTGTACCCCACACTATCAGACATATTTAGATATTTTTCTTTTTCTTGTGTGAATACACTTGTGATTATCACATAGCATATTGTTACCATGATATCATCAACTGTGTTCCACGCAAAAAGAAATACGAACGTTAAATCGTCTACCTTAAGGTCGATCTTTCAATACGCAGATAAGGCCTCGGATTTAACAAAATAAGAAAAATAAAACAAGTTGAAATTGTATAATTCAACAACGATCAGGTCGGTCTTGTGGACACGCAGAGAAAGTCCGATGAATTATACGAAACACCAAAGAAAATAAAGCAAAACCTCAAACAACAACAATCAGGTCGGCCTTGTAAGCACACAAAGAAAGTCCGCTCGTTTGAGAAAATAAAGAAAATCAAACAAGTTTAAATATTTGCAAAATGAACATATGTATACATAATGACTTCTCATTTTGTTTTTCACACTTATTCTTATTTTTGTCATGAAATACACTTCAAGATGTTATCCACATGGTCAAGCATAGTAGTTAGTGTATATCACATCTGAATACTTTTTGATTTTCCGAGCCTACCAAGCACATCAAACAATGATCTTATGGATTTTTCATCTACCCTATCCATGAGTCAGATATGTAAGCCAATGTACCATCATTTCCCAATGATCAATTTCTCAAAATTTTATATATTTTGCATGTTTTCACCTTCTCATTATTTTGCATTTTTCCATAACATGCCATTACTCCTCCTTACTTACAATTGTTACCCTTAAAATGAAAAACTCTATTTTTGGATTTTTCATTTTATAAAAGCAAGACACTATTTTGGGTTTTTTTAATTTTCTTCCCCTTAAACAACAAACGAAATGTAAAGAGAGAAAATTGATCAATCTACACGGATACCTATCTTTTTAAAGTTTCAGAAAACTTTCAGGTTAGAAAGATGAATCATGAAATTTAAGTTAAGCAGAATACTACTCCACGAGCAACTTTTTAATCACTAATAGGTCTTCTAGAAGTACCTGCATACTGGTCAAACTTATCAGTTTACAAATGACCCAAAGCTAAGTGCTTATGGTCGACCAATGTCCTGATTTTGCTTCGAAACCACCTTATGTTTCCATTGTTGTTATTGTTTTCGTAACTCTTTTTATGTACCAATCACAGGTGACTGTGACGAACAACCTACATTTTGTACTTTTGAAAATTTTGGAACAAAACGTTTTTGCTTTTGAAAGAATGTAGGCTGAAATTCATAAAAAAAACTCTGCCATGTTCATCAATGAACCTTTGTTTGGGAGGTTTACCAAAAACTGGAACCTTTTGTGTCCTTTGAGTAGAAGTAGTAGGAACCGGACATTGTTTTGATATATGCCCTTTTTGGCGACAAATATAACATAAACGATTGTTTACGTTGTTCTGTTTTGGAACCTGTAAAGCTTCACAAAAAGTAATATCTCCAAAATGATCATAAAAGGAATCATATACCTGATGGTGATGATCATGAACCCATTTGGATGTTGGGCTTTTTAGAGTAGAACTTCCAGAAGAAAATTGTGCATTTGGATTCTTCTTGTTCTTTGAAGCAGCAACTTTGACAAAAACTTCAGAAATCTTTTGAGCATCAACGCAATAAAATGAAAATTCTTTGTCAGAAAAAATTTGTTATGAACCCTTGAGTTTGTAAAACCTCTCGCGTTTTTTCAGCCTTGAAAACTTCCTTCTTGACTTGCTTCAATTTGATTTTCTTCAAATTTTGTGATTTTGAACCTTGAGCCTCACATACGTCCACTATCTTTAGCTTAAAACCCAAACCAATATATTTACCAGACATTTTCTTCTCAGATGATTTATGCCCATTATCTGCCAATCGAGAAAACTCAGCTATAACTTCTTGCACATTCTTCTTTTCGTAGAAAATTGTCTCATCAAAATCAGGTTGAGAACGAATCTTCTCACTAGAAGTAGTCGACTTCTCATATTTTGTTGACATCAAACCAGACACAAACGTTGAGAATGTAGGAATGTCAGATTTATTCTCATTCGATTTACCAGCCTTCTTGTTTGTCTTCTCCTTCACAACTTTCTCTTCTTCGGAATTTGATGATGAAAACTTTGAATATCACATTCTTTAACTTTTTCTTTCACCTCATTAATAGTGTAGAACACTAATACGATCTTGCTAGTGCATGATTACAATCGGTTTTGAACACAACGAGGTAAATAAACTTCTTTGTATTGATCACAGCTCGTAACAGAGAGAACACAGAGTTTACAGGTTTACACCAGTGAAAACACACAGTTAAGAACGCTCAAACCTTACAACTAGTTCTCTCAACAAGCTAAAACCTTTAAATAGGCTACTGGTCAGCGGACCAACTAACCAGCGTATCAGGTGGTCCGGCGTACCACCTGATCCGCCACTGATCCGCTAGAACCAGGAAACCTAGCATTACAAAATACATACACAAAAGAACAAGACCTAGCACTAGACAACTATATATGCATCTACAAACTCCCCCTTGTCTTGTGCTAGTCTTCAGAAGCCTTTGACTCTGTCTTCTTCCAATCCCTTCTTCTGTTATTTCCCGCATGTATTTCACCTTCAAAGCAAACATTTATAACCTTCTAAAATTGCATAGCTTGATCAAAACACTCAGGTTTGTAAAGAATCTTGTTAGAATGTAGCTTCTCAATATCATTCTTCGACAGATTTATCAATGACATTGGATCGTAGATTCTCACAACCTTGTTATCTTTTTTAACCACTATTACTGCTTCTCCAGAAACTTCATCGTAGTACCACCATCTCAAAGTCTTGATGAAATCCTGTTCAAGCCGTTTCAAAGGTATCTTCTTAATCTGAACTGGCTTTTTATACTTCAAAATTACTACTGGTCTGCCTGTGATTGGATGAATATTCGTTGGATGATCAGAGTAAGTCGGCCTTTGAGGAGTCAAAAACCTAAACCTTCCTTGTCACTCTTCAATCAGCTTCTCTTTAAACACAGCAGCCAAAAGATTTCCTCCATGATTCAGAAATGGACTTCTAGACAAGTCCCTCACATCACAAACATGTAAAGTGTTGAATCTTGAAGCATTCTTCAAATATATAATCCCAAACTCCTTTTTGATAGCATAGCATTTGAGTTCAGAATCATAGATCCAGCTAATAATTTTTCCAGAAGCTTGTCTGCCTTTTCTGTCAAAATACCTTTTCTGATCAACAATCTTTGAAGATTTTTCAACATGAACTGGAAGCTTCTTTTCCCTTTGCTCTTTTAGCCATGCTTCAAACAACAACTTCTTTTCCTCTTCTTCATTCATATCAACATTCTCAGATGCCTCAGGTTGAGTTGATTGTTGCTCTGATTCAACCTTTTCTTCACTATCTTTACCAAAGAAATCAAAACCCTCAGAATAATCATTATCAGAAAAATTTCCATACATCTTCGGATCATATGGATACTCTCAGCCATCATGTCTTCTACTTCCACATGCTCATCTTCATACACAACTTCTTCTTATGAATCATCCTCCTTGTATGGATCAGCAACTGGCACCTTGTCAACATCATCAACATTCAAAGCAAATATGGCAGCCAGCTGTTCCTTTGTATACGGATTAACAAACTCTCCTTCTTTCATTTCCACCCTCGATACTGGAGTTACATCATACACTTGCTTATCTGCAGACTCCCCCTGAGATGTTGTGGCTGTACCAGCAGAAGCAGATGATGTTCCTGCTGCATCAGTACCATACCAGCACCACCAATACCACCATCTGGATTATCAGGGTCATCATTCAAAAATTTCATGACATCCTCTTCTTCTCTGCAACTTTCCTCAGGATTGGGCCTTTTCTCCCCCTGAGCAGATAAAGCAGTTAGCATCTGCTTAAGCTGCTCACCCATAGTAAGAGACAATTGCTTCAGCTCAGCAATTTCCCGATCCTTTGCTTTATCCTGAGCTTTCAATCTAGCAAGTTCCTGTGTATGAGACTGATCTCTGGCTACTAACTCTTTACATAAATTCCTTAACCCAAAAATTTCTTCAGCTTGCAACTTGTTTGTATGCTCCACTTTTTCAAATCTGGCTTGAAACAACGCAAGCTTCAAATCAGTAGCAGAAATTGTTGAAGTAGTTGAAGGAGCAGACGTGGAAGCAGGACCAGTAGCAGACGGTCTCTTAATAGTCAACTTTCTGACCGGTGGTTGTTTTGAACTTTGAACATCTGCAGCTTTGGTGGTTGGTTGAATTGGGATTGAAGACGGAGTAGTCACCTTTTGCTTCTTACTTGGTGGACTTTGCCCAGACTTTCTGGCATCAGCAAGAAAAGAACCTTGCTTCACTCCTTTATATCCAACAGCCATACGCTTCATACGCCTGCCAGGATCAACCGCATGAGCTTTGCCTTTGTCTGCAACTGATTTTCTAACAGACTCCTCCAAACTAGGAGAATAAGCAGGATCACTTCTGTCTTCAGTCTGTTTAGTTCTATCTTCATACTTAGAAGCATCCAAGTTTCTGGACTTCAAATAGTCAATATGTTGCTTTGAACCTTTTCTCACAGAGACATTTCTGGCATTTATAGTAATCGACGTGTAACTACCAGAATCAGACTCTGTCTCAGACGAAATACCATCATTATCACTCATCACATCATCATCCGGAACATTCACCGGTTCAGGATCATTTACAGTTTCAGAAGTAACTTGCTCGGGATTCTGTTGTTGCTGAACAGGTTCTTGAACTACAGGTTGTTGCAAAACAGGTTCTTGCACAAATGCTTCTTGATTTGCTGGTTGCTCAACTTCATCATCATCTACAAACTCAGTTGGAAATCCATTATCATCATAATGTAGTTCATCATGAGAACTATCTGAATGTTTAGCAGCACCATTATCTGGAGCTACATAATCAGGATTCACAAGATGACCAATCAAACGCTTATTCGGTGGAGCAACTACGTTTCCTTTTCGCTTGTAATACACGGGAATCTTTCCAACAGCCACTCTGTTCATGTGCTTCATGTCTATAATTGCAGCATCATTCTTTGGAAGATTCGGATGCATATCATTCAGAATCATCTGTATAAACCTTGGATACATGATACTTCGCACTTGTTTCACCAATATATTTTCTCTCATGTAGTTAAAAATCCATCCAGAGAAATTGAATTCTCTATTTAGCACCAACGCACAGAAGAAAGATAACACCCGCAAATCAAACTCTTCCTGACCCCTTGTTCTATTTCCAAAACACTTAATGATAACATGCATCAAATATTTGTATGAGGACTCAAATTAGCTTTGAGATACCATGGAACATACAATTGTTTATCGTACTTTATCCTTCTTAAAAGAGCTATCAAATCTGCTTCAGGAAATTCAGTTGGGTAATCAGCTTAATCATTCAATCGTAAAACTCTTCGCACGTCAGCTTCAGAAATAACCACATCAGTTTCTAGTATCTTTGCACGAATTACTGATGGCGTCACCGAGCAATCCACTTGCGCTGAATTCCAGAACATTACCAACAAATCTTTATAAGGCGGACACTCATGAGTGGCAGCAAAGAATATCCTTGATCGTTTGACGAACTCAAAAATGTTAAGAAATTGTGGCTTCCACTTTTCTGCAGCATCTAGGAAAGCACAAACATTGTGTTCTCCAATCGATTTAAAATCTGCCATTGCTGTACATATCATCAAAGCAAAACATCAATAAAATCAGTCAATCTAATCATAATTCTCAATGACAAACTCTGATGTTAAGTAAATCACTCAAACGAATAACTTTTTGAAAAATTTTATGAGCGGATCAAACCACGGATCAAATTTGTGCATCCAGATCATCTGGTCCGGCGGATCAGTTACGGATCACTTTACCATGCGGATCACTTGATCCGGCGGATCAGACTTGTTGACTGCGGGTCAGTTTCGTCAAACGGATCATCTTCGGATCAGTTTGAAATATTGACCAAATGTGGTCCGGCGGATCAATTGATCCGGCGGACGATCAGTTTATCGAACAGTCATTTTGAATTACATGCAATTTTGAAGTGTTTGTTTTGGAATCAAAGACCAAGGGTTCACTCGAGAGTATAATGCGACTCTAATAATGTGTTTTATACACATGAACATTGAATAAAATCTGTTAAACAAACATCAAGTCGGTTTCACTTAAAAACCGAAACTTAAATCTCAATTTTAACACAACTCAGACAACCATTGCAGGAATCAAGACCATGAACCTGTGCGTATTCAGTGTACCTACCTGTAGCAACAAAAATTTCGAGCAGCACTTCGTTATCGAATGAGAAATCAAGAAAAAAACGAATGAGAGAAGTTTTTGGGGGTTTCTGTGTTGAATGTATATGATCCGCAAGTTATGAACTCTCGCGGATCAAATTCTTTATTTATACCCAATGTGGTCCGCCAGCGGATCAGTTGATCCGACGGATCAGAAATGACCACATTGCCCTTGAACATCAAATTTCTCATTTTTTATCAAAAACATTCAAATTCTTCAATTTCAAACATGATGAACTGATTTAGCATCGATTGTGATTCATTTTAAACGAGAATTTTTATCACTAGATTCAGTTGATCAAAAAATAAACCAGAATGAAAATCTTTTTGATTTTTATCAAATTTATATCAAAACACACTAAAATCTTTTTGATTTTTCGAACTTATGCAAAAACACACCTAAAATCTTTTTGGATTTTCTAAAATAAGCAAAAACAGCAAACCAACAGAAATCAGGAAATCAAAATGCAATAAGTTATATTTTTGTGAGAAAGATCACAACGTGAGATCATATCAGACATAACGCATCATACACACTTCAATTTCAAAATACTAAGCATGCAAGCCAAGTTGTCTGAGAATACAACCATTTGGTTTATTTCAGCAAGTCATATTTATAGCTTTCTGATATACAATTAAGTGTATTTATCAAGCATTAATAACATGGTACCCACATGATCAGGAATACTGGCAAACTGCTTATTCCATTTTTATATTTTCTTTTATTCAAGCCAAGTTACTTGCAGCAGATTTTTCATACTGATAATGTAAACTTGCTTATACAGAACAGATTTTCACAGAGATATCTTGCTCATGATGTTTCTTGCAAAAAGAAATCAGAACCCTAAACAAACAACAATCAGGTCGGCCGGTAGGCACGCAGAGAAAGTCCGATTGTTTAGGAAAATAAGAAATATAAAATAAAGCAGAAGTTGTATAATCCAACAACAATCAGGTCGGTACTCACGTACACGCAGAGAAAGTCCGATGGATTATACGAAACACCAAGAAAATAAAGCAGAACGTCAAACGAACAACAATCAGGTCGATCTTTCGATACGCAGAGAAAGTCCGATCGTTTGACAAAATAAAGAAAATCAAACAAGTTTAAATCTTTCAAAATAAAACAAACATACATCAGAACATCTCTTTATTCTGTTTTTGGTATTTTCATCTTTCATTATGCCAGATTTACACAGTACCCATCACGGTGTGTAACCACAATTATCAAGCAGGCATTATCTTTATATCATACTCACATATATCAGATTACTCAGCACATTCAATCAAAACAAACAAGTACCTACAGCCTTTCTTTCTACTCTATCCATGGCAGATAACGTATGCTGATGTACCATGATTTCTCACAAGGTTGGATCAAAATTTCTCAATTTTAATTTTTTAATTTTTATATGTTTTGGCTTTTTCAATTTTTTTATGCTTTTTCCTTTTTTTTTAAAACAGAAAATACACTATTTTTTTATTTTTCAATTACTCCCCCCTAAAAAGCAGAAAAACAAAAGAAATAACAAAAACAAAGAAAATGATCAACTGAACCAGATCAAATAGCAGTTAACCGAATAACCCCATTGATTTTCAATAAAAATTGAAGGCGAGCTTTATCAAACGCTTTTGTAAACAAGTCAGCTCTTTGAAAATCAGTGTGAATCTTTTGCAAATCGATCAATTTCTTTTTGTAGCAATCACGAATAAAGTGATATCGGATATCAATGTGCTTAGTTTTAGAATGTTGCACGGGGTTTTTCGTGATAGATATGGCAGCTGAATTATCAATAAAAATGGGAGTATTTAGAAATGTCAAACCATAATCGCGCAACTGCTGTTGTATCCACAGAACCTGTGAACAGCAACTGGAAGCCGCCACGTACTCAGCCTCCGCAGTCGAGGTTGCAACCGAGGTTTGCTTTTTGCACTGCCACGACACGAGTCGTTCTCCCAAAAATTGACACCCGGTGGTTGTAGATTTGAAATTTATCTTGCATCCACCATAATCGGAATCAGAATATGCAGTAAAATCAAACTTATTATCATTAGGATACCAGATACCCAGATCCTGGTTACCCTTCAAATAAGCAAAGATTCTGTCTACTGCCACCATGTGAGAAACCTTCGGAGCAGCTTGATATCTAGCACATAAACACACAGCAAACATGATGTCAGGACGAGAAGCAGTTAAATACATTAAAGAACCGATCTTAGCCCTAAACAATGTTGGATCCACTTTGGCACCAGACTCATCTGGTCCAAGACCATGAGAAACCTGTAACGGTGTGCTTGGAATCCGAACATCACCAATCTTAAATCGAGCCAAAATATAAGTAACATATTTCGATTGATGTAGAAAGATGCCTTTGGCCGATTGGTGGACTTGAAGACCTAAAAAGAATCCCATCTCGCCCATTGAACTCATTTCAAATTCCGTTTGCATGACACGCTCAAATTCTTTACACAACGCGTCATTTGTGCTCCCAAATATGATATCATCCACACACACCTGAACTAGCAATAAATCTTTCCCAAACCGCTTCGAAAAAAGTGTGCAATCTACAGTGCCACGACGAAAACCGTTGTCGAGCAAATGTGTAGAAAGCGTCTCATACCAGGCTCTCGGGGCCTGATGGAGACCGTATAACGCTTTGTCGAGTTTGTACACACGGTCAGGAAAGTCGGGATCATAGAATCCAGGTGGCTGCATCACGTAAACCTCTTCAAGAATCTTCCCGTTGAGAAAAGCACTTTTAACATCCATTTGATATACTTTAAATCCATGAAATGCTGCAAAAGCTAAAAAGATTCGAATAGCTTCAATCCGCGCAACTGGAGCATAGACCTCATTGAAATCAACACCCTCAATTTGAGAAAATCCTTGAACCACTAAACGAGCTTTGTTACGAACAATGATGCCTCGATCATCCTTTTTACACTTGAATACACATCTAGTACCACATGCTTTCTTAGCATCTTTGGGAAGATCAACCAAATGCCAAACACCCAACTTATGGAATTGTTGCAACTCCTCCTGCATAGCCTCAACCCAGGATGAATCTTCCAACGCTTGTTGATAATTGGTCGGCTCAACTTGAGACAGAAAACAAGAATGAAACATATCATTCTGAACACCCGAATCTCGAATTTCAGCAATCAAAGCATCGACATTATCAGATAACTGATGGCGTGTGCGCACCCCAGAAGTCAAATCTCTAATAATATTCTCTTGAGGATGAATAGAATGAATTCGGAGATTAGTCGAATTAGGAACCTCAACAATATCATCAAGAGTATTGAGTGTAGAATCTGCATCCTCCGAACTTGATAATTCACCAGGCAATAAAGTATTTAGGACAGACGAACTTGTGCTTGGTAAAGGAATTGGATCAACCAAAGGTATTGATTCTGCTTTGGAATACACGATCCAGAATTAAGCATGGTATGAATGATAACACCAGTCATATCATCAGTAAGCTCATCAGCAGAGTCAGTGTGTGCATCCAAGAAAGAATCAAAGAACGTCTTATAATAAAAAATAGAACCATCAACCGATTTGGGCTTCAGAAAAGTATGTCTTCGACAATCCACATGCAAATGGCTCTCAATGGTTTTTGAAGACGGAAAATAGACACGTTTCATTGGATGTTGATAACCAACAAAAATGCCTTCCATAGCCTTAGCTTCAAATTTAGCACCACCTTTGAGAACGATGCATAAACACCCAAATGGTTCCAGAAAATCTATAATTCGGCTTTCTACCTTTGAGCAAATGGTAACACGTCTTGTTGAACCGCTTAACAATAAGAACTCTATTAAGCACGTGACAAGCAGTATGAACCGCTTCAGACCAGAACTTGATTGGTAGATTTGCATCAGCTAACATAGTTCTTGCGGTCTCTATTAAAGTGCGATTCTTTCTCTCAGCCACTCCATTTTGTTGTGGAGTGTATGGAGCACTAAATTCATGAGAAATTCCAAAAGAATCACAAAATGCTTTCATCGATGCGTTCTTGAATTCAGTACCATTGTCGGTATGAATACGACAAATCTTGTGCTTGTAAAGATTCTCAAACTTGGACAATAACCGCTGAATAGTTGCTGGAGTTTCATCCTTAGAATGTAATGACGCGACCCAAGAGAAACACGAAAAATCATCTGTAATTACCAAACAGTAAAAACTTCCATCCACACTTCTAACATTCATAGGACCAAAAAGATCATATGAAGTAGCTCCAACGGAGTAACAATGGAATTGACACGTTTGTACGGATGAGACTTTTTCTGTTGCTTCCCTTTTTTGCATGAAATGCACACATCATCAATCGAAAAACGATTCTTCGAAACTCCCTCAACCAAATTGTGATTAACTAAGTAATTCATCTTGCGGTGGTTAAGATGACCCATACGACGATGCCACAAAATTGACTCTTTTTCAGTGGCTTTGGATATGAAACATGTAGCCGACACTGTAGACGAGGTCTGATTCATATTCAAAACATATAAGTCTCGAAACCGAGGTGCACGCATCACTATCCATTCATCAGGAATTTGAAATCCGGGCTTCAAAAAGATACACTCAGAACTTGTGAACGCAGTAGTATACTGCTTATCACATATTTGTGAGACACTCAGGAGATTGTGCTGCAACTCTTCCACAAATTGAACTTTGTCAAATGTAACTTTGTCATTTCCCAGTTTTCCTTCTCCAGTGATTCTACCTCCTTTATGACCAGCAAAGGTAGCTCCCCCACCATTGATTGGTTTAACATCGGTAAGTAAGGAGAGATTACCAGTCATGTGCCTGGATGCTCCACTATCAATAACCCAAAAGTTGTTGACAGCTGGCTTTCGAGCACCCTGCACATAGTAGCAAAAAGTTAGTGAGAATCTGGACCCAAGCATTCAGCTTTGGGTCGACTTGTGTCTTCTGAAAAATCTTCAGTGGCTTTAGAAGTCATTTTAGGCAACCACTTTTGCCTGATTACAGGAACAGATGAATCTGTGGTGACATTGTCTGAAGATGAACTATCAACAGATTTCTTAGTTTTAGAAAATTTTTCTCTTTTGAAAAAATGTTTTGTAACCACATTTCCATCTGTGTGTTTTGACTCAGAAACATTATCAGATTTCTTTGATTCAGCAGCGGAAGCTCGTTTCTCGGCCAAAACAGGACAACGATTGCGTATATGACCTTTCTGATAACAGTGATAACATCTCCTTCTATCAACAAACATAACAAGAAAATGAGATCCTGAATCTAGAGAACTGTTATCATCAGACATATGTCGTCCCTCTCTTCGTGGAGCCTTAGCATTAAATCCTTGCGATTTGTGCTTAGGAAGAGATTTAAACATTGGTTTAACATAACCAAATTGGTTATAAAAACCAAACACATCAACACCACATTGATCAGCATACCCTTTGGGTTTGACACGGTCATGCTTGATTTTATCAAACTTTCCAAACTGTTTTTCACAAGACCCAAAATCATCGTAAAAATCATAATCCTCACAAAAACCATATGCCTCATAGTCAAAACGGTTTGTTTTAGCCGAAAATCTTCCATCAGAATTATAAAAATTCTTAGGTGAGTACAGTGACGCTTTTGACTTTGGGAAAATTTTCTGATCATCAGGACTTGATTTAAGTTTCAACAAGGAACCAGTTTTATCAGTTTTATGTTTAGACACAGATTCTTCGTTTTCATCAACATAAAACACTTTGGAAATTTTGGTTGGGTCAACACAGCATAGCGGAAATTCTTCATCTGAAAATATGGTATCACTACCTTTCAGAGAATACCTTTGCACTTTCTTAGAACACTCACCCATCTCAACCTTACCTTTTTGTTTGACATTTACATTCTTCTTTGCAGGCTGTTGAACTTTTTCAGGTTTCTTCTGATTGACCTTAGAAAGTTCATCAGGATGTCCAAAACCAATACCATTAAACTTTTCTGACTTTGACAACGGTACTGGTATTGAATGAACATCTGGTGTGATGGTGTTGCTCTTAGTCACAGATTCTTTTTCATAAAACAAATTACGACCTTTTGCAAATTTTGAATTTTCAAATTCTTTCATTTTCTTTTCAGTTTCTTTGACCTTCTCAGCAGCTTCTAAAGGTGTAAGATTTACACTTTTAGAAGAGTTTACCATAGAATCATGAGTCTCAGACTGTTTCTTAACAACATTGACAGTTTTGGACACATTTTTCAAAGGCTTCCTCTTATGAGTGCCTTTGGAGTTGTCAGATACTCCTTCAGTAAAACTGGAATAATCAAACACCACACCTGGTTTGACATTCGATTCATTTGGACCTTTCCCATGCACAATTGGTGGTGGAACAGAAGTACACCCTGATTCTTTAAGCACATCTTTTAAATTTTCATCTTTGCACAGAAAACTAGCAAAGGAAGATGAATTTTTTTAATTGTCCAATTGCCTCTGAAGATCTAATATTTCAGTTTTTAATTCTGAAATTTTAGAATTAGCTTCTGCAAGCTTTTTCTCAGAAAAAATATAATCCTCAGTTTTGTTATTCAATTCAATTTTCGTGCTTAGAATCAAAGCATGCTCACTTTTCAATTCTGCCTTAACAGCCTCCCACCTTTGTTTATAGATTGCAACATTTTCTTCTGCCAATGTGTATTTATCATAATACATGACTTTCTCATCAGAAAGTTCTTTCAGTTGATTGGCAATTGTTGTGCAAAATTCACAGATGGTAGAATGTACCTGAACATGAGCCATGAATGCTTGATGACCCTTAGCAAAGAAATCTTCTCCTGGCAGATCAGAATCATCTTCAGATATTACATGCCTCTCCTCGGTGCATAACAATGCTGACTCATCAGGACAATCAGCAGCCCAGTCGTATCCTTCACCAGTTTGCGAGACTAATGCCTTAGATTCTGTGTTGGATCCACTAGCAACTGCATTTGAGCTTGACGGACTTGTGTAACTTCTCGACCCTTGATTACTCTTAGAGGCATATTTCTGAAATAATTTCGAAGTTTCCTGCTTCTTTGCTTTGGTACACTCCTTTGCAAAATGGCCATAATTTTGGCAGTTATAACATCGAACCTTGGATTTATCAAACCCCAATTTGCCTTCAGGATTAAGATCTTTACGTCCAGTCTTCTCCATAAACCTCTTACCTCTTCTAACGAGCATTGCCATTGACCAATTAATGTCCATTAACTCTAGATCATCGGGATCAATTTGTTCATAATCTTCTTCAGTCAGTTCAGCACTAGTTAGCTTTCCAGCTATCACTCCATTGTAGCACGAAATCATTGCCGAAAATAATGCCATATAGTCATTTGTAGTTTTTGCTGAAAAGACATTCTGACTTAGAGCAGGTGGTGGAGATTGATTAGAATACACAGGATATGTAACAGCAGCTTTGGTAGAATATCCCTCACTAGATGAACCTCTTGACATGTTAGCATGACTACTCGAAGTGTTTTCCACATAAAACGCCGTTGTTGGTGGATTAGAATTTGCTTTAGCCTTTGCATGCATCGTTGATGCATTATCACCAAAATAGACATCTGGATTTTGAACTTGAGTTGGCAAATTTTTCACACGTCTCATATCCAACTCCCGAGCTAGCAAATTTCGAGTAAGATCATCATATGAAATATCATCGAAATCCTTTTTATGAGTTAACAAAAGAATATATCCTTCCCAAGTTGCTGGCAAAGCATCCAAAAGTTTCTCTTTCAGTTCTCCAGCATCCTTCTTCACCCCAACAATATCCAACTCACTCACCAAATGAGATAACCTTGAAATCAGATCATTAATGCTTTCATTAGAGACATGACAGAAATTATCGTACTCTCGTAGCAACACCTTTTTCTTACTCTTCTTATATTGAGCATTTCCTTCACATCTATGACACAATGCTTCCCATAAAGCCTTTGACGTTGTGTGCATCTTAAATTGATGTAAAATATCCTTTGGTAATGCCATTGACAAATTTGAGTAAGCTTTTCTTTCCAATTTGAAAGATTCCTTTTCAGTATCATTCATTTTGTTGTATGGCTTTTCTTGACCAGCAAATTCACCCATGGTAAACTTTGGAATTGTATAGCCATCCAACATTGGAGTCCAAACGGTGACATCCGTGACACCGATGTATGATTCATATCGGGTTTTCTAATTGTGAAAATCCTCAAACTTCATCAACTTAGGAACCTTATTGGTAGTTCCTATTTTATTATCATAGTTCAATAACGCTTGTACAGTTGACGACATCGCAGCAAATGCCTGGAACGGATCCATGATTAACAAAGCTTCAATTCTGTTGTCAGCGGATAAAGTATCGAACCCCGGACCAAAATCTGACCTTCGTATCAAATTCCAAGTTAACGGATCAGAAATATTCTCCCCGGATCAAATTCAACCCGCGGATCAGAAATTCTTCTACCGGATCACAAATAACCCGCGGATCAACTGATACGCTGCTCACTGATACGCTGGAACTGTCGCGGATCAAACAATAACCGCCACGGATCAGTGTTTGAAGATTGCTTGGCGAATCAGATTCAGCGGATCACTGAACCTGATGAATTTGCACTTGCGGATCAAAAGCTTCAACCGACGGATCACCAGCGGATCACCCACGGACCAGAACCAAAATGAATAATTTTCACAATTTTTGACTTTTAATGCTTGAATACAATGTACAACTCAGCGAAAATGAACCAGAAGCAATCCGAATGAAGAAAACATACTGAATTGACGAAGAACTGAGAAGAATTGATCGAAATATTACCAAAACCGAAGTTTTTCTCTCCAAAACCCAAAACCGATCTACAAATCACAGCAAACGAGCAAACCTGCTCTGATACCACTTGTAGAACACTAATACGATCTTGCTAGTGCATGATTACAATCTGTTTTGAACACAACGAGGTAAATAAACTTCTTTGTATTGATCACAGCTCGTAACAAAGAGAACACAGAGTTTACAGGTTTACACCAGTGAAAACACACAGTTAAGAACGCTCAAACCTTACAACTAGTTCTCTCAACAAGCTAAAACCTTTAAATAGGCTACTGGTCAGCGGACCAACTAACCAGCGTATCAGGTGGTCCGGCGTACCACCTGATCCGCCACTGATCCGCTAGAACCAGGAAACCTAGCATTACAAAATACATACACAAAAGAACAAGACCTAGCACTAGACAACTATATATGCATCTACAAATAGCTTCGTTGATACTCGTTGGGGGTGACGCTGTCTTGTCAAACATTCTTTCAAAATTTTCATCGTTTGCTAAGAAGCTTGTGAAAGATTGTGAATTGGTGACATTGTTCAAAAGACGATTTACATCAATCACTTGGATCTTCAAATCGGAAATCTTTTGTTGTGCTTCAGCCAATTCCTTTTCTGTAGCTATCAACCTTTTAGCAACTTTGTGAGTTTCAAACTTTTGCAATCATAGATTATCAAGTTCAGCAAACAACTCTTTCTTCCACTTATTTTCATTTCTTTACTGAATGTCAAGATTTCCATTTTGCAATTTATTCACTCTTGCTAACTCTCTCTTTTCATCAAGTAGCTTTTCCATATTAATCTGATAGGCTTCAATTTTGGCAACATACTCATCAGAAGTCTTGTTAAGAAAATCAAGTTTAATTTTTATTTTTAAATAAATCATTGAAATCTTTTTCAACGTCTTTCGCTTCAGCTTTCCATTTTTTCAGTTTCTTTAACTAACTAATCATTTTCTTCAATCAACTTCGCAGTCTTTGCTTCAAGATCCTTTCCATCCTTTTTAGAAAATTTCAAATCTTCCTTTACCAATTGAAGAACTTCGGTAAGCATCTTAACTTCCTTCACCAATGAATCATGTTCTTTCAATAATCCCACATATTCTTTTAACAAACCTTCCATATTAGATTCAAAATTTTCATTCTCGGTATATTCATAAGAACTCGAATCAGAATAATAATCATCTTGTTCATATGTAACGATCAAAGATGACTTATCAGGAAATACTTTTCCCCAATTATAAGTACTACCATCCTCATTCTGAGCAGTCAACGTTGTTGTACTTGATGAAGCTTGAGAACCACTAGTAGTTTTTGAATCAGATGTATTTAATGAAGATTCCTGACACTCTCTTTGAAAATGACCAAGTTTTGAACATTTGTAACATTTAACTTTTGATTTGTCGAAACCCAAATGTCCATCTTGAGTAATAGTCCTCCTACCATTTCTCTTCATAAACCTTCTTGCTCTTTGTGACAACATAGATAGTTGCCATGCCATATCCATTTCATCAAGATTGTTTTCATTAATTTCATTGAAATCTTCTCTAGTAATCTTAGCATCACCAACATTGTTGATTATAAAACCAATAGAAGATGAAATTAAAGCAGTTATAAGAGCAACACATTCATTAGTTGTTTCAGCAGAAAAAGCATTTTGATTTGTTAATCGGAGAATTGTAACACTACAACCCCTTAAAGAATTATTGTCCGAAGCTCCAGACACATTTCCAACAAAGCCAAGTGATGGTGCAGAACTAAGACCTGGTTTAGCCTTAGCAGTGATACTTGCCGCATTCTCACCATGATATAACTCTATATTTTGCAACTTAGCAGTAGACTTGTTGGAATTCATCATTTCCATCACTCAAGCATGAAGTTTACCAGTTAATGCATGAAATGATAATGTGGAAACTCTTTGTCATGTGTAAGTAACAAAACATAATTTTCCCGTTTTTGTGGTAAAGCCTCCATTATCTTCTCTTTTAACTCTTCATCGGTCATCATTTCCATCTCTCAAGCATGAAGTTTACCAGTTAATGCATGAAATGATAATGTGGAAAACTATTTGTCATGTGTAAGTAACAAAACATAATTTTCCCGTTTTTCTAGTGAAGCCTCCATTATCTTCTCTTTCAACTCTTCATCGGTTTTCTCAATCCCGACAATCTTCAATTCACTAATAAGATGTGAAAATCTTGATACAAGAGCAGTGATATTTTCATTTTCAATATGCTAAAAGTTATCAAACTCCATGTTCAACACCTTTCTTCGACTCTTTATGTATTGATCATTACCTTCACATCTTGCCGATAACGCATCCCACAATTGTTTCGATTTCTTACAAGTGCTGAATTGATGTAGTAAGATAACCAAACGCTTTTTATTCAAGCTCATAATGTTTCCTCTCAGCAGCATCAAAGGTATGGATTTCTTTAAAATATCCTTGATCAGTTGGATGCATGGAAAGCTTTCGAATTAGAATCCATAGATCGATATCATTCATGCTTATGTAAGCAGAAAACCGTTGTTTCTGGTTTTGATAATCTTCCAATTTTAACAACTTGAGAACTTTCTGGCTTGTTCCAATTTCGTTGTCAAAATTAATCAAGGTTTGCATCACATTTTGCATAACAGCAAAAGCTTGGAAATCCGACATTTTTAAAAATTTCAAATTCTTGTTATCCGAACCGAACCCAAACTTAAAACCTCTATCCGAACCGAAAATTTAGCCAAACTGAACCCGAACAGAAAAATTTAGCTGAACCGTAGCCAAATTGGAGCTTAAACGAACTGAAGATGGATCACCGAGCCTGTCCGAACTCAGATTGTCTGAACTGAAGACTATCCAAACTTGAGAATACGAACCAGATCCGAATCCAATCCGAACTGGTACTTCGTGTGACCGAACTAGAAATGAACTCGTCCGAACCAAACTCAAACAACCGAACTAGAAGTGAATATACGAACCGATAGTTCAGATGACGGTTATTCCGAACAGAATGTTCCTCAGCCGAACCTAAACATTTTCACTCAAAATTCACAATTTTGGATAGAATTGAACGTGATTTTCAGCAATGGACCAGAAAAAGTGACGATGAATGATTTAGGAGAAAATTTTTCACGAAATTCTCGACTGAAAAGGTTAAAAACTCGCAAAAACACTTCAATTTGACACTTTTTGACTCCAAAAGTCCGAAAATAGCAACCATAGATCAGTAGAATGAACCAGAAAGCTCTGATACCACTTGAAAGTTTGTGAGCATCAGATCGTCTACTCAATCTAGCTATTTCGGATAAGAAACGTAATAAAAACGATTGCTTTATTGATCACAGAAGACTCAACTACAATCTGGAATCACTCAGAGAACACACCTCACACTTAAGATCAGACCTCCCTCACTTAGTTCTAACTCTGTTACGAATTACAAAGCACAAAAAACTATATATACTCGACCAGCCGAACTCCAGGCGAACTGCCAGTTCGCCTAATCCGAACTGCCAGTTCGGATCCAGTTTGTATGGCAGCTTGGCTTTGTCTTGTTCTTCACATCGTCTTGCTCAGATACTTCACAAAACGCACAGATTATGTATCAACAAGGGCAAATTCTTACACTTATTTGAGAATAAACATATCTTTGGTGGGTTGGCAAACTGTTTTATAACCTTGCTTTAAGGTAGAACTAATGACTTTTTAGTTGAATGTTTATTATCAACTTCTTTGAACAAGCGTGCTCTACGTATCACACGCCATTTAAGGAGTCGAAACCTTATCAATTAGACTTGTGACACCTGGTTGGGGGACGATGCATGATCCTTCGGGTGACTCGCGTCCCATGCTACATGATACGTTTGGGGTCCTTGTGTCTATGTAAGCAAACCCGACTGACCACGCGTGAGCGGGCTGAAAGTTTCTAGTTGGAAAAAGGGTTGGTAAAAATTTTGTCACTTCACGGAAGTCAAAAAAGTACATGTTTGTGAACTTGGCTCTGGTTATTACAGACATGCATGGAGGAGAGCGATGCATGGATGAGATGGGCTTTAGTCCGTTTAAAAGATCATTTTTATAATCAAATAATCCGGCACGGAGAGTTCTTCCCCTGCTGGTTCATGAGGGCGTGTTGAATGTAACGGTGGCCCGACCAAGGAGCTCTTCATCCAAACGGTATTAGTATTACTATATTTGTTTATTATTAGCACAGTTCCCCGGTGTTTGTACCTTACATAGACGATCGCCCGGGAGAGTAGTGATAATAGACTTGAGGCTGAGAGGCGATCTAGTTGCCTGATAATAAATAATCTTACGGGAAGAGAATGATCTCTGGGGACCAATACCACCATTGATAAGTCCCCCAAATGATATTATCTTCAACTAAGTTGACCAAGACACACCTTTTTATTAGCATTAATATTATTAAGCATATTTTATATTTATCACTAACTCTTCACTTGAAGAATGGTCAGGTTAGACATCGGCAACGGTGAAGTATCAAGAACCCTCTTTTTCATTTGTGTCTTTGAACGATCCTGATTCAGCTTACCACTGCTATACTGCTCCACGATGGGTGCACTTGCCCGTGAATGTGGTGAAATAGTAGTTGTCTAAGTAAATCGTGTTCTCTAAATTAAAAATCTTAATGCTAAAAATGGTTTCACTAATATTATAATGTTTTATATACACCGTACGCACACCAAGGTTTTTTGGCACCGTTGCCAGGGACACAAAACGAAGATTTTGAGAAAAATCTGAGTTGACGGCCTAACCTTAGTAAATGTGTATACTTGTATCGTAATTTTCTTTCTTCTTTATTTTCTTAAAAATTAGATTTTTATAAAAGTAAATAACGAAAATATAAATCTAACTTTCAAACTTTTTTTATAGAATGTACATCAGCCTAGGTAATGTCCAGAACACGCACAGCTTAGATTGATTTTCTTTTCTGTATAATGAAGATCTGGTTACAGCTAATTCTTGTTTTTGTTTCTGCTTTTAGGAAATGCTTGAAACTACAACAGAAAGACGTATTGGACCCGCTCCCTGAACCAGAACGATTTCTTCACAGTAGACTCCAATCCCGTTCCAAAATTGATGTTGTCATCAAGAAGCCAATCCTGACGGAAAACGAGCGGACAGTTATTGACTACCTAAGACCAAACAAAGTCAACTTTGGTGCTGCCATTGCCCTTCCTGGTGTCAATACTAACAACTTCGAGATTCGATCTCAGTTGGTGCAGATGCTCCAAAGTTCTGCAACTCTTCACGGCCTGCCCGATGAAGACCCTCACTCTCACATCACAAACTTCCTTGTAGTTTGTGAGAAATTCAAGTCCAAAGGAGCCTCTAACGACGCCGTTTGACTTTGCATGTTTCCGTTCTCACTCAAGAACCATGTGAAACATGGCTGAACGCTCTACCCAATGGATCTATTACCACTTGTGACGAGCTTGTTTAGAAGTTTCTTTATATGTTGATACCTGATATGTGCGTCGTGTGAAGTATCGAGCAAGGAACAAGTTCATGCCAAAGTAGGTCTGGCCGAACATGGTCCGAACCTGAAGTTCGGACTGGCCGAACCTGAGGTTCGGACGAAGCTCGGCCAGCTGAGTATAAATTGATGGTTGTTCTTTGTAATAGTTAGTTCTGAGCGTGTGAGAATTTTGTTGAGTGTGTGTTTGTGAGTGTGTTTCTCTGAGTCTGTTTCTAAGTGTTTACTGATTGTAATTCTTCGTCTTGATCAACTAAATAATCGGTTAATTACGTTTTGATGTCCGATTAGCTAGATTGAGTAGACGATCCGATGCTCTCGCATTTTCAAGTGGTATCAGAGCTTTTTGGTTCACTCTACTGATATGTGGTTGCTATTTTTGGATTTTTGAGGCGTTTTTGGTGATTCTCGAGTTTGTTTACGTGTTTCCGATCAATTCTGTCGAGTTTTTCATGTCTAAATTGCTCCTAAATCATTCCTTATCAGCTTTTCTATTTGACTGCTGCAAATCTCATTAAAATTTATCAAAATTCAATTGTTTTTGAGAAATTATATCGAGGTTTGGAGAAGTCTGGTCAGGTTCGGAGTAACTACTCCGAAGCTCAAGTTAGGAGCAGGTTCGGTCGAGGATCGGACCAAGTTCAGTGAGAGTTCGGTGGTTCATAGAAGTTCGGTCAGTTGGTTAGGTTCGGAGCTAGTTCGGACAGAGTTCGGGCTTTTGGATTTAGGTTCGGAAGACGTTCGGAGGAAGTTCGGAGCTTTGATATAGGTTGGGAGCAAGTTCGGCCGGTAGAATCTAAAAGTTTTCAAACGATGTCGGAATTTCAAGCGTTTGCTGCGATGCAGAGTGTGATGCAAACCATGTTGAATTTTGATAATGAAATCGGAACAAGCCAGAAAGTTACCAAATTGTTGAAGCTAGAAGATTATCAAAATTGGAAGAAACGATTTTCTGCATACATCAGCACAAATGATATTGATTTATGGATTCCGATTCGAAAGTTGTATGAACGACCAACTGAAGATGGAGATTATAAGGAACTTCAAGATTTTGATGCTGCTGAAAGAAAAAGTTATGAGCTTGAAAAGAAAGTTTATGGTTATCTTACTTTGGCTTTACCTACCGAACTGTTACATCAATTCAACACTTGTAAGAAATCAAAGCAATTGTGGGATGCTCTCTCAGCAAGATGTGAGGGTAATGATGATTACAAGAAGAGTCGGAAGAAAGTGTTGAATAAAGAATTTGATAATTTTCAAAATTATGAAAATGAGAACATTACTGCTCTCGTTTCATGGTTTTCACATCTAATCAGTGAATTAAAGATAGCTGGTATTGAGAAATCTGATGCTGATTTGAAGGAAAAGATTATGGAAGCTTTACCTGAAAAGTGGAAGAATTATGTTTTGCTACTCACTCATGACAAGGATTATTCTACAATGACGTTTCACGATCTTACTGGAAAACATCATGCTCGGGAAATGGAAATGTTAAATTCAAAGAAGTCAACTGCTACTCTGCAAAATCCTGAATTGTATCATGGTGAGAATACGGCAAGCATGAATGCTAAATCTAAGTCAAATCTGAGTTCTGCACCACGTGTTGCTTTCTTGTCTGGAAGTTCTGGAAATTTTGATAACAATTCATCACGGGATTGTAGTTTTACAATTCCAATATCATCAAGTCAGAATGCGTTTTCTGCTGAATCAACAGATGATTGTGCTAAAATGATTTCTGCATTGATTTCATCATCTTTTGGTTTGATTATCAAGAATGTTGCTGATGCAAAGTTAACCAGCGATGATCTTGATGCACTTGATGATGATCAACCAACTGAACTTGATATATCTTGGCAATATGCTATGTTATGTCAAAGATCGAAGAGGTTCTTCAAGAAACATGGAAGAAATCTTTCTGGTGATAAAGTGGGTTTTGACAAGTCAAAGTTAAAATGTTATAAATGTTCACAACTTGGACATTTTGCCAAAGATTGTCAACGGGCACATGCAAGCAAGCCTGGTTTTGTTCAATCACCCAAGCCTAGTTTTACTCAGCCATCTACTAGTAACACAAGCAAGACAACAGCTTTGACAGCTCAACATGATGGTGTTTATGATTGGGGTCAACATTTTGGATATGATACATCAACATTAATTGTCACACATGACAAAGATGACTATTATTCTAATTCGAGTTCATATGACGCTGCTGAGAGTGAGAAATTTGAGTCTAAAATTGAAGCCTTGATGAAAGAAAACGAATTTTTGATTGAAGAAATCAAAAGAGTTACTGCTGACTTAAAAATGATTAGTTCGGAGTTGGGAATTTCTAAGGAAAATGAGAAGGAATTGGGTGTGAAACATGAATGTCTGCTTAAAGAGATCAAATTGTTGAATGAAGTTTTAGAAATTTCTAAACGAGATAAAAGGGATGTGGAAACTGCAAAAGCTAAGATCTGTAAAGAAAGAGATGAGTTGGTGTTTGAAGTCAAGAAATGGAAAGATGAAGCAGAAGATACGACTAATGATTTTCAGAATTTGTTTGATAAATCCAAATTTAAGCTTGATCTGCTTACAAGGAATGTTGAAGAATCAACTGCTAAGATCGAAGCATATCAAGTTGACATGGAAAAGTTGTTGGATGAGAAGCGGGAGTTGGTTCGTGTAAATAAAGTTCAAGCAGCAAATTTAGATATTCAAAAGCGCAATGAAAATAAATTGAAAAATGAATTATTTGAAGGCCTTGATAATCTTCGATTGCAAAAATTTGAAACTCACAAAGTTGCGAAGCGATTGATTGCTAAAGAAAAAGAATTCGCTGAAGCTCAACAACATATTTCTGATCTAAAAATTCAAGTTCTTGATGCTAACAGATTACTCAATAATGTTTCAAATTCTCAAGTATTCACAAGCTTCTTTTCTAATGATGAAAATTTTGAGAAAATGTTTGATAAGACTGCATCACCCCTGCTCATATCAAAGAAGCTTTCAAAGAAGTGAAGGAACAAGTTGACGAATTTGATTATTCAAAGGTTTCATCATCTACTATTGAGGTTGAGAAGGTTGTGACGAAAAAGAAGAATAGGAAGAATAAGAAAAAGAAGAAAAGAAATCTGAAGTTTCTCCTACTCCAAAATTTGTATCTGGTTCATCTTCTACTGATAATGAGAAGTCAGCTACTTCAAGTGACAAGATTAAGTCACAATCTGCATTTGATGAAAAGATCTTTTATGATCAAAAGAATGTGACTGAAGTGAAAGCTGAATTTTCTCGGTTAGCAAAGCATGGACATTATACATCTGAGGAGAAAGTTGTTGGAAAGAGGGTTGGCTTGGGTTTTCATGAGAAGAAGGATAAAGCTGAGGAGGTTCTAGCATCTGCATCACAAAACTTGAAGAAACTTAAGATGCAGTAAGTGAAGAAGGAAGTGTTCAAAGCAGACAAAGTTCAACCTGAGAGGTTCTACAAGCTCAAAGGTTCTGATCAGCTTTTCTCAGACAAAGAGTTTCCTCTTCATTGTGTTGATGCTCGAAAGATTTCTGAAGTTTTTATGAAAGCTCAAGTTTCTTCTGAAAGTTCTCAATCTCGAAGCCCAACATCCAAATGGGTTCATGATCACAGACATCAGGTATATGATTCTCATTCTGCTCATGTTCGAGATATTCCTATGTGTAATTCATCGCAGGTACGTCAAAAGTAAGATAAAACAAAAGGAATCTGTTACGTTTGCCTCCGAATAAGGCATATGGCAAAGGATTGTCCACTACCTGCTGATTCACCACAACGGTTTCATAAGAAACCAGTGTTTCGTAAATCTGCCAAACAAATGTTCTTTGATGAACAAGGCAGAGTTTTTGATGAAGTTGAACCTACATTCTTTCAAAAACAAAAACGTTTTGTTCCTATGTTTTCAAAGGTTCAAAATGTAGGTTCATCATCACAGTCACCTCTGATAAGTTTATCACAAACTGGCTTACCAAAAACACAACAATGGAAACCAAAGGTGGTTTCAAAGCAAAACCAGGACACTGGTCGACCAGAAGCAATCCGCTTCGGGTCATTTATGAACTAATCCGTTTGACCAGTGTGCATGTACTTCTAGAAGACCTATCGACGATTGCACAGTTGTTGATGGAGGAGTATTCTGCGTAATTTAAATTTCATGATCCAATTTTCTAAATCTGTGAATTTTCTGAATTCTAAAACTGAAAAATATCCGTGTTGATTTATCAATTTTATTTGTTTACAAGTTTTTCTCAAAATGCCAAAAATAGAGTCTTGTTTTTGTGTAAAATGAAAATCCAAAAATAGAGTTTTCATTTTAAGGGGGAGAATTGTAAATAAGGGGGAGTAATTGAGAAAATGCATGTTCTGGGGAGAAGGTGAATACATGCTCAATATAAAATTGTGAGAAATTGATCATTGGGAAATGATGGTACATTGGCTTATGTATCTGACTCATCGATAAAGTAGATGAAAGGGCCATAAGTTCATTGTTTGATATGTTAGGTAGACTCGGTAAATCAGAAAGTATTCAGATGTGATATACACTAAATACTAATGCTTGACCATGTGGATAACATCTTGATGCATATTTCATGACACAAAAAGAAAAATAAGTGTGAAATTCAAAATTAGAAGTCACTGTGTATACATGTGTTCATTTTGCAAAGATTTAAACTTGTTTGATTTTCTTTATTTTGTCAAACGATCGAACTTTCTATGCGTATCGAAAATCGACCTGATCGTTGTTCGTTTGACGTTCTACTTTATTTTCTTTGGTGTTTCATATAACTCATCGGACTTTCTCTGCGTGTACGGGAGTACCGACCTGATTGTTGTTGAGTTATACAATTTCAACTTGTTTTATTTTCTTTTTTTTTAAATCCGAGGCCTTATCTGCGTATCGAAAGATCAACCTTGAGGTAGACGATTTAATGTTCTTATTTATTTTTGCATGGAACACAGTTGACAATATCATGAAAAATATTGATGCTTTGTGAAAAATCACAAGTGTTATCACACAAAAGGAAAAAGAAAGAAAAACAGAAAATGTCTGAATATGTCTGATAGTGTGGGATACACTGGTCGAAGCAAATCTAGTCCATACCTTAACATATCCAGATGTTATGAGTATGATTTTGCTTGAGTTTAAGATGGACAAATTATACCGGCAATCAGCATGACTTATGTGTTTCAGTTAATTGAAATTGAAGTGTAGTTCAGTGCATTTTGACCAATATGATCCCATATAGTGATTTTTCTCATACCAAAAATAGTGTTTGATTCTGTATTGTGATTTCATTTCATTTCAGAAAAGAACAAAAAGAATTTCGGTGTGTTTTAGCATAAACTTTGAAAAATCAAAAAGATTTTAAGTGTGTTTTGATGTAAACTTTCTAAAACTCAAAAAGATTTTGTTTCTGCTTGATTTTCGATCTGTCAACATGTGATACAAAATCGAATTTTCAAAATCATATCTTGGAGTCTCGAAGAGACAATTTGCGCCAAGATTATTTAAATGTTTGATGCAGAATGCTAAAGTGCAAGAGATCACAACTTCAAGTCTTCTGAAGTATGTTGATAAAAAATCAGAGAAACATCAGATGTCGGCAGAGTATTCAAGATTAAGTTACGATCAAGTTGAGGGGAAGTTTGTTCGAAGATTCATTTCATTGGACGAACGGCACACTTGAGGGGGAGCTTGATTGAAGATACAGATTTGATGATGTAGAAGAGTAGAGATACTGCACACATGACGAGGGGGAGTTTGTTGATACCTGATATGTGTGTCGTGTGAAGTATCGAGCAAGGAACAAGTTCATGCCAAAGTAGGTCTGGCCGAACATGGTCCGAACCTAAAGTTCGGACTGGCCGAACCTGAGGTTCGGACGAAGCTCGGCTAGATGAGTATAAATAGATGGTTGTTCTTTGTAACAGTTATTTCTGAGTGTGTGAGAATTCTGTTGAGTGTGTGTTTGTGAGTGTGTTTCTCTGAGTCTGTTTCTAAGTGTTTACTGATTGTAATTCTTCGTCTTGATCAATTAAACAATCGGTTAATTACATTTTGATGTCCGATTAGCTAGATTGAGTAGATGATCTGATGCTCTCGCATTTTCATTATAAATACTTCCAACCTGCCAAGACGACCAATCTCCTAACAGATATCAACTCTTATACTCAAGAAGACGGAGAATCGATGTATGACACGTGGGAGCGCTTCAAAGAACTCGTGAGGAAATTCCCTCATCATGGTCTCCTAATTTGGCAACAAACATCTATATTCTAAAACAGTTTGCATCCGCAAACCTGCTAAATTCTCGATTCCAACTCTGGTGACATTTTGGGAAATGGAAGTCCAGAGGAAGTCTTCTCCAAAATTGAAGATATTGCTCAAACCAGCTTTCAGTGGCTCACTTCTCGCAGTGCTGATAACGGTTTGTCGTGACCGTTACAAATCCCCAACTAATTTAAGATTTGTAGTAGCAGTAAGCTAGGGTATCGCACCAAGGGAGTTGGTGGTTATTAACGATTCTAATTATCTAACCTAAGTTATTGTCACTAACCTAGATTAACTAAACTAACCTAAATACTGAAAGTATAAAAAGTTGCCTCTTGGCTGTTTAACTTGAATGGATAAAAAAAACTAAGGAAACTAATGTTGATTTGAACGAAAAAACAGAAAATTAAAACGTGACAACCTCAGGATCCCGGTTAGCTAATTCCTAATCCAATTCAATTATCCAGTTCAACTCAATTCAACCAAACATTTAGATTACGTATGAGCTAAGTATAGTCCTAGAGCTATGCTATGAAAGGTAGTCCGGGAGCGGGGGGCACATATGCAATCAAAACGCAAGATAAATAGAATTAAATTAAACATCCATATGAATCAAACACTGTCACTATGTTTATAGATTCAGAAAATAGACAAAGAACAACTGAAAACGATATAGAAAACGCTAACCGTTCACCGTCGGTAATCACCGGCGTTTAGCCGAACATCACAATTGTCACCGAGTGATTAGAAACTAAGAAAACCATGAAAAACTATGAAAGAATTCGTCTCTGGGGAGTTCTGGTCGGCCACAGCCGAGAATGATACGTAAGAACCCTAAAAAAAACGACTAAAAGTGTTTAAATAATGAATGGGATCGAAAATCCCGTTTTTGCCGACTCTGATCCCTCGCGTGGCGCGAGGGGATTTCCTTGTGAAAGGCGCGACACGATCCGCTTCTCTGGTCCTTGAATTCTTTTCATTTGTTTAAATGCGTTCACACCCTTTTGATTCAATTAAAAACCACGTGAACAATACATGGCATACATAGTCATTATTTGCACTTTTCCTTGCTGCTCACGTGAGTTCATTCCTTTGCCTTGTAGTTTATTTTGTACCTACACAATAGTATATCATGAAATATGAATTTACATTCATCATATATAAGCTCACGAATCATGTTCTATTTTTGAACTCTTCATTTATTTCATACTTATTTAAGTAATAATTTAAATCTAATAGCTTTGAAAAATAAATTATATTTCGAGCAGTGAATTCGATAAGTTTTAACTCAATCTAATCACACTATATAAGCTTATTCTCATCTTAACACTTTATTTACAAAAACCGGTTAAATCAATATACTTTATGCCCAACTCGGTGTGTTAGGGAATGATTAATATATAAATAAAATGTACTTTTAAGTCACTCATCACATCCCCACACTTATCTTTTTCCGTCCCGGAAAAACTGCCATGGAATCATAACCGGGAAATCAATTTCATAACCCTTTAACTTTTTAATTTGTCCACCAATTCAATTCCACAAACCATAATGTAATCACATGGCCTAACTGCAATTGCCAGTATTTCGGTCCGACTAAACCCAACCACTGACCTTTTGTTTCGCTCCCAAAGTGTTTATAATTTACCGAATAAAGTTATCAGTCTGCCTATGTGTCCCACATTCAGAAAGTTTAAGATCAACCTACTTCCGAATCAAATTCATTTAAAGCAAAGGTATTTAAGATGATATTTATAGATTTTCCCCACCCGTCTTCAAACTAGATACTCATATGTCCACAGAATGATGGAATTGATGGATAGCGAAGTTTTGAGCATTTATCTAATTTGCTATATTTCTTCTTTTGATTCTTTTTTTCATCATTTTTTTTTGTTTTTGTTTTTGAGATGGTTAATTTTAACTATACTTACCAACGGACATCATCAGAGGCATTCTTTCACAAGGTCTTACCCCCGAAATCATACGTGAGTGTTTTGCCCGCGAGATCCGGAACATCATCAGAGGCACTTACCACGGGATACTATCCTTAGTTCATACGTGAGTATTTTGTCCCTTCACTCTAATTCATTAACAATTTTATTACCTAATATGCTCAAAAGATGGAAAGATGGGGCGCCGTTATTTCTCGGATTTGCTTTCGCAAAAAGATCATAACGTGCCAGGTTATTCTAGGGACATATATGTCTCTAATTTAAAGTGGTCTTTTTCCTCCTAATCATCAGTTTCAATATCCCTATCACCCCTAAAATGGGAACCCACTAACAGACTGATTTAATTACATATTTATACAACAATAAACACAATGGGCATTTTAAGCTATTCCTAGGTCAGCTGGGCCTACCGACACATAACAAATTAGACATGTTTTCCATTCTCTCCTTTTCTACCACTTCTCCCTTTTCTTTATTTTATTTTATTTTTGAAAATCGATTCCCAATTTTTCTATCATTTTCCATGTTTTGCAAGTTATTCTAAAGACATTTTTTTAATTTTTCAAATTTTTTTCTTTTTTCTTTCTTTTTTTTTTTGATTTTTTTTTAAACACACAAAAAATAAACACAAACCAAACGCATTATTCCCCTCCCCACACTTGAGTGACACATTGCCCTCAATGTGAACAAAGAAACAACAAAAAACAAAGAAGAATTAAAACAAAGAAATAACAATAAATAGAAATAGGAAACGTACCGGTGATCGGAGATAAGAAAAAAAACAAAAATTCCTGACAGCCATTCCGGGGCGTACCGCCCAGAACGCGAAGAACTGGAGCGTACCGCCTTGCCCTCTTTTCGACAGAAAGTTTTAAAATTTTTAGACACTTAGAAAATTTTCTCTTCTCTGTCAAAACCTCCAAATTTCCCATCACAACCTGTTCCAATCTAATTCTAGTCCTAAACATACCTGGAACACTCAATTTTTGCTCAATTCCATCACCGAAAACTGATCCGAATCCTGAAAAACACAAAACACAAAACACACACAAAATAAAAAATAAAACAAATAACATAAAAACCTACCACTGGGTTGCCTCCCAGAAAGCGCTAAGTTTATGGTCTTCAGCCAGACCATCCTTCCTTCTCTGCTCACGGTGGCTTCAGTCCACACTTCCCAACCGAGTTCCCGATGAACGCTCGGTATTTGACACTCCACTTCACTTTCTTCAATCCGCACTTGCCAATCACATTACCGATGAAGGCTCGGTAGTTCGCATGTCTCTTTATTTTTCTCCGTATGCTCAACAAGTAAAAAATATTATTTTGAAAATTAAAAGAAAATTTATCATGGATCGAACACTTACCTGCCGAATTACCAACATGTGCTCGATGATTGATATGACACATCCAAACTTGCAAGTTCCCACACAGCACATCTACTACATCACTGCGGAGCTTTTTTATTTGCTTTTGCCCAATGTCATTTTCCTCCACCTTCCTCTTCCTTAACGGTTGTTCCTCAGTCACCTGCACAATAAATAAATAATCAAGGGAGTCAATTGTACCTTTTGGGATCTCACTTACCTGCTCATCCTCACTCTCACAAACAACCTGTTCCACATCACTCACAACCACTAATTCTGCCTCCTCAACAACCTTAACCTCTGAAGGTACCTCTTCTCGCTCAACCTCCTCAATCACCACATTAGTCGCCTCCCAAACTTCTTCTTCTTTGGGTGGTTGTTCCCATGATTCGATTTCTTGATTGGCCATGTCTTCCGCCAGTTGTGCCACTTGGTTTGATAATGCCTTGTGCCTCTCTTCTTGGATATCAAATTTTTTCTTCATTCTCTTTAGGGCCTCCAGTATTTCACTGAGTTGACCACTAACTTCTTCCATTTTATCATGTTGTGGATCCACATAATCATACAAAGCTTCTTGGTAGTCACCCTGATAGTAATCTTGATTAGACATGTTTGCTTCATACCCACCATCATAGTACTCTTGTTGCTCATATTGGGGATATACTTGGTCAAAATCATCAAGTTCCTGTTGAGCCTCATATGCCGGTTGAGTGTAACTATTCCCATATCTATCCTCATATCCTGCAAATGATGTAAAGTTAGAATTATAATCATTATTAGAATAAACATCATAATTTAAATAATTAGAATTCCTGGATTGGGAATATCCCTGATTATACGACTGAGATCCCTGATATTGATGATATGATTGTGGATCGTCATACTCCTCCTCACCTTCCGAGTCCTCGACAATCCTGGTCCCGTAAGGCAGTGTCGGGCAAAATTTGATTCTGTGATAAAAACTCCCGCAGTTGTAACACTTTTCTTCCTTAACCATGATTATCTCAAAGCACCTGCAAACAAACAAAAACAACGAAATCAAATGCGTAGCACTGATCTAAACAATAAAATAGATGCACTGGAATCGAAATTGGCAACTCAGACATTTTTTATGATCTTTTTTTTTGAAATTAAACAAAATTAATAAAAATTAAAAATTGCAAAAAATTAAAAATCTTTTTGGTTTTTGTTTTTATGACTAGACAAACAAAATTAAAATTGCAGAAACAAAAAGAAAATATATATTTTTTTTTGGTTTTTTTTTTTTTTTTTTGAGTTTTTAGAAAAACAAACAAAACAAGAAATTAACTAAAAAAAACTAAAATCACTAACAAGCGCACGTACTCCCCGGCAACGGCGCCAATTTGATAACGGTTTGTCGCGACCGTTACAAATCCCCAACTAATTTAAGATTTGTAGTAGCAGTAAGCTAGGGTATCGAACCAAGGGAGTTGGTGGTTATTAACGATTCTAATTATCTAACCTAAGTTACTGTCACTAACCTAGATTAACTAAACTAACCTAAATACTGAAAGTATAAAAAGTTGCCTCTTGGCTGTTTAACTTGAATGGATAAAAAAACTAAGGAAACTAATGTTGATTTGAACGAAAAAACAGAAAATTAAAACGTGACAACCTCAGGATCCCGGTTAGCTAATTCCTAATCCAATTCAATTATCCAGTTCAACTCAATTCAACCAAACATTCAGATTACGTATGAGCTAAGTATAGTCCTAGAGCTATGCTATGAAAGGTAGTCCGGGAGCGGGGGGCACATATGCAATCAAAACGCAAGATAAATAGAATTAAATTAAACATCCATATGAATCAAACACTGTCACTATGTTTATAGATTCAGAAAATAGACAAAGAACAACTGAAAACGATATAGAAAACGCTAACCGTTCACCGTCGGTAATCACCGACGTTTAGCCGGACATCACAATTGTCACCGAGTGATTAGAAACTAAGAAAACCATGAAAAACTATGAAAGAATTCGTCTCTGGGGAGTTCTGGTCGGCCACAGCCGAGAATGATACGTAAGAACCCTAAAAAAAAACGACTAAAAGTGTTTAAATAATGAATGGGATCGAAAATCCCATTTTTGCTGACTCTGATCCCTCGCGTGGCGCGAGGGGATTTCCTTGTGAAAGGCGCGACACGATCCGCTTCTCTGATCCTTGAATTCTTTTCCTTTGTTTAAATGCGTTCACACCCTTTTGATTCAATTAAAAACCACGTGAACAATACATGGCATACATAGTCATTATTTGCACTTTTCCTTGCTGCTCACGTGAGTTCATTCCTTTGCCTTGTAGTTTATTTTGTACCTACACAATAGTATATCATGAAATATGAATTTACATTCATCATATATAAGCTCACGAATCATGTTCTATTTTTGAACTCTTCATTTATTTCATACTTATTTAAGTAATAATTTAAATCTAATAGCTTTGCAAAATAAATTATATTTCGAGCAGTGAATTCGATAAGTTTTAACTCAACCTAATCACACTATATAAGCTTATTCTCATCTTAACACTTTATTTACAAAAACCGGTTAAATCAATATACTTTATGCCCAACTCGGTGTGTTAGGGAATGATTAATATATAAATAAAATGTACTTTTAAGTCACTCATCAAGTGCTAAGGCAAAGGCCCCAGGAATGCATTCTCATGATGAAGCAACCGCACTCAAAGCCCAAATTTAGGTCCTGTCCTCGAAAAACAAGAAGCTCGATACATGCAAATCTGTGGACGCCGCCCCACAATACGAAGGGTGTGAAGGCCTACATGAGAATTGGAGTTGTATGATGGATGGTAAGCCCGAAAATGCAAATTTATGTGCAACCAACCCCGCTAATAGGGATCATATGGCAACAATTCTGAGTGGCGGAACAACAATCAGAATTCTAGGTGGAGAAACAATAGGAATAACCAGCAATCAGGTAATAATCAGCAAAACAACTTCCAGCAGCTACCGAGGCAAAACATTAACTACCAGGGCAGTAGCTCGTCTGATGGGCTCAGTCATCTTGAATAATCCATATCCCGGAAGTTTGCAGAAGCTGAGAGGAAGATGGAAGAGAAGTTCAAAAGCAACGACGTTGAGCATCAAAACCAGCAAGCCTCTATCAAAACACTCGAGAAGACTTATGTCTCTCTCCCTAGAAACACGGAGACCAACACCAAAGCCATGGTCAATGATATCACTCTCCGTAGCCGAAGGGTTTGCCCCGAAGAAACTGCTCCGAACAAAGAAACCATCAGTTCACCCCACCAAGCACAAACAAAATCACCTATCCCTGTAGCAAGTGAAGAAGTCATGAAAAGTCCGAAAGTTCCTTACCCGAGCAGATTAGCCAAAGTCAAGAATGAGGAGCAGATCGGAAAGTTCATGAACCTTCTAAAGCAGTTACATATTAACTTGCCTTTCATAGAAGTTCTTTCACAAATGCCGATATATACAAAATTCATGAAAGACTTTTCTGACCAACAAGCGCAAGATCGTCAAACTCAACTCTGTCAGCTTAGGGGAAGAATGCTCTGCCATTCTATCCAGCACATTCCCCGAAAGCAATTGGATCCTGGCAGCTTCACACTACCTTGCACTATTGGGGACATCTTGGTTACTAATGCACTTGCAGATCTGGGGGCTAGCATAAACCTTGTGCCATCTTCCATGTTCAACAAGTTGAACCTTGGTAAACACATACCTACCAAGATGAGCATCCAGTTGGCTGAGCGGTCAGTGAAGTATCCTTCAGGAATTGCTGAAAAACCTCCTAGCCAAGGTAGGAGAGTTTGTTTACCCATGGGATTTCATAATCCTTGATATGGAGGAGGATAAGGAGGTACCACATATCCCGGGGAGACCATTCCTTGCAACAACTCAGGAACTGGTAGATATGAGCAGTGGGACACTAACAATCAAGTTCGGTGAAGAGGAAGCAACATTCGACGTGGGAAGGAAAGTGGATGGAACAGTACAGGTGGTGGACTGTATCTAGTCAGGTGTAGACATCGCATATCAACGAATGGAGGAAGCCCCCCCCCCCTCCCCACTATCATCTTTGTTGATACATGGTTCTATATCGTCATGTGAAGTATCGAATACAAGACGAAACATACAAGATTGCTGAGGTCCGAACTTAGGCCGAACCTAGAGTTCGGACATGGCCGAACAGGTCCGAACCTGAGGTTCGGACCAGCGGGATTCAATGTGTATAAATAGTCATCTTGTAATAGAATTCAGTAGCTTTTCGAGTCATATCTTCTATATGTACTCTGTGGTTCTCTTAGTGGTTAATACAAGTCTTTTGTATTTACTCTTTGTGTTCTAGCTCGTATAACATTGATTTCATAACGATTAAGTAGACGATCCACACGCTCAAGCAATTTCAAGTGGTATCAGAGCATTTGGTTTGTTCTACTGGTCGGAAATCTCTGTTTTTCGTAGTTTTGACTCAAAATTCACGATTTTACGAAAATGAGTTGTATTTTTGAGTTCATTTGATCTTCTCGAGTGTGCTTCATGTCAAAAACTCATTCCTAAATCATTTCTATTGATTTTGTTTGAATTCCTGTCGAAGATTTCCAGCCTAAAACACTGAAAATCGAGAAAATGGTGTCGAGTGAGCTTGGTCTCGTCTGAGGTTCGGACAACTTCAGAGTAACCGGTCCAAACTCGAGGTTTGGACGAAGTTCGGTCGTATTCCTGGTTCGGTGAGAGTTCGGTGAGGTTCGGTGGGAGTTCGGTGAGGTTCGGTGGGAGTTCGGTACGTGTTTGGACAGAGTTCGGTCATCGTTCGGAACAAGTTCGGTCTAGTTTCTGTTAAATTGTCTGAAGGCTAGGTTCGGAGGGAGCTCGGCGCATTTAGTTTCGAACAAGGTTCGGAGTAAGTTCGGAGGCAGTTCAGAGTTAGATCGGAGCAGGTTCGGAGTGAACAGTAATCAGTTTTTCGAAATGTCCAATTTTCAAGCGTTTGCGGCTATTCAAAATTTTGTTCAGACTACGATGCAAACGATGATGAACTATGACAATGAAATCGGAACAAGTCAGAAAGTTCCTAAATTGCTCAAATTGGAAGATTTTCATAGTTGGATTACACGGTTTGAAGCATATGTTTCTGCAAGTGATATTGATATGTGGTTGTCATATTCTGAGCCATATGTTTATACTAAAGGTGAAGACGGGGAACCAATTCTTCAAAGAAAGCTTTCAGGAGAAGAAAAGAAAGCGTATCAAGCTGAAAAGAAGGCATATGGTACTTTAACAATGGCATTACCTACAGATTTATTACATCAATTCTCAAGTAACTACACAACAAAAAGTTGACAAAAGGTGTTGAAGAAGGAATTTGATAGTTTCAAGCATTATCAAAATGAATTCCAAATCTGTTTGCAAGATTTGCTCATTTAATGAGTGAAATGATGTTGGTGAATCTTACAAAAGATGAAGCTGAAAAGAAAGAAAAGATTTTGGAAGCTTTACCAGAGAAATGGGAAAATAATGTGATGATGGTCAATCATGATAAAGATTTTTCAAAATTGTCATTTAACACTACTAGAAAAAGGGTCTTTCTTGACACGCAAACGATGACACACGCTACTTTTATGACGCGCAAAAATGGGTGTCAATAAAAATCTGTCGTAATTTGAAAAATTAAAAGGTTAGATGACGCGCATTTTCGCGTGTCATAAATTTTCTGTCAAATAAAAAAAATAAAAAAACACGGAGTACATTTAAAAAATGCGGGTCATAAATTTCCGTCGTTTTATATTTTTTTCCCACCAAAGTTTTGCCCTAAAATTTTAGTTCGCGCTCACACTTAGCTTCTTTCAATTTTTCCTCAAAATTTTTGCCCTAATCTTCCAAAGTCACAATCCCATTCCCGCTCCTCGCCACCGCCTCCAAGATGAAGTCACCGACAACGACAAAGCTCCAACGAACTCTAATCGAACCCTTACTCAATCTCCCTTCATAATCGTCTTCCAGGTGTTAAATCTCAAATCAGTGTTCTTCTCCATCCTCCTCTTCATTTGCCGTCGCTTGTTCATTTTTGAGTGAACCACTCATCTATCGGAGATCCCGTCAAAGAAGGACCATCACCGGCGTCTAAATTAGCAATAGAGGCCTTATCGAGGGGGAATAATATTGTGCATATGTTTGACGGAGTGCGTTTCCGGAGCAACGAAAGAAATGTCGTGTAAGCACAGGTACCATTCGGACTGTATATCGAATTACTTCTCTCCATCCTCCTCTTCAGTCGTTGTTATGGAATCGGGTCTACAATTTCTTCATCAGCGCCGACGCCGGTATTTGCTCAACCAAAATGGTGAAGGGTCGTCAAGGAGAATGCGTCAGGTATAATCTCTTCCTCCAACCCTAATTTCCAATTCATCTCAAATCCGTGATTTTGGTTTTGGTTTCTGATTTGGTTTAGATTCTTCAGGTAACTCACACCGAAATTTGTTGATTTTGGTTTCTGAATTGGTTTAGATCGAAGTCTAGTGAACACAAACACATTACAATTAATGGATTATGAGGTAGGTGCATAATTGTTTGAGAAGTCTCTGCTATATGTTCCTCACAGTGTTGTGCCTTTGTCACCTAGCCCTCTCTTATCTGGATAGAGCTTAAGAATACATCGATGAGGCTGCCAAGGTACTCTGAATTTCCTCCGAGAACTTTCTCATGAACCAACCATAAAATTGCTATTTGGACTTATACCTTTTGATGATAAATTTTTTTAACTTCGTTTTGTGTTTCACAATTGCAGCTGGAACCTAACATTGCTTGCGTTATCTTAGTTATTGAATAAGGATATCCTACACCTTGTTCATCTTATTATCATTACATGTATGATTGTTACTTCTGCATTAATAATATGGAAATGGATGATCTGCATTCCAAACGCTCTTTGAATTTTACACCTTTATAACCTGTAGGTTGGAACTAGGCAGATACAGTAGCTTTTATTTGGTAAATCAACAAATATCATGTGTAATTGCAGTTTAGGTTTATCAAATATCTGTTGCAGGATTCCTGTGAAGTTTTCTTATCATTTGATTCTGCTTAATGAATTAAACTTCGTCTATCCTTCATGTTAGGGTCTCTAGTTACCCTTAGCTGTTTTGGCCTGACCTGCTAATGATTGGATTTAGGCCACAATAACACATGATCTCTTCCTTACAGCCAGAACAACACAGTTTATTCCCCAACACACCTTGGTACCAGTGGACCATTGGCTGTTCGTGGTTGTGTCTTGTGCATGATTTGTTTGAGGTCGTGGATGTTAATAAGAGTCTTTCTAATTGCTTATTTTAATTCGGGATATCAGTCCTTTTAACTGCTCTACCAGTTATCAAATCGTGTCTTGAATCTAGACCATAAAATGATTTACAACAGTACCAGAACCATACTCTATCTGAACACAAACTATTGGAACTGAATCTATCAGGAACACGGTGATGGTAAAGTTACTCCAATTTTAGATTATCCTTGAATCTTCATTCTAATGCAGGCATTGATCAGGGACCCGCTGATAATCGCATTCTGTCATAGTGTTATGATAGTTAAAAAATTGAAAGTTCGATTAGTTGGTAGTTATAGTTAGTCTATCTGCAGAGATTTTGAAATGTAGCTATTTCTAAGGTTTCTTTCAGATTTGTTTGTATATTTGTGTAGGATTTTTAGTTGTTCTGCAATAAAGTTTATTTGTTCATCATCACATATTGGGCACCTTCTAGTTTACTAAATATATTTGTTTTGATTGACTTGCATAGAGTAGTTCAAAATTCAAGGTGCCCTTAAACTGATCAACCGCTTGATCTTCATAGCTGCGATTAGTCAAGATCCTTGTATGTCTATCTTTTCATAACTATTAAAACTTATGTCGTCTTTGTGCTGGAAGTTGTTATTAACTCATTTCACACTTCAATATGCTTCTCTCTTTCCATGTTATGTTTTCTTTTTCTTAACAATGGATCTTGTTAGTTTTCAACTAGAAGGATTTAAATTATGGTTTTATCTTGGATCTTTAATCTTTGTTCATGGCATATCTGCCCTAGTAACAAACTAGTGATGGATGATTTCAGATCCGCTGTTTATCCGTTGAACTGTGAGAACCAACGGATCGGATAAAACGCAGCTCGGGTGCTCGGCATGTCGCCTTTGAGTGGGTTAAATGAAGGAAACCAGTGGAAGCACGTACCACTGCGCCATCCCCTTCAAGGTTTTCAGATCTGTTGTTTACTTCTGTTATCTAGTTGTGTTAGCCATATGTTTAGATTTTTAATTTGGTTTTTGTTACTAATGTTGGTTTTTGTTTTCACAGATTTTAATATACAATGAGCTTCACCAATGCACTGTAGTCCCATGCAAACACCAAATAAAGGTACATCAGGTCCAAGCTCCCATACAGTCTGTAAGGATATTCTTGAATCTTGCGGTGCACCTTTGAAAAGGGAAATGTACAGTATGTACTAGATTAATATTATGACGTTAAATAGTAGAGGCAAAATAGGAACAATTATGATCTTACCTGGGCCAGGTGATATAAGAATTCCTCTTAGATTTTTCCTATAAAACAAAATATCATACACCCAAAATCAGTCAGCTACTATTTATAAAAAAATAGAAAGTAAAGAGAGTAAGAGTGCTTTGAGAATAAACATACCTCATGTACATGGTGTTTATAGATTTGGTGATCAAAGTCATTGTTTCAAGTGCGTAAATAAGATAGAAAACAATAATATAATAATATATATATAAGATGAAGATGTTAAACATTTAAGTGTAAGTTGATAGGTGGTGGTTAGAAGCATATATTGCCTTATTTCCTTAATGATTGTTGGCTTGTATGAGTGATTTAGTTTAGGTTGCATTAAGACAACCAATTATAGCAAAATAATACATTTATCATGACTGTATGGGATTTGCCCTTTGATTTTAGATGTGTGCCTTTGGGGATATAAGGTAGTTTCTGAATTTGTTTGAACTGGTTTAGGTACATACAGACCTGCGCATACAGACTTGTTCAAGGATGAGGAACAATGGTGGTCCTGATTTGCCAACACCCTTATGTTAATATCAAGGTACACTAGCCAAATATCTTGGAAAATGCCTTATTATCTTGAAAAACTTTACCTTAGTATTCCTTGTACATCAGATTGTAACTCTTGTAGAAACCTCATTGACATTACTATCATTTTCTCATAGTTTTTTGTGCTAGCTTTCTTTTTTAGGTGAATTATTTGTTGCTTCTTTTTTTTAATATTTGAATGGAGATCAAGTTGAAGTAGGCTGAAGGAGAATATATTATAACTAAAATGCAGGTGAAGCTTTGATATGCAGTGACAGTGAATATATTCTACTTCTGTCACCAGTTAGGGACTAAATAATATGATTTTGATAATCATGTCAGTTTTAAGATGAAATTTTATGAATTTGAACTATATTTTTGCAGATGTGCAACTAATGACAGCAGCAGCAACAACAACTAGTAATGTATTGATAGTATAGTGTTTATATTATGTATTAATTAGTTCATAGTTTATTTTTTTATGTAAACTCATGTTAAGTTTGTAATGCTTACTATATATATATAAAATGCATTATTTTGTTCTAAGTGTATTGTATTTTGTATTGAGGTTAATTGCCATTTAATGTGGAAATTAGTGATTTACAAACAAATGTTTTTTTTTTTAAAACATTCTTGACGCGCAAAAATGTGCGTCATTGTTCGCGCGTCAAGAACTTCTTGACACGCATTTTGCGCGTCAAGAAGCTTCTTGACCCCGGCTTCCTTGACGCGCATTTGCGTGTCAAGAAGACCATTTCTTGACACGCAATGCGCGTCATAAAATGCGCGTCATCGTTCGTGCGTCAAGAGCTTCTTGACACGCATTTTCCGCGTCAAGAAGCTTCTTGACCCCCGCATCCTTGATGCGCATTTGCGTGTCAAGAAGGCCCTTTCTTGACGCGCAATGCACGTCAAGAAAGCCAGTTTTTGTAGTAGTGTAATGATCTGATTCAAAGAATCCAAGCAAGGGATATGGAGTTAAAGGTGAATAAGTCACTGCCTGAGCAAGTTCAAAATCCTGTAGTGTATTATGGTAACAATGATTCAACTCTGAATGCTGGAAAATCTAATATTCTTAGTTTGGCACCTCCTACAGCATTTCTGGTAGGTAAATCTGAAACTCCAAGTTATTCTTCTGTCGGTTGTACGATTTTGATTCCTAGTTCTTCGACTCAAAGTGCATTGTCTGTTCAAACTATCGATGATTATAATGATTTGATGTCCGCATTAGTATCTTCATATTTTGGTGTTATCATTGGTGTTGTGAGTAATGCTGAGTTGGCAAATGAAGGTTACGATCAAATTGATTATGATCATTTGGAGGAAATGGATCTGAATTGGCAGTATGCTATGTTGGTTCGAAGAACGAAGAAATTTTTTAAAGAACTGGTAAGAAGAGATTGAATCAGGATGGTAAGATTGGTTTGGACAAGTCGAAGGTGAAATGTTATAAGTGTTCCATCTATGGTCACTTTGCTCGAGAATGTCCAAGTTCTGCAGATAATAAATTGAAAACTGGTCAACATGCACATTTAGTTTTTCATCTATCAAATGAAGCTGATAAGGTTGAGAAGAAATCTGTTACTTTTGCTAATAATCTGACATAAACATTTTGGCATCCAGATGAACTTGCCTGGAATGCAGATTCAGTAGCTAAAAAGAATCATGCTCCATTTAGCATTGCATTGGATGCTCGTCATGATGATGATGACAGCTTGTTAACTGATTTTGATTCTTATTCAAGTGAATCCTTGGTACAAGAAGGTTTACCAAAAGTTACTGATAGTTCAAAGGTTGAAGAATCTAAATGTCTTACATGTGTAAAATTACACAAGGAGATTGAATGGTTTGAGCAGCATTCTATAACATCAACTGAAGAAATTATTGTACTCAAGAAGGAGTAGAAAGATTTTCATAAGAAGTACTGAAGCTTTAGACGCAGCTCAAGATTTTGAGAATTTATTTGAGAAAAGTTATCTAGTTCAGCAAAAGTATGAGGAAGCTACAACTCTTATTGCTAAAACTACTGTTACTGTTGAGAAGCTACAAAACAAGATTTATATGCTTCAAGATGGGAATACTCTTTATCGTGATAAGAATGAGGTATTGACTAAAGATGTTGAAATTTATAAGCAAAAGAGAGAAAATGTGCTTGAAGAATTATCTGCAGAATATGAGATTCGAAAGCTATAAACATATGAATATGATGATCTCAATACAAAGTTTATCAAGGCACAAAAGGAGGTGTTTGAGGGTCAACAGAAGATTAATGATTTGAAATTGGAGATTTTGGATTTGAAGAGGCAAGTGGAGAATTGCAATTTTTCACCGACATTGCTAAGTTTTTTATACAAGCATGATAAGAGCTCGGAAAATTCTAAGGCAGACGATGTTCACTTGGTTCCTCAACCAGGGGATTTAATTGAAGTTACTTCTGCTCCGCTTGATCCTACAGCTGAAGTGCATGATTATTTAAAATTTGCCACTTCACCCAAAAAGAACAAGTCTATGTCTAAGAAGAAGGAAAAGCCTTTGGGTGAAGCTCCAAAATTTGTGTCAAAGTCTGTTTTGTTGGAAAATGAAAATGTGTTTGATAAGGTTGCTTCGATTTCTTCATCTGGAACCAAAGAAGACAAAGTTTTGATTAAACAGAACAAGTTGAAGGATATCAAAGCCAAATTTACTAGTGAAGCTAAGGCGAGAGAAGTTTCGGGTTCTTTTTCTAATTCTTCAAAGCATCAAGGATTCAAACACAAAGGTTTGGGTTATCAAGTGCAGGAAGAGCCAATTCAAGCAAAAAAACCAGTGAAAGCTGCAAAGGTTTCTAAAGTAAAGGTTGAAAAGAAATCATCGGCTCAGAAAGAATTTTCTTATCATTCTGGAAAGTCATCATCTTCAAGGAATCCATCTCCTAGGTATAATTCTTCTGATGATTTCTTTGACAGTTTTCATTCTGAACGACTTTGTTATGTATGTCGTCAACTGGGACATCTAGCTGCTGATTGTCTGACGACTGCATATATCCACAAAACTGCAAAAAATATGGATAACAAAGGTCAAATTTTTTATGAACCCTGGTCTTTAAAGATTAAATCAACTTGTAAATCGTCTTGGTCTAAACCAAGTACGTCGGTTGAATCTGATTCAGGTTCTGATCAAAAATTGAAAATTTTACAAATTTGGAAACCAAAAGTTGTTTCCACGGCCAACAAAGACTATGTGGAAGACACCGGGCGACCCAACGCTGTTGAAATGGGTCGATCCCAGAGCGACTAATGATTTATTTGGTGTCAGCAGGTATTTCAAGAAGATATTTCGGTGATTGGGAAATTACCGATTGTGAAATATTTGTTCTAATTTACTTGAATTTCAAAATCAAAATTTTATTTTCAAAAGGCTAAAACTGGAAGTATTCGTGTTGGTTGCTCAATTTCTTGTTTTTGTTTTACCTCCGTCTCATTCTGAGGGGGAGTTTGTTTTTACAAAAATTCCAAAATAGTGTGTTGTTTTTCAAGTTGTAAAAATGAAAATCTATAAATAGAGTTATCATTTTTAGGGGGAGAAATTTGAAAAAGACAAAAACATTGAAAAATGAGAAATTATATCCGACATGATTGGGAAATGATGGTACATTGGCTGACATTGTCTGACTCATGGATAAAGTAGATGAAAAAGGCATCAGACCATTTGATCGATGTGTAAGGTAGGCTCAGCAAATCAGAAAGTATACGAATGTGATATACACTAAATCTGATGCTTGACCTAGTGGACAACATCTTGATGCGTATCTCAAGATATATCAAGAAAAAGATATGTAAAAATAAAATGAGAAGTCACTGTATATACATGTGTTCATCTTGCAAACATTTAAACTTGTTTGATTATCTTTATTTTGTCAAACGATCGGACTTTCTCTACGTGTCCACAAGACCGAACTGATCGTTGTTCGTTTGACGTTCTGCTTTATTTTTTTGGTGTTTCGTATAACTCATCGGACTTTCTCTGCATGTACGGGAGTACCGACCTGATTGATGTTGAGTTATACATTTTCAACTTGTTTTATGTTCCTATTTTGTTAAATATGAGGCCTTATCTGCGTATCGAAAGATCGACCTTAAGGTAGATGATTTAAAGTTCTTATTTCTTTTTGCATGGAACACAGTTGACTATATCATGTTACAATCATTATGTGATTAAAATCACAAATGAAATCACAAAATGTGATAAGCAAAAGCATATCTGAGTATGTCTGATAGTGTGGGGTACACTGGTCAATGTAAATCTAATCAATACTTTAACATATCCAGATGTTATGAGTATGATTGTGCCAGAGTTTAAAGTTGGACAAATTATATCTGCAATCGGCATGGCTTATGTGCTTCAATAATCGAAATTGAATTGTAGTTCAGCATGTTATGACCAATATGATCCCAAGTTGTGATCTTTCTCGCAAAAGACAAAAATAGTGTCTGATTCTGTTATGCATTTACATTTCTTATCAGAAAATACCAAAAAGATTTTAGGTGTGTTTTGATATAAAGTTTCTAAAAGTCAAAAAGATTTTGATTCTGATTTGTTTTCGATTGATCAACACGGAATACAAATTCATTTTCAAAATCAAAATATCTTGGAGTCTCGAAGAGACGTTTTGCACCAAGGTTATTTATGTTGGCAGGTTTCTATGTGGGAAGAGAACATCACAACTTCAAGTCTTCTGAAGAATGTTGATAAAGAGATTACACACGATGCAATATCAAGTATTCAAGATTGAACTCATTATCAAGATCGAGGAAGAGTTTGATTGAAGATACAAGATACAAGTTTTAATAGAGGGAGATGATACTGCACATGCCGAGGGGGAGTTTGTTGATACATGGTTCTAGATCGTCATGTGAAGTATCGAATACAAGACGAAACATACAAGATTGCTGAGGTCCGAACTTAGGCGAACCTAGAGTTCGGACATGGCCGAACAGGTCCGAACCTGAGGTTCGGACCAGCGGGATTCAATGTGTATAAATAGTCGTCTTGTAATAGAATTCGATAGCTTTTCGAGTCATATCTTCTCTGTGTACTCCGTGTTTCTCTCAGTGGTTAATACAAGTCTTTTGTATTTACTCTTTATGTTCTAGTTCGTATAACATTTATTTCATAACGACTAAGTAGACGATCCACACGCTCAAGCAATTTCAATCTTTCTAGACCCAGGACTAAGGGTCTAGCCAGCAGACTCATAAATAAATGTGGTGTGCCATGGCGGCTTACCATGAATGTCGAAGGTAAAAGTTCAAAAGAATAGCGCGGACTCCAAAGAACATATCTTCAGGATTGTAAACATTTCATCCCTTCCTTTTTCTTTAACTTTTAATTTAGATAACTATCCTAGTTTAGCTTAGTGATAATAAAGTAGCTAAGTTGTCTTTCCGGTATTAGTCTTCGCACTAGTACTGAGATCGAGGTTCGCCTTGTGTAATTCTGAAACTTCAGACCAGCATGTACACTCTTACTGAGACACGGGCAGATTTACCAGATCTCCAAGAAAGTATTTTATAGTTTAATCTTAGTATTGTAGGTACAAATAAAGAGAAGGAGCAAGTTTGGAATGAGCAAAATGTCAGTAAGCAACTCTCATCGGTCATTCAGTTTCAGGAGTAACAACTGAAGCTAAAAAAGCAACAATGACCACTTCCTACCTCTTAAATTATTTAATTACATTTTTTTATGCAAACAAGCACATTGAGGGCAATGTGTAATTTAAGTATGGGGATGGGATTAGTCAACTTGGAAGCACGCTAAACACTAAACTTTTTGCCCCGTCCAGATTTTTTTTTTTAAATAAGCCAAACTTTGCCCTCTGAAAAATCAATATAAAACATGTTTATAACCCACAATCACATGAACAAAAGCGATATTTTCCAAAGAGAAAAGATTCAACATCCATTTGCATTATTCGAGTATACATTGAGGTATTTTTAGGTACATCAAGAAGAACCCAAAGTTTATATTTATGCAATTGGTACTCAAAACCCTTTTTCCCATATTTTCAGTGAGTGATCGAGCCAACCACATGTACATAACTAACATGCTCATCCTTTTCTAAAAACAGTGAGAAATCAGGTAAGTCATTCAAGCTAGAACTTGGTAAGGGTATACAATCAAGATGGAAAAATTCGGGAAACACATTGTCATATGATTGAGGCACTTAGGAAACCCATTTACAGTTTTAAACCCAAATGCTTCTTTCCCCCAAATATACGCCTAGTCAACCCCTTTGAGACTAAACCTTTCGCTTCTAGACCCACAAATTTTATTTGCACAACTCAATAACATCCTTTTACCCCCCAAATAAGCATTACTTTTTGTTTTGCACCCTCTTTATTTTTTCAAAACAATGATTATAAGAAAAAAATCTCAAAATAAGTGACTTATCCATAATGATGTCGTTCACTTGGACAATTGTTGCAGAAATTCGTCTTCGTATGTCAGTATCTATGTTTTGTCTAAAAAAATCTAACTTTCATTTCTGGAAATAATAGAGCACAAGCTCTTTAGTTAGTACTCTCCAAGTCACAAACACCCCAAAAGAGATTTTCCGGAAAAACTGAATTTTTCAACTTTTTAACCCTTTTATTCTACCAACTCAAAACCCTTAACCTTAGCCTACCCTCAAAACCAATAAGCCCTCATGATGATCGTATGCATTTTGACAAGATATGTAGCAGGTTCATCTCTTCACAAGCCTATGACCCTTGCTTGATTTCACCTCGATATGAGTGACCACTCAAGTTCTGTACATATACTAACCCTAAAGTCAAGTGATCCCTTGTGACAAGTACATAGTTGCATAAATCTAAACTTTAAAGTAACCATGTCTGTAACCTTCAATGCTTCAATCAAAATAGAATAAACCACCCAAATGGAAAAAAGGATCGAAGTAATTGGAAGACGAAATTTTTAGGCATGTGATTGGTTCATGGCAAGTTAAACCAAATCAAAAGACGGTAAACAGAGGCTATATTCGATTGTGCTTGGGGACAAGCAAAAGTTCAAGTGTGGGGATGTTTGATGTACCCTAATATGTATATATTTATTAGTCAAATATCCCCTGCGAAACGGGATAAAAATGACTAACCATTAAAAGAATACAGTTATTTTGTCTTCTTTTTAGTTTTTTAGGTTTGTTTAAGCCAAAATCATAAAAGGGGCAAGTAATGAAGAAACTCAGATCAAAAAGATCAAAACTGTGAAGTTTGGACTTTGACACGGCTCGTGCCCACCTTGGTACGACCCCATGCCCAACTCCGAAGATGCTCTTTTCAGTACTGACAAGCGTATCACGTGCTCCTGACACAACAGTGTTGGTTTTAGGTGTTTGATTGTCGGATAACATCAACGTTGCTATCAAGGTACGATCCAAGTGTTACACTTTGGGCAACAAAGAAAGAAGGAAATATTAACTTGTTAATTATCTGATCATGATTAAATGATATAAGTAAAGGTCCATTATTATTAGTGGAAATAATTATGGACATTGGGAAACCATTCGGTGGGCATTTTGTAGTAGTGTGTTTGAGTGTTGCATTTGGATGATGTAACAGCTCGTTAGGCCGTAACGAGTCGTTATGCGAGCTCTGAACAAACAACACGTTAGTCAGTAACAGATCGTTATGAAAGTATTAGTTAACGGGTCGTTATCTTGTAACGACTCGTTAAAGGTCAATTTGATCTCTGGTTGTAATTATATGATAATTAAGAATCTGGAGGGTGGTTAGTGTAATTATAGTCTACTTATTCTTCAAGTCGGTTTATATCTAAAAATACGAATCCAACCTAAAGCCTAATTGATTGATGAATCTTGGAGAACACACAAAGGAGAGGAAGTAACCTTAGGAGCCGCCACCTCTGCTGGTCGGAGTTTGATCGGAGCCAGCTGCCTTATGTCGCCACCGCCACCGCCATCACATGTCGTTGATTGGGTCTACGAACTCGTCTTGGCTTATAATAGTTATGCGTTTCAGTTTTATATCGAGTTTCGATTATTAAGATACATACGGAAACCCTAATCCTGATCAATTGGTTTTCTAGCGGAACCATTTGTTGAACCATCATGCCATGATTGGTGTTGTCAGGACTAGTCGAAATCTATTTATATGGGTTATCTGGATCTATGGTGGGATCGGTTGAGAACCTTCCTCGTGTACATGGTTCCGCACGTTACTTGTTTTACAAGTCATGAAACAAAATTTTAAAATCCTTACATGAAAATCTCAACAGTGGTATCAGAGCCAGGTTATAACTCTATATAAACGGTTTATGTTGTTTTGTTGATTGTGATCATGTATGCAATAGACCCTTTCAGTTTTTCTTGTTTCGTAACTACATAATGGCTCATTAGGATGTAACAGCTCGTTATGCAGTTCCAGGAAAACGGCTTGTTAAGCTGGAACGGGTCGTTATGGATATCCGGGCTAACAACTCATTAACTAGTAACGGCCCATTACGATTTGAGAATGTTTGTCATTGTTTGTGGTTGTTTATTTTTTCCGATTGGTTGTTTGTTCTTCTGAATTGTATGTATTCTGTTGTTTTTTTTTTGGGGTATTTTGGGCCCATAAATGTAGCAGATAGGTTTTACCATTTAGTTAATATTAGTTGCAAAACCTAGACTGCATCAAGATGGAGAGTAACGACCACAAGAGGACAATGCCAACCAGAGATGATCGCAACATGCAACGGAAGACCAAAGGAGTTGTCGTAACATGCAACATTCTCTAGGGGACCTGATTCACTTGGAGGCTTCGCAATACACGACGTTCTACACATGGATCCATCGTGGCTTGCGAAGAAGCTATTGGACAGAAAGGTTGTTTTCGTCTACAGAATCCCAGCAACCTGAGAAGCATGATGATAGCAAGTGGGAGTATGAATAAATTATTTGAATTATGTCATGTCTTTTTTTTGCTAGTTTTGATTCCGTTTATTGGCTCGAGTGGAATCGAAAACCCTTAAAGGCTCAATTGCATACTATATATTGTTGTGTTGTGAAAGCATGTGATTGTTTGTCATGACATAGGCCATTAGATCACTATCTTAAAACGAAAACTTAATAAAAGCAGTTTTATTAAAGTTTTGAAAATTTAAATTGAATGAATAGTTCATTCGGTCGGCTTTCTACAATAAATTAAAAGTTTTTTTTTAAACCATGATTAAAAAAAGTTATTAAAATTGGTTCGCGAAACGACCAACTTAGTTTTAATTATGGTATTTAAAATTAGATCGGTCGATTGACTGAAAGGAGTTTCAAATTATCACGAACCAAAGTAAAACCAGTTTACGAGACTTAATGGACGGCTTACGGCATGCAATAAGCCGTAGATGAATTTTAAGTATGAACCAAAAACGGTAAATTTAAAACAAGTAACCCAATTCAAATCAATATTTATGTGCCATCCTAAACTAAGGACACTTGAACTAATCTATCCAAACCCCCTTGTCTTTAGTGCTTATCCTGCATCTGGACCTACGGTTTTGGTTGGAGGAGAACCGTGATTTCCATGTCACATGGCCCAGGTCTGTAGTTCTGGTTTCAAGATAAATATCTGTAACACCCCAAAATCTAAAGGTAATAAATATATATGTGTTTATATATTTTTATATGTGAAAATATGTGTCGTATATGTGTTTATGTGATTAACATGTTAAAATGTTAAGAAATGCGTATATGAAGTTATAACAATAAACTATGCATAAGGTTAGTGTTTATCGGGTTAGATTATTAAGAAAAAAAATACATGTTTATATGTTAGCTATATGTTATATGAATGATTAGTCACCATGCTAGGTGTCAATTCTCATGATTAGTCACCATGCTAGGTGTCAATTCTCATGCTTAGTCACTAGGACACTTGTAGGAAGCATGTGAGACACTCTTGGATATAAATAGACCATGGATCCATCCATTTTTCCTTTCTAATTCACCTACAATAAACTTAAAACCTCTAAGAAACCTCAAGAACACCAATAACACTCTAGCTTGCATTTTTGAAGATTTAAAGGGAGTTAGGAGCTCATCATCTGGAATAGATCCCTTTAATGTATGTTTAACAAAACCTCTCAATTAGTTTCATGATTCAAAACACTTAGATATGCCTTTTAAGGATAATTCAAGATTAGAGTTCTTGAATATGGTTTGTAAAGATTGGGAGTTCTAGTGGGAATCATGGGTTTATATTTGGTATGAAGCGTTAGAATAACATGTTTTAAGAAAGTTATGTTTAAAGAAGGTCGGTAATGATCATCACCAAACTAAAACACAGATATGGGTGATATCTCATAGTAATTCCGCCTCCTGGTCGTGATAACGCCTATACGGTCGGTAATGAGAATCACTCATCAAGAACGTAAAGACTTGGACAAGGGTAATGATATTCAACGTAAGAACATAATTATATATATTAAGTATATATAAGCTAAAACCTGAGTTCTGGTACAGTATTGAATATACCGAGTTACTCGGGTAACTAGAAGTTTGCGTGGACTAGAAGGGTGGCGCCGGTACACTGGGGTTTTTGGCATAGTGGCATTGTCGCATAAATCCTAACTGGGACATGGAAAACGCTTCACAGGGCGATCCCGGAGTGAGCGTTTACTTATAGGAATGCGCATCTTCATGAATATCACTAGAAGAATACTTTTTCCCGCAAAGGGCAAAACTGTAATTTTTGATAAATGAATGTTAAACCAACAAGTGGTTGGGTTTGGGTTAAAGGGTTAGTCTTAATGACCATTTGTAATCTCTAGGATGTCTTGCTAGGGACATCACGTTAAAGCAAGTTAGATTCACGAAGGAATAAGCCAAGTAACTACTTCGCAACCTAAGGTGAGTTCTATGAGCCCTGTTTTATATTGCTTAAATGCTTTAAACTGTTTTGGGCTGATATACATAACGTCTTGTGTAAATACTTTCTATTGTTTATAAAGTATTGATATATGTGAAATGTTTACGATGTTACTTGCCTTTAGTGATTAAGTAATAAAGGGATTAGTGGAAAGTAGGATTACCAGGAAGATGTTTTAAATCAGATGATTAGACGTCTTTAAGAGTAGTAATCCACCAGGGAAAGTAAGATTTCCATTAACAGGGTTCTACTTAGCTAAGTAGAACATGTTAAGGATGGTAATCAGTAAGGTCACAAGGGTTGTCAAGTATTAAGTGGGGGCTTCTGAAATAGGGAGTTTTATAGTGTTTTTCCTGAAGTGTCGGCAAAGCAGGAATGAAAGACCACTATCATGTGAGGATCAAACAACACTATTCCCCGAGATGGTACTTGAGACGAGAAGTGACAAAAAAAATACATTAGGACAGGTTCTTAATGTGAGACAAAGATGATAAGGTTATAGAAGGTTATTCTATTCACGAGGTTTATAGAATGATAGGGTAGATGTAATCTACTAAGTATATGGATGATTATGTGTAAACCTATGATACTTTATGCTTAATTGTATGTGTTGCAGAAATGGTTTGATTGACCCAAATAGTATGTGTTCGAAATGTAAAGTTTTCAAAACTTAGAACTCACCAGCGTAAACTGACTTGTTAAGTTATGTATGTCAGATGAAGCTGGAACTTTGGACCGTAAGGGCAAGGCTCAGATGTGAGCGAGAGTTAGAGGGCATACACTATCAAAAGGATATCAACTATCAAGAGAAGATATTTTGAAAACTGGCATAGATATATAGTTATCTTAATTGTCTCTCTTACGATGTAATACTTGGCATATCAATAAAAGTTTTAATTTCCGCTGCTTTAGTTATCTCTGTTGTACCTTGTGTTCATGAGTAAATCGATGTGTGACCGCTCCTAGGGCCAAGTCTGGGAGTGGGCGTCACTAGTTGGTATCGGACCCTTGGTTTAAGAGATTTAGATACTATTGCGGTGTCTAGACTTAAACTAGGACTCTGGGAAGGCCAAGTAAGATGAGACAAATGCCAGTATTGATAGTTATGCCCATAGGTAGAACGTTGCATTAGGGACATAATAGACGGGATTTAGAGTATATGGGTATGGGAAATACCCAATTGCAATTAGCTACTGCAATTTGGTATTAACTATATAAGTATATCTTAAATACTGGTTATTATGAGGCCAAATACGAGATAATTCATTTGACGATAGAATACGTTGTCAATGGAAGTAGGAACTTAGGATGGGACACTAAGAATACATGTGAATAGGTGTAGCTAAGTTTTGAAGACATCATATATAAATAAACGTATTGACGTCTGCGCTTATCTGTCAATCATGTATTCAAAACTTGGAAACTCTACGTCACATAAAAACTGATATGTCACTCATCTTAATGTAGGAATGGCTAGAGGAGGTCATAGCAATGACGGTAGAATAGTTAGAAGAACCACTTGTGCAAATCCCGAGCCTGAGAGTAACGGTGGAGCTAGTACGTTTACTAGTGAGCAAGTAGCAGCTATTGTCGCTCAAGCAATAGCTCAGCTCCAAGGAGGCACTGGTGGAGCCAACGGAGCTGGAGTAGGAGGAAACAACAACGGGAATATTAACGGAGGAGACAACTCCAGAGATAGGAGGGAAGAACAAGGAAGTCAAGGTTGTTCTTTCAAATCATTCAGCGGATGTAGACCCCCAACCTTCAAAGGGAAGAGAGACGCGGTTACAACCGTACACTGGATACGGGAAATGGAAGCAACAATCGACATCAGCAAGTGTCGAGAGGACCAAGTGGTAAAGTATGTATCACACTTCTTTGTGGGAGACACATTATTTTGGTGGGACTCCGTTAAGCAGTCCCGAAGAAGTGAAGCCATTACCGCTGTCAGGACCGATTTTCACTACAAGAATCTCGACTTTGAGCAAGAACAAAGGTTCAGATTCGAAAACCCGAAAAAAAAAGATGAAGATGAAGAAGAATCTAGGATATCATACCAAGAGAAAGATGATGAACAAGTCGAATGATTACAATCAAGAAATCATGACAACACTCTCTCTCTAGAAATCCATGACTCACTCTCTCTCTCTCTCTCTAGAATGGAGGACTCAACATTATAAAGAGAAATCATCCATTCATGTTGAGACTCTGTCTCTAAGACTCTCTTCTAATGAATGGGGCACCCTCACTATATATATAGTGAGGGTGACTAACAATAGTAAAAACATAAAAAATTAACAAAATTACAAGTAAATGAAATAAACATAAATATTAATTAAATCAAAGTTGATTTAATTAATACGAAGCTTGACTCGCACGAAACAATCTTTCGTTGACTTTTACGTTGACCGTTGACCCGAACGGTTGACTTTTCCAGAAAACGGTCTTCGGTCCAAACTGCAAGCCTCGAGCATCACAACGCACGTCTCTGAATCAATTCACATGGATTTTTCAGTCGAATGCTTCGGTAAACAGATTTGATGGCGTCAGTCACATAGATTTTAAGTTCCAACAATTCCCCCTTGACTGATGCTTTCAAATTTGTTCAACTGCTGAAGAATCGCTCTGCCGTACATCTTCAATGAGAAACTGATAAACCGGAGACAATATGTTGTAGAGATTCCCCCTCTGAATAAGCTTCTTATGTTCTTGTTGCTCCAGTTGAGAGCCAAGTGCTGCTGCTCACTCGGTTCACACGGTCAGGTACAATACTGAGAAAATGCTGAACATCGGAGTCATAACCGCAACAAACTGAATCAGATAAACCAATCAAACACTGAAAATGCTCTAACTCCGGATAATCGACCCGATATCCAAATCCATAATAAATCCTCCTATTTCTCTAAATCTCTCCAAAAACATCAAGTCGGAAGCGTATAAATCTGATGCGGAGAGTCGAACCGTCGCGATCGGTTGCCTAGAGAAAAAAGATAAACAATCTTGAAATGGACAATCTCGCGAAAAACCAGAAGTCGGATACTGAAAGTTGTGAATAATCCGCTCGACTGAGGTCGGACCCAAATATAAAGATAAGTGTCAAATCTGTGAAAATTTGAGATCTCGAGCGAAAATAATCATAACCAGAGTCTTCATAAATTTTGGGCGAAGAAAAATGAGCTCGGAAATAAATTCCGTGAAGATTTCTGAGAAATGCTGGAGAAAACGGCGCGATCTGAAAAATTCCGTCAATTTTCGTCAAGGAACGGCTTCTTGAGAGATTTAACGGATAATTGCAATAATTAACTGAGATTCCAGTTAATCTGGTTAGCTAACATCAGCGCTGCATCAGCTAAAATAAAAACGTGAGACATAACTGTAGAGGCTAGATTATGAGGCTTGTAATATTAAATAGTTTGGGCTGGGCTTAGTGGGTTTCATTAGATTAGTAGGCTAGTTTTATTATTAGGTTTAGGCTAGTTTACTATTGAATATGGGCATGGGCTTGGGTTTATGATTAGGGTTTAAGAGCCCAATAGTAAACTCATGGGATGGCTATATAAACCCCATGAGTTTACTATTCAAAGGGGCTTGATTACGATTTCTAGAGAGAGAAGAGGGTTTACGATTACGGTTTTGTACCCGACAAGTTTACTTGTGTGCAAAGTTCAAGTGTTTATTTGTTTAATCATCGTATTCTTCAGGTTTCTTCTCTTCTCTATCTTGAATCAATCATAAACGAGGATTCCGCACTCGTTGGTGATATCAATATCGTGTTTTGGTAGATTTTCCGGACCTATAATTGGTATCAGAGCCAAGAATCACAGATTCGAGGTTCTCACGGTATTGGATTCAAGCTTTTTTTTTCAAAAAAAAAAATTTGAAGATTTGAAGATTTGAAGATTTGAAGATTTGAAGATTCGAAGATTCGAAGATTCGAAGATTTGAAGATTTGAAGATTTGAAGATTTGAAGATTCGAAGATTCGAAGATTTGAAGATTTGAAGATTTGAAGATTTGAAGATTTGAAGATTTGAAGATTTGAAGATTTGAAGATTTGAAGGTTTGAAGGTTTACTATCGGAGTTTACTATCGGTGTTTATGATTGAGTTTATGATTGAGATTCCGATTCTGAGTTTATGACTGGTGTTTATGACTGAAGGTGATTACGATCGTAAACAGTGATTATGATCGTAAACAGGGATTACGATCGTAAACAGGGATTAAGATCGTAAACAGGGTTGGTTTACGGCAAAAAGTCACTATTTCACACTTTCACGGAAACGGACGTAACTTTTGACTCGTTTGGAGTTAGAAGCTCAATTTTTAACACGACGTTCGTGACAACAAGCCCCAGAATTACCCCTGACTAACGTCTAAGGGAGCTCGTTTGGACCCCCAAATTCCACTCCGAAGGGCTCCGTTTTTCAGTTTTAAGGTTTTGACACTATTCTTTGAATAGTACTTTTGTCGTTTTTGCCGATTCTTCAAAATCTTCAAAGGCTGCATATCTAAAGAAAGAAAATGAGTTCAGTGGTTGAAGAAAAGAATATAGTTGAGGACAAAGATGCTTTCGCAGATGAAGTTGACAAAACTGAGATATGCCCCAATCCCACTTGTGCTCGTATAATTCCTGGACTTAGACAAATCTGTAAAAATTATCAGCTAGAACTGTTTGAGATAAAATGTGAAAGGAGTTCTTTTAAGGGTAGATGGCAAAAGAATGAGGAGAAGGTAAAAGCTCAGAAACTAGACATTGTGAAATATCAAAAACTTGCTACTGAGAAAACTCTACTGTATGACAATGCAAAGTTAGAAATAGCTGAGCTTAGGAAGCAGGTAGATGAGCTCACACATAAGAACAATGAGTTGCAAGTGAAACTAGATATGAATCAAATGAGAAGCAAAAGAATGCTCGATGCTGGAAAGGAATTGTCACATGCTGTTGTGACTGGTCAAGTTGGGAAAGACACATCTGGGTTTGGGTCAGAGAAAACTGATAAATCTTTGGCAATGAACAGCATTATTCCTCCACCAGTTCCCAGAGACATTATAGGAATACTTCTTAGTGAGGATCAAGTTGAATGAACCGAGTCTGATTATAAAGAAGCTGCTCCTCCTATTGATAGTGTCTTGGTTGGAACTACACCATTGACTCAAGAAGAAATTGATAATGAAGCAAACATGACTTATGGTGAAGGGAGAGTAAAGGATATATCAGACAATGATGCTAAGTGTCAGAAATATGACATGTGTCATAACTCTAAGTCTGATGATGCTGGGATAGAGTTGAAACCATACCCTAAAATTGAAACCCCATGCTTCAAAGTAATTGACGAAGTCAAAAGGGAAAAGGTGATCTTGACGACACGGCCTGAGGGGAAGATCTTTATGACATCTGGATCAATGTTTGACCAAGAACCAGATGTAGGATATGAATTTCCATCCTTCTCCTCCAAGTTCAAGGGAATAACCAATGGAGTGATAAGTGAACCTAAAGATGAGAGGCCAAAGATCACCATCAAGCATCCAAGTATGAAACCAATAGCTGGAGTGAAGAATGAAAAACTCAAGGGAGTAGCTGTGTCTCCCATTTCTTCAGTTGGATCATGCAGTTGCTGTTATAATTGCAAGAATGGTGCTTCAACGTCAAAGAATCAAGGAAGCACAAAGACAGTAAAGACAGGTTCGACACAGGCTTCGACAAACCAGCAGAAAGTCAAATCTGAAGCTGTAGTAAAACCAAAGAAGCATACACAAGGCAAACCAGCTCCATATCAGCCACCGAAGACAAATGGGTACACGTCTGACTTCTATCTAAAGAAGCATACTTGTTTTAATTGTGGCATCGCTGGTCATATTGCTAGAAACTGTCTTTATCGCCCTTATGAACCCTATTATCCGAAAATTCAAAGGGTTTCATCTCAGGAGTCTGTGAAGTCTAAGCCGATGATGGTGCAGAAACCTAAGGCAATGAAGACTGTTACTCCTAAGGTTAAACCCTCTGATCAACATTGGGGCGCTGCCAAAGCTGAAAGAAAATCTATAAATCAAAACAACAGCTTTCCAAGTTACAAAAATTTCCAAAAACAGGTGAAGAAACAATTTTCAAAACAACCAAAGTCCGAAAAACTCAAGGTTACCCCTCCCAAGGTAACTAGAACTGTTTTCAAAAATGATTCTAAAATGCAGAAGGTTGAAATACCTAAAGTCACAACTCAAAAGGTGACTAAAACAAAAATTGTTTTGAAAAGTGAATCTAAAACGAAAAAGGTTGAAATACCTAAGGTCACAAGTCCAAAGGTGACTAAAACAAATGCTAAATCACCTGGAACTTGGAAACCAAAGGCTAATGCAGCTACAACCGAATCATCCCAACTTCCTGATTTTTCAAAAGGAATGTTTTTAAAAGAAGTTTCATTCATTGATTCCTCAGGAGTACCCAGAAAAACAATGGCCTGGGTACCATTAGCTAACTAATCTCTCACTCTGTGCAGGTCCGATCAAGGAGGATTATCACTAACGTTTTTATTACTAATTTGTTTGTTGATAAGTGATTGTTCCAGGCACAGTTTAGGAGACGTATCTTCATGTCATGTCAAGTAATCTATACAATGGAAGGTATGTCTCTTTGAGAGGTAAAATGTCAAAATCATCATGAAAGGTACTGTTCTTAACTTGGTTGTTTGAATGTTGAGGCAGCAAAGGGTCTTTTGAGTCAAACCTATTTCATTAAAGTTTCAATTAAGCTGTTGATTGATTATGTGTTTGACTTCAAATGCAATGAAGTGTGCATGTCATGAAACCCAATTTTCAAAAATTTCAAATCAATACTTTGAAAGTTAGCTTGGCCAGATATCTTCAAAATTTTGTGTTTTGTTCTTTTAAGTGTGTTTGTGTGTTTTATTTTTTATTTAAAAAAAAAACTGATGTTCACAAGATTGTGACATTAAAAATCAAAAAGGAAGGGGAAGAAATGTAAAGATGAAGAAAAAGTTGACCCCTCAAAAATAGTGTGCTTTTCAATTTTTAATTGTTTGTGTCTTGTGTTTGAGAAGTTTAGGGGAAGTAAAATGAATGTCCGGGTTGGAGATGGCTGACACGCGTAAGGCGGAAGTGAAAGGCAAGCTCCACGGTGATATGCTCGGTAGGCTCGACCTAAACTTATGACCTCCAATGAAAGTGCAGTGAACTTAAAAGATATATATGTTTAGTTTCCCATCCCAGGTTGCATGGTTTAAAAGACTGAGTCCCGGCAAAAATGGGTTGAAAGTGGTAATTACCTAGTATTCACTCTCTCACACGCCATGTCTCTGCTGTCATGACTACACCACATAATAAAAAGAAAAGAAAAAGAAATGAAAAAGAAATCAATAAAAAAAATGAAAAATAATCACTCAGTTGGTATTCTTTGCGTGCTTAGCGGCCGACCTGATCACCAACTGATGGTTAATGAAAATAAGTGGTAGTCATAGCCGTGGTGCATGGTTCCTCAAGTTGGGGGTTTGTGAATCCTCAATAAACTCTGAGGTTGGGTAGGTTTTGCTGTGTACGCTTGGGTGTGGGGACAATTAAACATGACGATAATAATGTACTATATTAAGCATGACACATTCGGTTGGGATTAAACGGGTTTGGGTTTAAAGCGGACAAACATACCGGCAATCACCTGGACTAGGTGAGTAACTGAAGCTGAAAAGGGTTCCTCAGTCAGATTCATACGGTTTGATCCCTTGTAAACTTTCTCGTGTTTGATATTAGTAAGTATTTGTTTATTTTTATCTTTCGTGTGTGAGTCGTTAAGTTCTTTTTGGTGTGTTTTCGTCTTGGCCAGGTTGATTTGAGAAGTTAAAATATGTTTTTCATGGGTTTTAATGCATGACAATATGCCCCCGACAAATCTTGCCAAATTTTTAGGGGAAGGAGTATGGGATAATAAGTATTATCCAAAGGGAACTCGAGGATGATACTTATTATCTAATGGAAAAGACTTCCTCCGTCAGATCTTGACAAATTTTTAGGGGAAGGAGGGAGGATAATAAGTATTATCCGAAAAGACTTCCATAATACATAGTATCCGAAGAGAACTCGAGGATAATATGTATTATCTCAGGGGAAGTCCTTAGCTGAGGGGAAGTAATCAGCTAAGGGGAAGTCTTTAGAGGTCTTGGGTTCAGGGGAACTTTATTATCATCAACAGGTGATAACTGGGTTTTTTACAATGTTAATTACCTTCTAACCCAAAGACTAGTCATCAAATGTTTGGTGGGGTATATTTTTTCAAATGTGTGTCAGACAGGTTGATGATAGAAAGATGTTGCTGCTGCTGCTCAAAGTTAAAGAACCAGCCGGACAAGACTACCATCTGAATAAGCAAGTGTTCAGGGGAAGTTGTTGGTTTCTTTACAAGCTTCTAAAAGGTTATCAAAGAAGATGTTCACAAGCTTAGGGGAAGCAGAAGACTTCAAGTCTCGTTGAAGAAAGTGATGCAGAGAGCAGTCAGAGATCATGAAGATCCAAGTTCAACAATCAAATTCTTCAAAGTTAGGGGTTTTCAAAATTTCAACCCTCTAATTTTTGAAGATTCAAGACAGTTACCGAAGATTCAGCAAGAACCAATTCATTCATGAGAAGCAAGTCAATGAGAATCCTCCATCTCATTAACTTGTTCATTTCAAGAAGTTCAAGCTGATGCTGATCAAGAGGAAGTCCCAAGTGCCCGTTATGAAACCCATTGAAGATTTCTGCGGAAAGAATCTTCATCAGCATCTTTGCCAGCCAGTCAAGAAGAAGATTTTCGAAGATCGAAGACATTTAATATCACAAGCCTAGGGGAAGATTGTAGAGGCTAGATTATGAGGCTTGTAATATTAAATAGTTTGGGCTGGGCTTAGTGGGTTTCATTATATTAGTAGGCTAGTTATATTATTATGTTTAGGCTAGTTTACTATTGAATATGGGCATGGGCTTGGGTTTATGATTAGGGTTTAAGAGCCCAATAGTAAACTCATGGGATGGCTATATAAACTCCATGAGTTTACTATTCAAAGGGGCTTGATTACGATTTCTAGAGAGAGAAGAGGGTTTACGATTACGGTTTTGTACCCGACAAGTTTACTTGTGTGCAAAGTTCAAGTGTTTATTTGTTTAATCATCGTATTCTTCGGGTTTCTTCTCTTCTCTATCTTGAATCAATCATAAACGAGGATTCCGCACTCGTTGGTGATATCAATATCGTGTTTTGGTAGATTTTCCGGACCTACAATAACGAGTAAGCTGAATAATTAACCGGATAATAAAGCTAACCCGTCAGTGGTCGACAGCAAACGTGCGCGTGACGCCAATAACAAGAACCCCAATATATAAACGGAATAAATCCATGACCAAAAAAAAATTCCGCAATTCCGTCAGACGTCGTCTCCATTGGTCTCGTAAAAGACTAATAAAAATACCCCGCATTTAACGAAATAATGCAAAAAATTAATTAACTGAATTAATATCCCTCAAGAAGCACAAGATCCACGTCTTTCATTTTCAGCCAATCATATTTGGACCTCAAAAGGTAATCTACGGCTGAAATTATTATATCCAAGGGTTGAGGTTCAAGATCCACGTGAAGGGCCATCATCCACTTAGCATCCAACAATTTAATTAAGGTTGATCAGATTAGCATATATACGACAATAGAGAGGGACAAAGAATGTTCAGTCAACCACTCAGGCGTTGCCACGTAGGCAGTCTCCATCACCATCAACGACTTTCTTTCAAGATGGAGGGCCCTACGTAGTTTCTGCCATCCAATAGGAATTCTCTCAACTAGTGAGAGGTCGACAACAAGAAAGAGGTAACGGCTCTTTTGAGAGCAGCCAGGCCCACTCGCTACCTTTCCTCCAATGGAATTTCGAATGGTTGACTTGCAGAATCGACAAAGGAGAGAGAAAGGAAATTCCTCAGCAGCCAATACAATTCCGCCATGTCATCTCGTCCTTCTTCAACCTCCGAAACCCTAGCACTGTTGGAGAAGCCACCGGAAATACGAGATACCCACCGGAAAAACGTATTTCAGTCATATCTCCGTCAATACTTCACTAAAATCGATGATTTTTATACAGTTGGACTCGTGAGTCGACCCTCTATCATCCTAGACCAACGAAATCCTCTGAAACGAACTCGGATAAAAACCCCAAAACAAGTCCGCTAACTTTCCCAAGTCCGCTAAAGCTTATATAAGTCCGCTAAAGCATACAGAGAAGTTCGCTAACCTTTGCTGAAGTTCGCTAAGCTCAGAAGTCCGCTAAAGCAAACAAGTTCGCTAAGGCCAAACTCAAGTTCGCTAACAAGACATCTAGTTCCCTAAGAGCACTCAGAAGTCCGCTAAGGCAATCTTCAAAGCTTCAAAACACTTAGAGAAATCTGGAAAATGTGATAAACATGAAGAACTTACTTGGTGAACTCGAATCTACTCAAAAACGTAAGGAGAACCCGTAATGATGCACGAAATGAGAAGCTAAACCATTCACGAGACTATTGTGGCCACCAACAACCCATAAACAGTAGCAAATCAGATCAAAACAGTTCCAAAATTCTGGAAATCTTCAAGAACACGAAGAACACCATGAAACACATACGAGTGTGTGTTTTTCCAGATCTGTCCAGAAAGTTGAGATTCAGATGAAATGGATGCTTTCAATGGATCCGGAACGCGTTTTCCACTAAGAATCATGCCTCACTTCATCCAAAAATATGAAGAATAGCCCAGAAAACCAAGAATCAAAGCCGAAATTCTTCAAAAACCCTAAAAACGGGAAAAACTCCAAAGTTACGAAAAATCTGCTCGGATCATCATTTTTCTCACTGATTTGAACAAGTAGAAGATAAAAATCTTCAAGATAGACTCCATGAACAATAACCTAACATCTAACAACATCAGATCTGTCCAGAATCCATCAAAAATGAAGAAAACTGAGAAAAAATCTCAAAAATGAGTTTTCTAATCTTCACCATATTCAAGCTCAAAATCTAGATTCGAGTGACCAGATTCATCGTGAGATGAAACTGATTGGTACCCGCTCTGATACCATTTGTCAGGACCGATTTCACTACAAGAATCTCGATCTTGAGCAAGAACAAGGTTCAGATTCGAAAACCTCAAAAAGAAAGATGAAGATGAAGAAGAATCAAAGAAATCATAACATAAGAGAAAGATAATAATCTAGTCGAATGATTTCATTAATCGAAAGATTACAATCAAGAAATCATGACAACACACTCTCTCTAGAAATCCATGACTCACTCTCTCTAGAATGGAAGACTCAACATTCTAAAGAAAATCATCCATCCATCTTGGAGACTCTATCTCTCTAAGACTCTCTCCTAATGAATGGGGCACCCTCACTATATATATATATAGTGAGGGTGACTAACAATAGTAAAAACATAAAAAAATTAACAAAATTACAAGTAAATGAAATAAACATAAATATTAATTAAATCAAAGTTGATTTAATTAATACGGACCTTGACTCGCTCGAACAAATCTTCCGTTGACTTTTACGTTGACCGTTGACCCGAACGGTTGACCTTTCCAGAAAACGGTCTTCAGTCCAAACTACAAGCCTCGAGCATCACAACCCGGGTCTTTGCATCAATTCACATGGATTCTTCAGTCGAATGCTTTGGTAAACAGATTTGATGGCGTCAGTCACATAGATTTTAAGTTCCAACAATTCCCCCTTGATTAATGCTTTCAAATCTGTTCAACTGCTGAAGAATCGCTCTTCCGTACATCTTCAATGAGAAACTGATAAACCGGAGACAATCTGTTGTAGAGATTCCCCCTCTGAATAAGCTTCTTCTGTTCTTGTTGCTCCAGTTAAGAGCCAAGTGCTGCTGCTCACTCGGTTCACACGGTCGGGTACAATACTGAGAAAATGCTGAACATCGGAGTCATAACTGCAACAAACTGAATCAGATAAACCAATCAAACACTGAAAATGCTCTAACTCCGGATAATCGACCCGATATCCAAATCCATAATAATTCCTCCTATTTCTCTAAATCTCTCCAAAAACATGAAGTCGGAAGCGTATAAATCTGATGCGGAGAGTCGAACCGTCGGGATCGATTGCCTAGAGAAAAAAGATAAACAATCTTGAAATCGGACAATCTTGCGAAAAACCAGAAGTCGGATACTGACAGTTGTGAATAATCCACTCGACTGAGGTCGGATGCAAAAATAAAGATAAGTGTCAAATCTGTGAAAATTTGAGATCTCGAGCGAAAATAATCATATCCGGAGTCTTCGTAAATTTTGGGCGAAGAAAAATGAGTTCGGAAATAAATTCCGTGAAGATTTCTGAGAAATGCTGGAGAAAACGGCCCGATCTGAAAAATTCCGTCAATTTTCGTCAAGGAACGGCTTCTTGAGAGATTTAACGAATAATTCCAATAATTAACTGAGATTCCAGTTAATCCGGTTAGCTGACATCAGTGCTGCATCAGCTAAAATAAAATCGTGAGACATAACGAGTAAGCTAAATAATTAACCGGATAATAAAGCTAACCCGTCAGTGGTCGACAGCAAACGTGCGCGTGACGCCAATAACAAGAACCCCAATATATAAACGGAATAAATCCATGACCAAAAAAAAGTTCCGCAATTCCGTCAGACGTCGTCTCCAATGGTCTCGTTAAATACTAATAAAAACACCCCGCATTTAACGAAATAATGCAGAAAATTAATTAACTGAATTAAAATCCCTCAAGAAGCACAAGATCCACGTCTTTCATTTTCAGCCAATCATATTTGGACCTCAAAAGGTAATCTACAGCTGAAATTATTATATCCAAGGGTTGAGGTTCAAGATCCACGTGAAGGGCCATCATCCACTCAGCATCCAACAATTTAATTAAGGTTGATCAGATTAGCACATATGCGACAATAGAGAGGGACAAAGAATGTTCAGTTAACCACTCAGGCGTTGCCACGTAGGCAGTCTCCATCACCATCAACGACTTTCTTTCAAGAGGGAGGGCCCCACGTAGTTTCTGCCATCCAATAGGAATTCTCTCAACTAGTGAGAGGTCGACAACAAGAAAGAGGTAACGGCTCTTTTGAGAGCAGCCAGGCCCACTCGCTACCTTTCCTCCAATGGGATTTCGACAACCACATGGTTGACTTGCAGAATCGACAAAGGAGAGAGAAAGGAAATTCCTCAGCAGCCAATACAATTCCGCCACGTCATCTCGTCCTTCTTCAACCTCCGAAACCCTAGCACTGTCGGAGAAGCCACCGGAAATACGAGATACCCACCGGAAAAACGAATTTCAGTCATATCTCCGACAATACTTCACTAAAATCGATGATTTTTATACAGTTGGACTCGTGAGTCGACCCTCTATCTTCCTAGACCAACGAAATCCTCTGAAACGAACTCGGATAAAAACCCCAAAACAAGTCCGCTAACCTTCCCAAGTCCGCTAAAGCTTATTTAAGTCCGCTAAAGCATACAGAGAAGTTCGCTAACCTTTGCTGAAGTTCGCTAAGCTCACACGTCCACTAAAGCAAACAAGTTCGCTAAGGCAAAACTCAAGTTCGCTAACAAGACATCTAGTTCGCTAAGAGCACTCAGAAGTCCGCTAAGGCAATCTTCAAAGCTTCAAAACACTTAGAGAAATCTGGAAAATGTGATGAACATGAAGAACTTACTTGGTGAACTCGAATCTGCTCAAAAGCGTAAGGAGAACCCGTAATGATGCACGAAATGAGAAGCTAAACCATTCACGAGACTATTGTGGCCACCAACAACCCATAAACAGTAGCAAGTCGGATCAAAACAGCTCCAAAATTCTGGAAATCTTCAAGAACACGAAGAACACCATGAAACACATACTAGTGTGTGTTCTTCCAGATCTGTCCAGACAGTGGAGATTCAGACGAAATGGATGCTTCCAATGGATCCAGAACACGTTTTCCACTAAGAATCATGCCTCACTTCATCCAAAAACATGAAGAATAACCCAGAAAACCAAGAATCAAAGCCGGAATTCTTCAAAAACCCTAAAAACGGGAAAAACTCCAAAGTTACGAAATATCTGCTCGGATCATCATTTTTCACACTGATTTGAACAAGTAGAAGATACAAATCTTCAAGATAGACTCCATGAACAATAACCTAACATCTAACAACATCAGATCTGTCCAGAATCCATCAAAAATTGAAGAAAAATGAGAAAAAGTCTCAAAAATTAGTTTTCTAATCTTCACCATATTCAAGCTCAAAATCCAGATTCGAGTGACCAGATTCATCGTGAGATGAAACTGATTGGTACCCGCTCTGATACAATTTTTCAGGACCGATTTCACTACAAGAATCTCGATCTTGAGCAAGAACAAGGTTCAGATTCGAAAACCCCAAAAAGAAAGATGAAGATGAAGAAGAATCAAAGAAATCATAACATAAGAGAAAGATAATAATCTAGTCGAATGATTCCATTAATCGAAAGATTACAATCAAGAAAATATGACAACACACTCTCTCTAGAAATCCATGACTCGCTCTCTCTCTAGAATGGAAGACTCAACATTCTAAAGAAAATCATCCATCCATCTTGGAGACTCTATCTCTCTAAGACTCTCTCCTAATGAATGGGGCACCCTCACTATATATATATATATAGTGAGGGTGACTAACAATAGTAAAAACATAAAAAAATTAACAAAATTACAAGTAAGTGAAATAAACATAAATATTAATTAAATCAAAGTTGATTTAATTAATACGGACCTTGACTCGCTCGAACAAATCTTCCGTTGACTTTTACGTTGACCGTTGACCCGAACGGTTGACCTTTCCAGAAAACGGTCTTCAGTCCAAACTACAAGCCTCGAGCATCACAACTCGAGTCTCTGAATCAATTCACATGGATTCTTCAGTCGAATGCTTCGGTAAACAGGTTTGATGGCGTCAGTCACATAGATTTTAAGTTCCAACAACCGCTATGAGATGGAACGATCTAAAGGAGATCGTGATGAGCAAGTTTTGCCCAAGGCACGAGCTAGATAAGATTGAGATAACTTCCTTAGGTTAGAGGTGGGCAACATGACTCATCAAGAGTTTACTAGCAAATTCGACCAGATGGCGAGATTGGTGCCAAGGCTGGTTACCCCCAAGGAAGAAAAGATAAAGAGGTATGTCCAGGCCCTTCCAACAGAGGTAAGGAAGATTGTGAAGCCTCACGCTCCTAAAACCTACCAGGAAGCTATCAACCTCAGTGCTACTATTTATGAGGAAGAGTATGGAGATGAAGGTAGACCAGGGGAGCAAAAGAGGAAGTGGTCTGAGGAAGGTTCAAAAAAAGGAAATAGCAGTCGCTTCAAGAAGTCAAAGAATGGTTCGAAGGGCAACAAGTCTTTATGCCCCAAGTGTAACAAAACTTACTCTGGAGAATGCAGGTCAGGTTCAACTGGTTGCTATAAGTGTGGGAAGGAAGGTCACTATGCTAACCGTTGCCCTAACCATAGGAAATGTTTTGAGTGTGGAAGTCCCGACCAATCAAGACTAATTGTCCCAAGTTGGTGAAGAATCCAGAATCACTAACGGCGAAGGGTAGAGCTTATAACCTAACTACACTGAAGCCAAGATAACACCCGATGTAGTTTCAGGCACGTTTCTCGTTAATAATGTGCCTGCTTCTGTGTTATTTGACTCTAGTGCTAGTAGGAGTTTTGTATCACATAAATTCTGTGAACTTCTTGATAAAGCAACTGTTAGGGATGATAGACCATTCGAGGTCGAGGTTTCCTCAGGAAAGAGCATTATGATTACAGACATAGTAGATAACTGCCTAATAGAGCTAGAAGGATATAGACTACCTGTTAGGTTATTCCCTATGGCTTTAGGAGGTTTCGATGTGGTATTAGGAATGGATTGGCTTGCAGAGTACGATGCACAGATAGATCTATAATCAAAAGAAGGTTCAACTTTGAGCACCAACTTATGCTATCGTCTCAAGAATGAAGACTAAGGAGCTAAAGGATGTGCCGGTAGTGTGCCAATTTCCAGAGGTATTTCCAGAAGAACTACCCGGCATTCCTCCCGATCGAGAGATAAAGTTTAGGATCGACTTAGTGCCAGGAGACCAACCCGTAGCGAAGTCACCTTATAGGTTAGCTCCACCAGAGATGAAAGAGTTGATGTCACAATTGGAAGACTTGCTTGACAAAGGGTTTATAAGACCAGGCATCTCACCTTGGGGTGCTCCAGTGCTTTTTGTCAAAAAGAAGGATGGAAGCATGAGAATGTGCATCGACTATAGGGATCTAAATAAGCTAACCATTATGAATAGATATCCTTTACCTAAGATCGACGATTTATTCGACTAGCTACAAGGAGCGAGTTGGTTCTCTAAGATATATCTAAGGTCAGGGTATCATCAGCTTAAGATTAGGGATGAAAATATCGAAAAGACAGCTTTTCGCACGCGTTATGGTCATTATGAATTTCTGGTAATGTCATTTGGGTTGACCAACGCCCCTGCAGCTTTCATGGATCTCATGAATAGAGTGTGTCAACCTATGTTGGACTGATTTGTAATTGTGTTCATAGATGACATTTTAATTTATTCCAGGAATGAGCAGGATCACGCGATGCATTTAAAAGAGGTTCTAGAGACCTTAAGGAAGGAAAAGCTATATGCCAAGTTTTCAAAATGTGCGTTTTGGCTTAAGGAAGTCCAGTTCCTTGGTCATGTGATAAATGCGGATGGCATCCTTATAGATCCAGCAAAGATTGAGACGATAATGAGTTGGAAGCCACCTAAGACGCCTTTAGAGATTCGTAGTTTCTTAGGACTTGCGGGCTATTATCGTAGATTTATTCAATATCTTTCGAGGATTGCAACGCCACTGACTAAGCTAACCAAGAAGGATACTAATTTCTTATGGGGACCTAGTCAGCAGAGTGCGTTTGAGGAGTTAAAGACTAGATTGACTCAGGCACCGGTATTATCTCTACCGGATGAGTCTGATGAATTGGTGGTATACTCTGATGCTTCTTATCTAGGGTTAGGTTGTGTTTTGATGCAACGGGGTAAGGTAATTTCTTATGCATCAAGACAACTAAAACCTCATGAGGCAAACTATCCAACTCATGACTTAGAGTTGGCAGCCATTGTGTTTGCTCTCAAGATATGGAGGCATTATTTGTACGGAGCAAAGTGTATTATCTACACTGATCATAAGAGTTTAAAGTACTTCTTCGAGCAGAAGGATCTCAATATGAGGCAGCGTAGATGGTTATAGTTAATTAAGGATTACGATTGTGAGATTATGTATCACCCAGGAAAGGCCAACGTAGTAGTTGATGCCTTGAGTAGAAAAGAGGATCATCCTCCAATTAGGGTGAAGTTATATAACTTAGTCGTTACTCCTGATTTCCTAGTTCAGCTTCAAAGAGATTAGTACAAGGCGCTGAAGGATGAGAACGTCAAGAGGGAAAGGATGGTAGGACAAGTTGGAAGCTTAGAAGAGAATGAGTTTGGCGTTAAGACTAGGTTTGGTCGAATGTTGGTACCACTTATAGGTGAGATTCGCGGTAAGATTTTAGATGAAGCTCATAAGTCACGCTATTCAATTCATCCTGGTGCGACCAAGATGTACCAAGACTTAAAACGAGACTATTGATGGCCAGGTATGAAGTTTAATGTCATGCAATATGTGAATAGGTGTTTGACTTGCGCAATGATTAAAGCTGAACATCAGAAGCCTTATGGAAAGCTTCAACCTTTGAAAATTCCCGAGTGGAAGTGGGAGCATATCACGATGGACTTCATAACCAAGCTACCCAAAACGGCTAAAGGTTATGACACCATCTGGGTGATAGTGGACAGGCTAACAAAGAGTGCTCGTTTCTTACCCATTAAAGAAACACATTCTTCTGAAGATCTAGCTACATTGTTTACAAAGGAGATTATTGCTCAACACGGAGTGCCGGTAACTATCATTTCAGATAGGGATTCGCGGTTCACTTCACGGTTTTGGAAGAAATTCCATGAGCAAATGGGGTCAAGATTGCATATTAGCACAGCATATCATCCTCAGACGGATGGACAAAGTGAGAGGACGATACAAACTTTGGAAGATATGTTGCGTGCATGCATTATTGACTTTGGAGGAAGTTGGGATAGTCACCTACACTTGGCAGAGTTCTCATACAACCATAGTTATCATTCTAGCATAGGTATGCCACCGTTCGAAATGTTGTATGGTAGGAGATGTAGAACTCCAGTGTGTTAGGGTGAAGTAGGCCAGCGAGAGCTAGGAAGCAAGGATGAAGTTCAGAACATGGCTCGAAACCTTGATGCGGTCAAGGCACGACTAAAGGCTGCTCAAGATCGACAACAGTCTTATGCAGATAAGAGGAGGAGGCCTATAGAGTTCCAAGTAGGAGACTTCGTGTTATTAAAAGTGTCTCCATGGAAGAGTATTATTCGCTTTCGCAAGAGGGGCAAGTTAGGCCCGAGGTTCGTAGGACCTTTTAGAATTGCTGAACGTGTAAGAGAAGTTGCCTATCGATTCACCCAACATTTCATGTATCACACTTAAGGAAGTGTGTAGTAGATGAGTCGCAAATAATACCCTTGAATGAGATAGAAATCGATAACACGCTGTCACTTGTAGGAAGGCCCGTTGCTATTATAGATCGATATGAGAAAAGGCTTAGGAATAAGACCATTCCGATGATTAGGGTGCAATGGATGGACAAGAAGGGTTCTGAGTCTACATGGGAAAGAGAGGACGAGATGCGAAAATCTCATCCTAAGTTGTTTGAAGCCTGAACAGGTTTCGAGGACGAAACCTTGTTTAAGGAGGAGAGAGTGGTAACACCCCAAAATCTAAAGGTAATAAATATATATGTGTTTATATATTTTCATATGTGAAAATATGTGTCGTATATGTGTTTATGTGATTAACATGTTAAAATGTTAAGAAATGCGTATTTGAAGTTATAACAATAAACTATGCATAAGGTAAGTGTTTATCGGGTTAGATTATTAAGAAAAAAAATACATGTTTATATGTTAAATATATGTTATATAAATGATTAGTCACCATGCTAGGTGTCAATTCTCATGAGTAGTCACCATGCTAGGTGTCAATTCTCATGATTAGTCACCATGCTAGGTGTCAATTCTCATGCTTAGTCACTAGGACACTTGTAGGAAGCATGTGAGACAGTCTTGGCTATAAATAGACTATGGATCCATCCATTTTTCCTTACTAATTCACCTAAAATCAACTTAAAACCTCTAAGAAACCTCATGAACACCAAGAACACTCTAGCTTGCATTTTTGAAGATGCAAAAGGAGTTAGGAGCTCATCTTCTGGAATATATCCCTTTAAGGTATGTTTAACAAAACCTCTCAATTAGTTTCATGATTCAAAACACTTAGATATGCCTTTTAAGGATAATTCAAGATTAGGGTTCTTGAATATGTTTTGTAAAGATTGGGAGTTCTAGTGGGAATCATGGGTTTATATTTGGTATGAAGCCTTAGAATAACATGTTTTAAGGAAGTCATGTTTAAAGAAGGTCGGTAAAGATCATCACCAAACTAAAACACAAATATGGGTGATATCTCATAGTAATTCCGCCTCCTGGTTGTGATAACGCCTATACGGTCGGTAATGAGAATCACTCATCAAGAACGTAAAGACTTGGACAAGGGTAATGATATTCAACGTAAAAACATAATTATATATATTAAGTATATATAAGCTAAATCCTGAGTTCTGGTAAAGTATTGAATATACCGAGTTACTCGGGTATCTAGAAGTTTGCGTGGACTAGAAGGGTGGCGCCTGTACACTGGGGTTTTTGGCATAGTGGCGTTCTCGCATAAATCCCAACTAGGACATGGCAAACGCTTCACTGGGCGATCCCGGAGTGAGCGTTTACTTATAGGAATGCGCATCTTCATAAATTTCACTAAAAGAATACTTTTTCCCGCAAAGGGCAAAACGGTCATTTTTGACAAATGAATGTTAAACCAACAAGTGGTTGGGTTTGGGTTAAAGGGTTAGTCTTAATGACCATTTGTAATTTCTAGGATTTCTTGCTAGGGACATCACGTTAAAGCAAGTTAGATTCAAGAAGGAATAAGCCAAGTAACTACTTCGCAACCTAAGGTGATTTCTATGAGCCCTATTTTATATTGCTTAAATGCTTTAAACTGTTTTGGGCTGATATACGTAACGTCTTGTGTAAATACTTTCTATTGTTTATAAAGTATTGCTATATGTGAAATGTTTACGATGTTACTTGCCTTTAGTGATTAAGTAATGAAGGGATTAGTGGAGAGTAGGATTACCAGGAAGATGTTTTAAATCAGATGATTAGACGTCTTTAAGAGTAGTAATCCACCAGGGAAAGTAAGATTTCCATTAACAGGGTTCTATTTAGCTAAGTAGAACATGTTAAGGATGGTAATCAGTAAGGTCATAAGGGTTGTCAAGTATTAAGTGGGGGCTTCTGAAATAGGGAGTTTTATAGTGTTTTTCCTGAAGTGTCGGCAAAGCAGGAATGAAAGACCACTATCATGTGAGGATCAAACAACACTATTCCCCGCGATGGTACTTGAGACGAGAAGTGACAAAAAAAATACATTAGGACAGGTTCTTAATGTGAGGCGAAGATGATAAGGTTATAGAAGGTTATTCTATTCACGAGGTTTATAGAATGATAGGGTAGATGTAATCTACTAAGTATATGGATGATTATGTGTAAACCTATGATACTTTATGCTTAATTTTCTGTTTGCAGAAATGGTTTGATTGACCCAAATAGTATGTGTTCCAAATGTAAAGTTTTCAAAACTTAGAAATCACCAGCGAAAGCTGACTTGTTAAGTTATGTATGTCAGATGAAGCTGGAACTTCGGACCGTTAGGGCAAGGCTCAGATGTGAGCGAGAGTTAGAGGGCATACACTATCAAGAGGATATCAACTATCAAGAGAAGATATTTTGAAGACTGGCATAGATATATAGTTATCTTTTGTAATTGTCTCTCTTATGATGTAATACTTGGCATATCAATAAAAGTTTTAATTTCCGCTGCTTTAGTTATCTCTGTTGTACCTTGTGTTCATTAGTAAATCCGATGCGTGACCGCTCCTAAGGCCAAATCTGGGAGTGGGCGTCACAATATCACTTTTAGAACAAGTTCTAGAAGTGGGCGTAGTTGGGAATAATGTACCTCTTGACATCACTTGTCAAGTGTTCCCAAAATGAGAGTTGTGTAGTCAACACAATTGGTCAAAATAAATTAGGCTCCCGCATGATAATTACTATTCTCTTATCTTATTCTACTCTTAGATGTCAACTAACAATTTCGATCCCACTCGTTGCTACTCCATGTTCACAGTTAAGTCCATCCTTGAGAAGGATAAGCTTAAATGACACCAACTTCATTAATTGGTACCGCAACGTGAAAGTTATTCTCATAGCGGATAAGAAGTATTATATTCTTGAATGACCAATTTCTAAGGAACCTACAGTGCGCACTGGTACTAATCATTCGGCATAGGTATGACATGTTGATGACTCCAAAGTTGTGGCGCATGCGAGCAACCATGATTTCTGAGTTACATGTTTGAGCAGCTGAAATCTATGTTTTAGCAATGTGCTCATTACAAACGTATTTGAGGTGATGGGATCACTCACCGCATGTCGTATACAGGATGTTTCCTTAGACAATGCCCATGTGATGAGACTGAGGGGTCACGTCGACCACTTGGCACGAGGGAAATCCACTAAATAAAAAGTTGATGAAGGATATGATCCTCAACTCATTACCCTAGTCATATGAATGGTTCTTATAGAACTATAATATGGATGGTATGGATAAGTCACTCCTAGAGTTACATTAGATGTTTGAAACGGCTGAGGTGCACATTCTAGCGAAAGCTGGAAATAATATTGTGCTAATGGTTCGATATGGCCAAATTGGTAAGAAAGCTAAAAATACCAAAGGGCAAGAAATGCAAAGCAAAGAGTAAGGGCAAGAAATCAGAGACTTCTAAGGCAAATCTTCAGAAGGATTCCAATTTTCTTAAGAAGTTGTCACTCAGAGGGAAGTCCTCAGGTATACGTGTTATCAATTCACTTTCTTTCTCCTAACAATTTTTTTATGTTAGAAACTAGATGTGATAGTCACGTCTACAAAAGTTTATGGGGATTAAGAAGAGTAAAAGATTCGAAGCAGAACAACCTAGAGCTGCACGTTGAGAACGAGCAGAAAGTCGTTGTTGAAACTGTTAAGCGAATTCATTATTTTCCTGAATAGTTTAACCATTTTTTTTAACAATTGATGCGATATCCCTAGTATGACTAGAACAATCGCATCCATGTTTTCTTAGAAAAGATAAGTTTTAAATATGCTTCTAATAATGATGATGATTTCATTTCTGTGTATTTGATGGACATGTCTTGAAGCCAAAGGAATCTATGAGATAGATGTTAATGGTAACATGATACACACAATCTCCAATAAACATGTTAAGACTGATGTCAACAACACATCACACTGGCATTATTGACCAAGTCACATAAACGAGAATTACATCAAGAAACTCCAGAATATGAGGATTTTAGAATTCACTTGTCGAGAGTCTTTTGAGTCATGTGAATCTTGCTTAAGTGGTAAGTTGATTAAGTCGCTCTTGGAGAATGTTGAAGAAAAACAAAAGATCCATTGGACTCATATATGTTGATGTATGTGGTTTTTCAGGACAATGTCAAGAATTAGAGGAAGGTACTTTCACTACGTCAAAAAGTGGCTTTGGCCACGGTTTTTTTTTACGCATAGCCACTGTTTTGTAAAAAACGTGACCAAAGGTAAGAAATACTAGTTTTAGCCACACATATTTTGTACTCGTGGCCAAATATATAGCCTTTGGACCTTTTTAGCCACGTATTGTTTTGTTTATGTGACAACAACAATCAGGTGTAGTGGCTTTAGCCACTGTTTTACAAAAACATGTGGCACTTATTTGTCACACTTAAAAAAGAGTGGCGAAATGCACCAAACGGCCACGGAATTTTTATGATTTTTAATTCTTGTGACCAAAAAGGAATGTATGGCCACGCTTAAATAATGTTGTGTGACGGAAGAGTAGATTTTATTACTTAGTAAATTAAAAGAAAACAAAACTATTAAGTATATATTATGCGTGGCTAAATGTGAGCAATGACCATAGTTTTTACTTAGTTATGTGGCTAAAAGCTAGTACATATGGCCACTATAATTAGGTTGTGTGACTAAGTAGTAGGTTGTGAGGGACAAAAATCTATTACCTATGGCCACATATATTAACCGTGACTAAATGGTAGGTTGTGAGTGACAAAAATCAATATTATGGTCACGATAAAATATTAAACGCGTGGCGAAAAAGAGACGATTTGTTTCCCTCTAAAACAACGCGCTTTTTTTCAATTTTACCAATTCGAGCGGGTTAAAATCTGCTACCCTATATAACATCATCATTGTTATTTTCCTTTACCGCCATCCCTTTCTTGATCTCAAATTCTCTACACCAATTCTGGTATCAAATGGCCGATAATCAACGCTTCCTTAATTACTGGTATGTGAAGAATAACCGTACTTTTTTGGTTTACAGTAACAGGAGAACAAGATCCTTCAAGTCCCACAAATCTGTGATTAAACACAACGATGAGAACATCCTGAGGCAACTCCGGGCGCAGAAGAATCCTGATTGTTTTGCTTACTTTGTTGAGGCAACGAAATTATTCCGTGTTCTTGATACAAAATTCAATGAATTTGAATCCGAAGAAGATGAAGAAGATGAAGAAGATGATCAAGAAGATGAAGAAGATGATGATGATGATCATGATGATGACGATGCAAGTTCAGGATACATATCCAAAGATTGCAATGATCTGGATTATTAATTAATGGCCACTAACATTTGATGCGCTGGGAAGGGTTGGCGGGGTGCATAGACCAAAATTTTCGAGTTTTTTGGGAGACATTGCAAGGTAAGAGGTTGGATTGAGGTATCTAAAATGGAAGAATGTGCCAAAATAGGACAAGAACAAGATGTGGGCAGGGATTCAGGTTATGAAACAGATTAAACATTTTCTCATATTAAGTTTGTTAAGTTATTGAATTCCATACATGTGACTAAAACATCCTGTAATATGTTATTTTTTCAGCAATTATTCGAAATTGATGAAGGGGTCCTATAATGGTACGGCTTGGTGGGTTGATAAGGACTTCTAGAAGAAACATGTTCAAGAAACACGTTCGTACCAACCTAGCAAAACCCACAGTGCTTGAGAGAAGTTCCAAAGATGTATCGCACTATTGCGAAAAAAGAAGACTGGAACAGATTTGTAGCATATACAAAATCTGACGAATTCAAGGTTTTTATTCAATTCAAACTGCATATTTCATTAATTAGGCTAAGTGTTAATTAATGAGATTATACTTATATATCCTACTATTATGTTGGAAAGGTTGTGTCAAAGAGTGCAAAAGAGGTTCGAGCACAGTATGTTTATGATCATACAATGGGACGGGGAGGATACGTCTATCTGCAAGAAAAACTGGTAATAAGCTAAGTGTGTTACACCTAGTCATGGTTAAGAATGTGTAATGTATGTTTCAAGTCTGATATATATTATTATTATAATACAAGGTACAAAACAAAGAAATTGCAGCTGATGATTGCCCCTCTCGAGCGTTTATGTGGAGGAAAGGAAGGGTAAATAAAGAGGGGAATACAAAACGCCTGTGGTGAAGGGCGTAGCAGATGATATAGTAAGTTTAATTGCTATATATATACCTAATTATTCACATGTTAAAAATTAACAGCACCTCACTACATTAACTAAATTAATTACTGCAGGCCGAGAATGAAACAAAAATAAATGCGGGATCTGTGAATGTAGAACCGGGAACGGATTCCCTAACATTGGTCCTTGGCAAGGAAATGGGTGGATACCTAAAAGGTATTGGGTATGGAGTGACTTCCCGTGGATATTGGCAGTGTGCTCCAAAAGGGCGATCGAAAGAACGGATCGAAAAACTTGAGGCGGAACTAACAAATGAAAACAGCTGCGTGAGAAAAAGGATCAAGAGGTTGATCACCTCACTGATATGGTTAAAGCAAAACATGAAAAAATTGATAAGCTTACGGAGTTTATGCACCTCGTGATTCAAGATGAACAAGTTTAAGCGGTAAATTCTGTAAGGGACAAATTATATATATATATATACCTATAATTAATTATATTATATATTCTTTACTTTTTATCAATTGATTATTATTAATCATTAAATCATTTAGTAGGTAAAGTCCGCGGAGGCGCCTCTTACTATAGCTGTAAGATCTAACAGTTGTGCTCAGCATTCCAATGTAAATACAACGATAATTAAATATTATTTCTGATATGATCAATCTCCCATGAGCGCGTATTTATTAATTAATTAACTAATTGAATTAATTGTACGTAGGACATGATCAATTCCGCGCACAATACATCGCGGAAACAATCTACTCCATCAAACTCATCTCAAAGGTCGGCCGATAAGGTACGGATTTGAAACACTTCTGAATTTGAGTTGATCTGGAAGATTCTAGTTTATCTGGATGAACATGCGTCTCTAGTTATAGTTCATCCGGATAGTTAGAGTTCATCCGGATAGTTAAAGTTCCTCAGGATAGGTAAGGTTCATCAGGATAGTTAGAGTTCATCGGGATAGTTAGAGTTGATCTGGAAGATTCTAGTTCATCTGGATGAACATGCGTCTGTAGTTATAGTTCACCGTGTTGGTTATAGTTCATCTGGATAGTTAAAGTTCACCAGTATAGGTAAAGTTCATCAGGATAGTTAGAGTTGTTCCGGAATATAATTAATAATTAACTGTTCCGGCTATGATAAGTTTGTACTTCATCCGAATGGTTATCTGGATAGTTAACTAATGTTTAGCCAGTTATGATCGATATGATTTTATTAATTAATTGAATTGTAGGTCTGTTCTGCGACTTTATCACATCACACTCCTACATCTACAACAGCGTCGCAAAAGGAAAGGGTAACTATTTTAATTTACACAGTTGTGTACTTCCCTTATAACTAATTGCTATATGATCATTTAATTAAATGTTGATGCTGTGTTAATTAGGGGAAAAAGAGAAAAATAACAGAAGCAGCAGCTGTTGCAGCCAGTACTGCTGGGGCACCAGAGCAGGAAGTGGTATATATATATAATTAAGGATTTGACAAATCGCTTTGACGTTATTGTTAATTAATATATATGTTACTAATCAGTTAATTACATGGTGTCAATTTAGAAAAAGAATAAGAGACATGCAAAACAAGTAAAACATGCAGCTCGTAAAGTACCTCCTAAGAAGAGTGATCGGTTGGAAAAACCAAATAATTATGATGCCATTGTAGCTACTATCGATCAGCCAGTAATCCAAGAGGTATATAGATTAGTATATACCACAACTTTTTAATTCTATTTTTTGACTTTAATTAATTAATTGTTAATATATATATGCTATAATTAATATTATTATTATTATGTCACTTCTGATCAGCGGTGCGAAACTGCAACGTTGCACATGGAGGGGGATCCAATGAATGTCGTGGGAATGGCTGAATTATTAGCAAAACAAAAAGATGAGAAGATTCATGGAAGTCCATTACCTCCTGGTTGGCGTAGAATTAAAGTTTATCAGGTCAATAAGGGTGCAACATTTTTACCATTCCCAGTAGATGGTAAAACATCGCTTTCTGAGGTTGAAAATAAAAAATATTATTGCATGGCGGATGAAACGAATGATCCTTCATTCAAATAACAAGTCAGATAAATCACAGCCGGTTGATCATTCTACGGTTCAAAAAGTACTGGAACAACCACAGGTAATTACTACATTAGTCAATCGTATCCGCTATATAATGAAAACCTCCTCGAGTTTGGAAAACCGTGAAAACCAAGCTAAAAAATTCGGTTTTTGTTCCGATTTTTTTTTATGGTGATTCTCTAAGTTAAAAAAAAAAACCCTTTATGCAAAAAAGTAAAAAAAACGCCTAGTAAATATTTTTAAAAAAATTATTTTATAACTGATGTTACATATGTATCAGGGTACTGTTACATATGTAACATCGATTATAAAATATTTTTTTAAAAAAAATTTACTAGGCGTTTTTTTTATTTTTTTTGCATAAAAGGGGTTTTTTTTAACTTAGAGAATCACCATAAAAAAAATTGGAACAAAAATCGAATTTTTTAGCTTGGTTTTCACGGTTTTCCAAACTCGGAGAGGTTTTCATTTTATCCTTCCTCTATATATATATATATATAAATATATATATAGGGGAAGGATCCTGCGAAAACACCCTTTTTTTTTGTGAGAACTGCGTAAACAAATCTTAAAACCTACATAACTTTTTCATACGTTAATATTTTTTTTTAAAATTTGCATCAAAAGTCTTAAAATTATATTATCTTTAATCCTATAAAAGTTTTAAAAAACTTAACGCTTTTTTTATTTTTTTAAATATTTTTTTTGTGTGGTGCACATGTGCATCACAAAAAAAAACTCATACTTTTAGTATGAGTTAATATTTTTTTTCTTAGTCGCACCATATGTCATATATTTTTATCATTTTTTTGCGTTTTTATTGAATGATGCACATGTGCATCATACCAAAAAAACGCTCATACATGTGATATACATTAATAGTTTAAAAAGAAATTACACCCTAAATCTTATAGTTGTGTTATCTTTAGATTTAAATAAAAAAATAGCATTTTATAACTTTTTTTAATTATATGATGCACATGTGCATCACACGGGAAAAAAAAAGTTCAGTTTTTTTTTTTAATATTTTGCTCCAGATTTAAAGATAACGTAATTATAAGACTTTTGGCGCAAATTTTATGAAAAATCGTTAACGTATGAAAAAGTTACGTGAGTTTTAATATGTGTTTTCGCAATTTTCACAAAAATATGTGTTTTCGCAGGATCCTAACCCTATATATATATATATATATATATATATATATATATATATATATATATATATATATATCTGATCGGTTTTATTTGTCATTTTCCAGGTAAATAATGCTCGGAAAAAGATGCCGAAAGTGTACTTAACTCCAAACCAGCTGACTCAAGATCTGATAAACAGAAAACTTATTACAAGGAACCAGCAGAAGCAGCTGATGAGAATGGACAAGAAATTATAATTAATTATTATACAAATTAAACTTTGATTAGTTTATGTTATTTTTGAACGACATTTGATTAGTGTATGTACATTAATTTTTAATTATAATATGATTTTAAGGTTTCTCTATATTAATTAATATGCAGTTTAATTAATTGTAATTAAGAAAATATATAATACCAAAGGCCACACTTTTGATATTTTAATGTGGGCGTTGCTACCCTTTGGCCACGCGTATTGGGACAAAATATCTGATTTCAACTACCCTTTGGCCACTTTCTTTTTCCAAATATAAGTGGCTAAAACACAAATATACGTGACTATATAATACCAAAGGCCACACTTTTTATATTTAAATGTGGCCGTTGCCACCATTTGGCCACGCGTATTGGGACAAATTATCTGATTTCAACTACCCTTTGGCCACTTTTTTTTTCCAAATATATGTGGCTAAAACACAAATATACGTGTCCATATAATACCAAAGGTCACGCTTTTTATATTTTAACGTGGCCGTTGCCACCATTTGGCCACGTGTATTGGGACAAAGTATCTGATTTCAACTACCCTTTGGCCACTTTTTTTTTCAAATATATGTGGCTAAAACACAAATATACGTGACCATATAATAGCAAAGGCCACGCTTTTTATATATTAATGTGGTCGTTGCCACCCTTTGGCCACGCGTATTGGGACAAAATGTATGATTTCAGCAACCCATTTGGCCACGTTTTTTCATATCATATATATGTGGCTAAAACACAAATATACGTGACCATATAATACCAAAGGCCACGCTATTCATATTTTAACGTGGCGGTTGTCACCCTTTGAACACGCGTATTGGGAAAAAAATTATAATTTCACCAACCCATTTGGCCACGTTTTTTTATAACATATGTGGATAAAACACAAATATACGTGACCATATAATAATACCAAAGGCCACGCTTTTGATATTTTAACGTGACCGTTGCCACCCTTTTGCCACGCGTATTGTGACAAAATGTATGATTTCAGCAACCCTTTGGCCATGTATTTTTATAATGTATGTGGCTAAAACACAAATATATGTGACCATATAATACCAAAGGCCACGTTAAACAAACACATGTGGCCGTTGGGACCCTTTGGCCATGCTTTCCAGAAGAATTGTTTGATTACAACAATAAATATTGGTACCCTTTAGCAACGCTTATAGGTGGCTTCAGCCACTAATATTATAACGTGGTCGTAGGGTACATAAGGTGACGGGACCTTTGGTGTCTATTGGAATGGAAAAAAAACGTGACCAAACACCTTTGGTCACGGTTTTTTTCCGTGGCCAAAGGTGAATTTTGATGTAGTGTTTGTTCGATTACTGATGTTTTCAGAAATTTTGTTTGTGTCCATATGATGAGACATAAACATAATACCTTTGAAGATTTTAAAGAAAATAAGAAGGAAGTACATAATTAACCAGATCAGTAAAACGATTATGGAACTTCGATCAGATCAAAGTGGCGCTTATCTAAGTGAGGAGTTCGATGCACATCTCGAGGCATGTGATATTGTATTACAACTTACATTGTCTTGAACGCCACAAGTTGTATGGTGTGTCCAAAAGAAGAAATCGGACACTGTTAGACATGGTTCGATCAATGATGTGTCGTATAAACTTGCCATACTCCTTTTGGATTTAGCTCTTAAAACTGCCGCCCGAATCGTGAATCTAACTCCTACAAAGAAAGTAGACAAGGCACCATATGAAATATGGCATTGGGAACGTCCTAAATTATCTCACCTTAGGGCATGGGGATGCAACGCATACATTACCAGTGAGTCTTCGAAGAAACTGGATCCCCGTCACGATAAAGTTTTTCTTGTTAACATATGCCCGATAGGTTGGTTATTGTTTATTGAGGCCAACCACAAACCGGTATCGTTATTCAAAAAAGATGTTGTTGAACCTGAATCCGAAAGGACTCAGGAACCAGTTGTAACACAAGGTGTCTACAGAAGTACTCAGGATCATCGCGAACCAGATAGATATCTTGGAGTTCATGATGTTATGATAGTTGATCAGAAAGAACCTGTTAACCACAAAGATGCATACTCAGGTTCTGTATCTGAGAAATGGAAATAAACCATGGGCCCTAAGATGCAATCCATGTTTGACAATCAATTCTAGGTGTTGGTTGAACTTCCACCTGATGGTCACGTTGAAGAAAGTAAATGGGTTTTAGTTGAAAGTCGTCATGGATGGCAACATGCAAATCTATAAGTATAGGCTCGTTGCGAAAGGATTTACTCAAAATCAAGATGTTGATTATGAGCAAGCATCTCAAAGGTGGAATCTTTGTAATTGATTAAAGAATCAAAGAGTTTGGTTTTATCAAGAATGAAGATAAGTCCTGTGTTTACAAGAAGGAAAGTCGGAGCTCTATAACTTTTATGATCCTGTATGTAGATGTATATTATTCGATGGAAACAATATTCCTTGGCTGAAGGAATGTTTCTCGATGAAGGATTTTGGCTACGCCAGCTATATTCTAGGACTGCGGATTTATAGAGATAAATCTGAAAGGAAAATTAGACTAAGCAAAAGGTACATATATCGAGAAGATTTTGCGACACTTCTCAATGCAAGATTCCAAGAGAGGACTCTTGTCCATAGCAAACGGAACTTTGTTGAATAGGCAACAATGTCCCAGGTCGGGCATGCAGATTGAAGATATGACAAGAGTTTCATATGCACTTCTAACCGATCCATATTGTATGCCAGGATATGTACTAAACTGAGCGTGTCATACTTGTTAAGTATGATAAGAAAATATCATCAGAATCCGGGGGAGAGTCACTGGATTGCTGTAAAGAGTATTCTGAAGTACCTGAGAGGAACTAAGGATATGTTTTAACATATGGAGGGTTAGAGGACGAGTTCAATGTAAGGTGTTACATTGATGCAAGCTTCTAAATGGACTGAGATGATTTTCGATTGCAAACGAGATATGCTTTAGCATGAATGGTGGATTCATGACTTGGAAAGGTACCAAATAAAGCAGAGTGCTCCAAACCACCAGAAAATCGGAATACATGGGAGCATGAGATGCTGGAAAGGATGATGCTTATATGAAGAAGTTCATTGCTGATCTCGAAGTTGTGCCTAGGATATAAGAGGCAAATCGAGATATGTTGCAACAAGACTTGTACCATTTTTTAAGCAAGGGAACAATGATCGCTTCATACTACGAAGCACGTTCTTTAAAGCTTCATTATGCATAGGAATTTTGGAACATAGTGACATCAATATAAATAAGATTAAAAATATCAAATTTAGCGAACCTGTTCTCTAAGACTATGCCTCAAGTTAGACATGAGGAGCATGCTGCTGAGTTAGGTCTTAGATATGCTAGATGATGAATTTGATCTATGAATAGAAATTTGGTGCATTCGAGTATTTGACAGAAATTCTGAGTTTGTATGAATTTAAGAGTTAAGTGTTTCATAAACTGATTTTTTTTGTTCTCGAATATTAGTACGTTAAGAATCCTTGAATACTAGAGTTATCTAAATGTCCATAGTCGACCAGATGCGTGGGAACGAATCTGAATGAAAGACTATTATGAATGATGATCGGTTCATGAGATGAATGCTCAAGGGAGTTGAGGATCATATTCACAAATGTTTATTAGCTGACTAATATCGGACGTAAGTCGCTTCAAAATAATATTTATGGATCTGAGTCATAAGATACTTTGAAGATGGTACGATCAATTTATTCTTTGATCTGCGGTACAAATTAGAGCGAACATTTGTTCAAAGGTCATACTTTTATTTTACTTAACGATGTCTGTAACAGGATGTAATAAGGGTAATTTTAGGAGTGATCTGAGGCTTGGTGGGAGTTGTTTGTAGCCAAAGAAAACATGTCCTCTTATAGATACAAGAGTTTAACATTTTAGCGTCATCGTTAGATTTGAACTTGTAGAAAATGCAAGGTCGTGCTCGAACTAGTAGTAGTTTGTTTGACCATTTCAAATTGGGAACGAGTCTAGAAATTGTTGAACACAAATGAGAATGATTATGATCCATGTCTCATGTTCAGTGAGTGTTTGTAATAGAGGGATAAATTGATGATGTCACCAAAGGCTATAGTATTCGGTTGAATCAAAGAGTTGATTAACGCAAAGAACTAGTTGAAGCAGAAATCTGTCATACACTTTGGACAAAAAACAAGCAAGGATTAATTAAGTTGGTAATTATCCGATCATGATTAAATGATATAAGTAAATTTCCATTATTATTTAGTGGAAATAATTGTAGACATCGAGAAACCATGCGGTGGGCATTTCATAGTAGTGTGTTTGAGTGTTGCATTTGGATGACGTAGCGACTCGTTAGGCCGTAACGAGCCGTTATGCGAGTTCTAGACAAACGACCCGCTAATCAAAAACAGGTCGTTATGCAAGTATTAGATAACATGTTGTTATCTTTTAACGGCTAGTTACGGGTCAATTCTGTAACAACCCGATTTCTAAACGGATAAAAATGTATATATATTTTAACTCATGTCAGGATAAGTCGTTTTAAAGGAAATAGTATTTAAAATAAATACTAAATGAAAATTTGTATTATACGGTTTCTAATAAAATGGGGATAAACATATTTATACGTTTATGGATCATCACATGAAAGATGTCAATAATTATCCCAATATGACCTAAGGATTAAATGAAAGGGCTAAACTTGGTAAACCCAATACTTAATAAGTGGAGGGGGTTAATTGCCATTTTTGAAAATTGAAGGCAATGATAATAAAATAGAAAAGAAAAAGAAATAAGAGGAAGAAGAAGAACAGGAGGCGTGTATAGCCAGCCCCTGTTCGCGAATCCTCCTCCCCCAAACCTCCATGAAATCGACAATTGAGATCATGAAGCTTCAGTCTGCGAAATTTGGAGGTTAATTCACATGGTTATGGCTTTAATCACTACCTTGTTATTAAAGGTTAATAAGTAAGTAAGCTTCATCATCATGCATGCTAAATTTCGAAAAATCCATGATGGTTTGGTCGAAGTGATGCCATAATTTCATGTTTAATGCTTTATATAATGATGGAATGATGATTAGAACACTTGATTGTTTGTTAATTTGACTTAAAGATCATGTTTTGGTAGGGTGAACCCTATGTCACGAATTTAGGCCTATGGAATTGGGTTTTTAGTGTTAAGGCTAGTATTAGGCATATAATTGATGCCAAATGGATGAATGAAAGTTGTGATACGTGAATACTTGTTATATTATGGAGTTTCACATTAAATGGATATCAAACCTATAGATTATGGGTGGATTTCATGTTAGATAATATGATGCCCACCAAGTGTTTGATGAAATGTCTAGATGAAGTTTATGACTAGAATTCATGGAAAATGTAGTATAAGCACTACTAGGAAGCATGAAGTATGAATTTGATTTATGTTTTGATTATCATGGTTGCATAGTATGTTACATAAATGCATCTAATGCTATAAATGGTATAATGGGTCATTTACTTTTGAATTTTGTATAAAATCATGTAATCAACCTATGAGGGTGTATTATATATGGTTAGAAAGGTATTAAAGTATACTAAAACTTGCTTTAAGTATACGAAACTGATTTGAATGTTAAACGGGTCAAAACATGGTGTTAAAATGACTACTCTTAGTTTTTAACATGCTGTTTGGGAGCATTTTTAGCTTCTGACCTGTTAGTAGAAAATTCATATAAAATTATAGAAAAATCCGGTGAAAGTGTGCTCTATATGCTTAGAAAGCTCTTTGAGTCCACTACAATTCATATTTGAACTTGAAAGTCTGAAAAAAATTGTTCAGTGGTCAAAACAGTCGGTTTCTGCAGCAACGCAATAAATTGCTGCACAAAAATAAGAAGTTTTTTTACTCATTAAAATTGGATATGTCATCGCGATGATTAAAACATGAATGGTCGATTACAGTTGATTATGTGCACATATTTTGGGCATATTAGAAATAACTAACGTACTTGGAAATGACTTATACAAATATTATGCACCTATATATTAAGCATGGTTGGACTTTTAGAAAGTCAAAGTAAAACCATGAATTTAACATGATTTATGCATTAAGCAAATTGTGTTGAAGCGAGGTTATTGATATATGGCTAAATTAGTCAATATATGGACTAATCCTATGTTTAATAATGATCCTTAACAAGCTATGTGGCGACCCTAAACTTTTGCTTTCTTTCCCCAGCAACGACAGCAACAACGACAGCTGAGGCTGCGAACGCTACTACGCAAGAAAAATTTACGGGACGAAAATTCCAATTACAAGGGGATGATGTGACATCTGAGAATTCCAAGGTTAACTTCTGTTAGACAATCTCCGTTAGTTACGTTATGAGTGTTAACTTAGTAACTAATGCTTAACTAGGCCGAATACGTCCACGACCTTTGGTTGATCACCGAACCCGTCCATATGTGTTATGTGTTTATTTATTTATTGTCATTATGTGCAATGTGATTTAAACGCATGATTTAGTATTATTAATAGCATGACAAATTGTAAATTCTTGATTATGTGATAAATTGTTTAAATTGCCTAGTTTAATGATTAATTGAGTAATTAGAGTGTATGCATACATGTTAATCATGGGCTAATGATGGACTAATCATTGGGGCCCAAATCCCAATGAAAGCCCACCAAGGCCTTAGTATTTAAGTAAAATAAAACCTAATTATTCCCATTTACATACATCACCGTTAGGTTGACACTTGTGTGGTTTTCACTTTTGCAGATTGCCGAGGAGTATCCACCGGAGGTTGGCATGGCACCCGAAGCTACTTATTTCATTTTGAACTTAAATTTGGGAATTCCCCAAAACCATTTTTCATGCATTCCTTATGTGTTTTACTTTAAAGCATGACCAAACCTTCATGGAATCGTTTGGTCAGACGGAAATTTTCGGGACGAAAATTCCAATTATAAGGGGATGATGTGACATCTGAGAACGCTACAATGCAAGAATAATTTTCGGGACGAAAATTCCAATTACAAGGGGATGATGTGACATCTGAGAATTCCAAGGTTAACTTCTGTTAGACAATCTCCGTTAGTTACGTTATGAGTGTTAACTTAGTAACTAATGCTTAACTAGGCCGAATACGTCCACGACCTTTGGTTGATCACCGAACCCGTCCATATGTGTTATGTGTTTATTTATTTATTGTCATTATGTGCAATGTGATTTAAACGCATGATTTAGTATTATTAATAGCATGACAAATTGTAAATTCTTGATTATGTGATAAATTGTTTAAATTGCCTAGTTTAATGATTAATGGAGTAATTAGAGTGTATGCATACATGTTAATCATGGGCTAATGATGGACTAATCATTGGGGCCCAAATCCCAATGAAAGCCCACCAAGGCCTTAGTATTTAAGTAATATAAAACCTAATTATTCCCATTTACATACATCACACAAAACACACACACACACACTCACTCTCCCTCTCTCTCGTCGGATCCCAGCCGAGAACCACCAAGCCACCACGAGCCGCCGTCATCTCAGTTGGTGAACTCATCCATTCGGATCCGAGATCAAACCGTGAGTCCCCAAAACCATTTTTCATGCATTCCTTATGTGTTTTACTTTAAAGCATGACCAAACCTTCATGGAATCGTTTGATCTTCTGATATGATGTTTAGAGATGTTAGATCTAGCCTAAAGTCTGCAACTTTACGTGTAAAATCATGCCATAATGAAGATCCATGCTAGTTAGGTCATTTTATGCTTAAAAAGTGTTCTTGGTGATTTGATGGTAAAAACTCGTGTTTAAGGTGTTAGATCTTACTGTTTAATGTTGGTAAATGTTTATGCATGCTAGATACTGAATTATATGAAGTATGGAAGCTGTTAGAATGATTTTTTGTCAAATTTACGAGTTTTCTGCGACTAGCGAAACTAACAGATTCGTTAGGCGAAACTGTAGTTTCGCAAACTGTTTGAATATTCTTCCAGCGAAACTATAGTGTCGCCGTGAAAACTAAGTATACCTGCTCGAACGAAACTACCGAGCGAAACAACCATGAACGAAAGTTCAAGCCAGTTTCGAGCGAACCTATGCTAGCGAAACTGTGTCATCAGTTTCGAGCGAAACTAGCTAGCGAAACTGCGTCATCGGGTATTCCCTAGCGAAAGTGCTGCCCGTGCATATAGCGAAACTGTGTAGCGAAACTGTGCCAGACCCAAAACCCAAACTTATGCAACTTATTTAAATGTTATGCCATGACTTACATGATTATGCAATAATGAAACATGATTTGATTTCTGAATGATGTGAACCCTCGTTTATGATCAACCATCGGTGTCGTGTGTCGGTATGTCGAGTCGTAGTTCCAACGTGCTATGTTATGGGCCATAGTGACGTAGTTAAAGTTTAGACACAACCTAACACCTAAGACCTTAATGTGATTATTAGGTCTTCGTTAGCAATCGTAATTGGATTATTTGAAGTGTAAGCTGAGCAACCTAAGGTGAGTTTCACTAACCCTTTAACTGTGAGCCCGTTTGGGTCACAACGAATTTACTTAACGGAAAACAACGCTGACATTTTGAGGTATTGCCAAATGGGATACCTGTTATGGAAGTTGGAGTGTTTTATGGAAAGCACTTGCAACTGTCCATCCCTGGGGTTTCAAACGAAATCCGCAACCAACTATTTAATACTTAAACTCATTTGGGATTTCAAATGAAATCCGGAACAACCATTTTGACACTTAAACTCTTTTTAGGATTTCAAATGAAATCCAGAATAAATGGTTTTAACATGACTAGTGTAGGTTAAAGTCTAAACCAAATGATATCACATAATTTCTAAGGATGCCTTAAAACTTAAAAGTCCTCAACAATTTAGTACCATTAATTTGCAAAGCGAGGGGATGTTGGGTAGATCTACTGAGGGTTTGACAAACCCTGCTCCGCGGTACACAAATGTCTAGCCAACCAGTTGGAGGCCGAATGGAGTTCAATATCAGCCTATTTTAGTTGTGTGTCCCATGAGGAACACAACTGGAGGCACAAACCATCGGCAAATGCCGAACTCTGTTACGTCAGCTTTGGTACGAACTTCCTTAGTGCATGGAAACCGGATTAGCTACCCGCGATATCGGTTGACCGCTTTAATCTTTGCTTAACTAGTGCATATTCGATAATTCAGCACTTGGCATTGTTTTGCAAAACTATTACTTATTTATATGTTGATACATACGCTTATGAGACCGGGCCACTACATGACATGCCCACTGTGAACTCACCAACCGTTAGGTTGACACTTGTGTGGTTTTCACTTTTGCAGATCGCTGAGGAGTATCCACCGGAGGTTGGCATGGCACCCGAAGCTACTTATTTCATTTTAAACTTAAATTTGGGAATTCCTCAAAACCATTTTTCATGCATTCCTTATGTGTTTTACTTTAAAGCATGACCAAACCTTCATGGAATCGTTTGGTCAGACGGAATGAACTATTCAGACTTTGGAAGACATGCTCCGAGCTTGCGTTCTTGACTTCGGTAAAGACTGGGAGGCTCACCTTCTATTGGTGGAGTTCTCCTACAACAACAGTTATCATACGAGCATCGGTGCAGCACCTTTTGAAGCTCTTTATGGCAAAAAATGTAGATCGCCCGTGTGTTGGGCCGAAACGGGTGAGAAAGGACTCACCGGACCGGAAATCATTCATGATACAATTGAACGAATTATTCAAATCAGAAATCGGATAGCCGCAGCACGTGACAGGCAAAAGAGCTATGCCGACAAACGCCGTAAACCTTTAAAGTTCGAGGTAGGCGACAAGGTACTATTGAAGGTATCTCCCTGGAAAGGAGTGATACGCTTCGGAAAGCGTGGAAATCTGAATCCTCGCTATATCGGTCCATTTGAAATCATTGGGGAAGTAGGCCCGGTGGCCTACCGATTACAACTCCCTGCCAAACTCGATGGAGTTCACAACGTGTTTCACGTCTCGAATCTGAAGAAATGTCTGGCTGATGAGACTGAAATAATTCCCTTGGAGGAATTGGAAATTGACGAACATCTGAGATTTATTGAGCAACCGGTAGAAATCATGGGACGCGAGGAGAAAGCCCTCAAACGTAGCAAGATTCCGATCGTCAAGGTTCGTTGGAACTCAAAGCGTGGACCTGAATACACATGGGAACGAGAGGATCAAATGAAGAAAAAGTATCCTCACTTGTTCGAGCAAACGTCCACGGAAACTCAAGGTATGATTTAATTTTGGGGACCAAAATTCCTTTAACAGGAGGAGGATGTGGCGACCCTAAAACTTTTGGTTTCTTTCCCCAGCAACGACAGCAACAACGACAGCTGAGGCTGCGAACGCTACAATGCAAGAATAATTTTCGGGACGAAAATTCCAATTACAAGGGGATGATGTGACATCTGAGAATTCCAAGGTTAACTTCCGTTAGACAATCTCCGTTAGTTACGTTATGAGTATTAACTTAGTAACTAATGCTTAACTAGGCCGAATACGTCCACGACCTTTGGTTGATCACCGAACCCGTCCATATGTGTTATGTGTTTATTTATTTATTGTCATTATGTGCAATGTGATTTAAACGCATGATTTAGTATTATTAATAGCATGACAAATTGTAAATTCTTGATTATGTGATAAATTGTTTAAATTGCCTAGTTTAATGATTAATGGAGTAATTAGAGTGTATGCATACATGTTAATCATGGGCTAATGATGGACTAATCATTGGGGCCCAAATCCCAATGAAAGCCCACCAAGGCCTTAGTATTTAAGTAAAATAAAACCTAATTATTCCCATTTACATACATCACACAAAACACACACACACACACTCACTCTCCCTCTCTCTCGTCGGATCCCAGCCGAGAACCACCAAGCCACCACGAGCCGCCGTCATCTCAGTTGGTGAACTCATCCATTCGGATCCGAGATCAAACCGTGAGTCCCCAAAACCATTTTTCATGCATTCCTTATGTGTTTTACTTTAAAGCATGACCAAACCTTCATGGAATCGTTTGATCTTCTGATATGATGTTTAGAGATGTTAGATCTTGCCTAAAGGCTGCAACTTTACGTGTAAAATCATGCCATAATGAAGATCCATGCTAGTTAGGTCATTTTATGCTTAAAAAGTGTTCTTGGTGATTTGATGGTAAAAACTCGTGTTTAAGGTGTTAGATCTTACTGTTTAATGTTGGTAAATGTTTATGCATGCTAGATACTGAATTATATGAAGTATGGAAGCTGTTAGAATGATTTTTTGTCAAATTTACGAGTTTTCTGCGACTAGCGAAACTAACAGATTCGTTAGGCGAAACTGTAGTTTCGCAAACTGTTTGAATATTCTTCCAGCGAAACTATAGTGTCGCCGTGAAAACTAAGTATACCTGCTCGAACGAAACTACCGAGCGAAACAACCATGAACGAAAGTTCAAACCAGTTTCGAGCGAACCTATGCTAGCGAAACTGTGTCATCAGTTTCGAGCGAAACTAGCTAGCGAAACTGCGTCATCGGGTATTCCCTAGCGAAAGTGCTGCCCGTGCATATAGCAAAACTGTGTAGCGAAACTGTGCCAGACCCAAAACCCAAACTTTTGCAACTTATTTGAATGTTATGCCATGACTTACATGATTATGCAATAATGAAACATGATTTGATTTCTGAATGATGTGAACCCTCGTTTATGATCAACCATCGGTGTCGTGTGTCGGTATGTCGAGTCGTAGTTCCAACGTGCTATGTTATGGGCCATAGTGACTGTTGAGGGTGTATTTTCAGGATGCTCACAGGAAACTCAGACAGTTCAAGAATCCTATTGTCATCTGGGAATCTCGTAAACTCAGGTATCCTGACTTTATTATTTTTACTAACCCTCATATTTGCCACATGTTTATTTGACCAGGTAGCACCAGAATCGTCAACTACCTCCGAAACTTATGCTCCAGCTGAAGAAGATCGTGGACCAAGTGAACGGAGAGGCCACTAACGGTCGAATTAGTTGGGCGATAGGATCCCGGGAATCCCGGAAAGTTTGTTATTATTGTATTTGTTATATATCGAGGATTCGATCAGTAGGAACACACAACACACTTTCATTAGCTTACTTACGAATACGAATCATTGTATCACATAGCTCTGATCGATCAAACCTCCAACCCGTTGTAACGATTCGCTTGATCATTAATAATATTGACTTGGTGGCGGTTTTTCAGCCGGCACCCGAGGTTTTTATCCAGGATTCCTAGGGGCAACTCGAAGGATTCTGGAGTTTTCCTCGCTAAAATCCTTGTGTTATCATCCCAACTTGGATTATTTGCTCACTTGATAGTTAAGCACACTACCTCACAATCTAAGTTTGGAATACAGGATTCCCAAGTGAATTTTTGACCAAAACAGTTTGGCGCCCACCGTGGGGCAAGTGGTGCTTAATCCTACCAAAATCCCATATATCATTCACTTCATTTGATCTCCAATCCCAAAAATGTCAAACCCGCAAAAAACTGTCTCGGCCTGTACATCATCTTCCATTCCTCCTCTTCCTTCCATCCCAGGAAGCCAGAAGAAGACCAATGACCGTCAGAAGAAAGTGGACGAGCAACCGAGAAAAACTGATTATCCTGTCTTCACAGGATCCGAGGTCCAATCTGTTGATCCTATTATTACTAACAGTGATTTGCTTTCCTTGATTAAGCAAGTAAATAATCAAATGGATCAGCAAGAAAAAACCAACTTAACGGTGATGAAGGAGATTTAAGAGCTAAAGAAATCTAGGAAGCCCATGGAAGAACAAAGCCCTCTGTTTCCTAGGCATCTTGATTTCAATGCTTCAGGATCCTCAGATCCGTCTCGCTACAATTACAAATCAGCATCAGGCTTCACTACAGCTCCTACAATAACTTCTCAAGCCGCTGGAAACGTGGAGAGTACCGCTGGATTCTCAGGAGCTTTCCCACCAGAATCCTCACAGTCACGCTACAAGAGTCCTTGGATTCCATCATTGTTGGGATCCTCAGCCTTGCCGTCTCAAGGATATCAATACTCTAACCCTTCTGTTTCTGCAGGAATCTTTAAGACTAGCTCCTCAGAAGTGCACGACGGAGACGTTATCCCCATGCAAACAGTGACCACCACAGAGCCGAGCTTCCCAGCGGGATATGGATATGGTTCCGGGATTCCAGTCCAGATTCCTGACCCAGGTAACATGTCCGATTCAATCCCTATTGTTTCTAACCAGGGTGCTCCTTATGATGCAGGTATTCATCCAAGTATCGCTAGGGAGCTCCAGAAGTTGAAAGAAATGATATCATATGTTCCAGGGATCCTGAAACCTATCCCTGAAGTTCCTTTGGAAAGCCACAAGATCTCCAGATTTGCCTGGCCAATATCTCAGGTGGAGATCCCGAAGCGTTTCCAGACTCCAAGCATGAAGCTCTATGATGGAACCACAGATCCTGAAGAACACGTGGCACATTACCGGGAGCGTATGGAGATCAATCCCATTCCGGAAGGAATTAAAGAAGCCTGTCTATGCAAAGGCTTTGGTTTAACCTTAACAGGACCAGCCATGAAATGGCTACTGAGCATTCCTCCTAACACTATTACATCATTTTCTAACTTAGTTAACTTGTTTAACAATCAATTTTCTTGCAGCAGGACCTTTGAGAAGCTCACAGGTGACCTGTACCGAATAATTGAGAAGCCAGATGAGCCTCTCAGGGATTACATTGCCAGATTTAGACGAGAATCTCTTGAGATTCCTAATCTGGATATGGCAGCAGCCGTGGAAGCCTTTAAAATGGGGCTCTCCAAAGATTCACGATTTTATGATGACCTTGTCATGGCTCCTTGCAGGAACCTTGACGAAGTACGCAGTAGAGCTTTGAGATTTATCCGTTTGGAAGATGACAAAAGGATCCACCAAAGATTGGAGGTTCCTAAATATGACCCTAACATCAAGAAGGCGGAATCCCCCGGGAAGCCATATAGATCTCGTCCATACTCCAAACCGGAAAATCACAAAGTCAATGCCGTCGACCAAGATGATGATGAGGAGGAGTATCCTAAGGTATCTGAATACTGTTTTTCCGTTGACATTGGTGGTTTGATGTGTGCTATGCAGGATCTAGGCGAAAAAGCAAGATGGCCCACGAAGGATACCAAGCAAGGATCCTGGAAAGACAAGACCAAGTGGTGTGCCTTCCATGAAGATTTTGGCCACCTAACAGATGAATGTATAGCACTCCGAAAGGAAATCAGCTATCTACTCAGCAAGGGGCATCTTAAAGAATTGATTGGCAGAAAGAAGATAAAGACTCAGGAAGCCGACAAGGTGCCTCAGAGGGCAGCTTCTCCACCCCAGGATGCCCAGATAATCAACTTCATCTCAGGAGGCTCAGACATCTGCGGCACTTCGTATTCCTCAGCCAAGAAGCATGCTAAGGAATCCAAATCTGAACAGGGTGACAAACCTGTCCGGACGTCCACCCTAACTCAGGACAAGCTTATATCCTTTGATGAGAGTGACCGTTCTCATGTTCAGGATCCTCATCATGATAGTCTTGTGGTTACTTTATATATTTCTAACCATTTTGTTCGCAGAATCCTGATTGATAATGGAAGCTCAGTAAATATAATCCGTCTTGATGTACTAAAAAAGATGGGGATCCCGGAAACTGAAATAGTTGCAAGATCCTCAGTCTTAGTTGGCTTCAGCGGTGAAACTAAAAGCACCGTTGGGGATATCAGGCTACCGGTATATATAGAGGGGGTAAACTCTATGCAAAAATTCTGTGTTATAGATTCTCTCTCTTGTTGAAATATTATTCTTGGCAGGCCATGGATTCACGAGATGAAGGCAGTCCCTTCAACTTATCACCAATATATCAAGCTTCCTACACCCTGGGGAGTTGTGAGAATTGAAAGCGACCAGCAGGAAGCTAAGAACTGTTATTCAATTTCAATGAAGAACACCACTAAGGTGACGAAGGGATAGCAATTACAGAAAAAGGCACCTGAATTGCAGGAGGACAGGGAGCTGGAAGTCAAAGAAGTGCCTCTAGACCCTGGGAATCCGGAAATCAAGGTGCTCGTGGGAACAAGCATCCCAGCAAATGTTGAGCAGGAATTACTCCAGCTTCTCAAAGCCAGAACTTCAACTTTCGCATGGAAGCATGAAGATATGACAGGTATCCCTAAACATGTAATTACTCATAGACTTGGTTTAGATCCTTCTTTCAGGCATATACAACAAAAAAGGAGGAAGTTTGCTCCAGAGAAGAATATAATCATCCAGGAGGAAGTCGACAAGCTTCTCAAAACAAAGATGATCAGAGAAGTCAAGTACCCTAGATGGCTAGCAAACGTGGTGGTGGTCCAGAAGAAGAATGGAAAGTGGAGAGTTTGTGTCGACTACACAGACTTGAACAAAGCCTGTCCTAAGGATGCGTTTCCACTTCCCCATATTGATGCTATGGTGGATGCCACGGCTGGTCACGAGATGCTCACCTTTATGGATGCCTCGGCAGGATTCCAACAAATTCAGATGGAACCATGCGATCAGGAGCATACGGCATTTATGACTCCAACAGGTATATATTGTTATACTGCTATGCCCTTTGGTTTGAGAAATGCAGGTGCCACCTACCAAAGGCTCGTTAATATGATGTTTAAAGAGCAACTGGGGGACACGATGGAAGTCTACATAGATGACATGGTAGTGAAATCCAAAAAGGCTGAAGATCATGTCAGGGATCTCCAAACAGCCTTCGATATCATTGATCAGTATAACATGAAGCTCAACCCCTCTAAGTGCCACTTTGGGGTGCGAGCTGGAAAATTCCTAGGCTACATGGTTACTGAAAGAGGGATAGAAGCAAGTCCAGAGCAGATCAAAGCGATCCTAAATTTGAAGTCCCATCGAATGTTAAAGAAGTACAAAGGTTGACAGGGAGAATCGCAGCGCTCAACAGGTTCATTTCAAGATCCTCAGAAAAAAGTAAGGATTTCTATGATATCCTGAAGAAAAACAAGAAGTTCGAATGGACTCAGAAGCATGAAGAAGCCCTGAGATGCCTGAAAGACTACCTGTCAGCAGCCCCGTTATTGATGAAACCAGATGATGGGGAGCTGTTATATTTATATCTCGCTGTTTCCGGAAGCTCAAGCAGTGCAGTCCTGGTAAAAAACCATCAAGGTCAGCAGCATCCGGTATATTATGTAAGTAAAACTCTGCTAGACGCAGAATCCAGATATTCTCACCTTGAAAAGTTAATTTTATCTCTTATAATGGCTTCCACTAAACTTAGACATTATTTTGAAACCCATACTATAATTGTGATGTCTAACTATCCTATCAAGGCAGTTCTCAGGAAGCCGGAAATGTCAGGAAGGATGGCTAAGTGGGCAGTCAAACTGAGTGCCTACGACATCAAGTATGAACCAAGAACAGCAATCAAATCCCAAGCATTAGCTGACTTTGTGGCGGATTTCAGCAGTGACATTGAACCAGAGGTTGAAAAGGAAGTCTAGCAACTTGAGAAGCTCAAAGAAGACTGGACCCTCTATACCGACGGCTCCTCGAATGTCAGAGGAACAGGGCTGGGAATCCTGCTAAAATCGCCACAGGGGGACATAATACCTCTATCCATATCCTGTGAATTCCAGGCTACCAATAATGAAGCTGAATATGAGGCTTTAATTGCTGGATTGCAGCTGGCTAAGGATATGGGAATCCTATCTATACAAGTGTTTGTTGATTCTCTCTTATTAACTAACCAATTTAATGGCTCTTATGCAGTGAGAGGGGACAATCTGATCAAATATCTTGAAATTATTAAAAAATTATCTCTATTTTTCGAAAATTTTAGCATTTCGCAGGTACCAAGAGAAGATAATGCAGAAGCCGACGCCTTGGAAAACTTGGCTTCATCACTCAGGATCCCTGAGAATGTCAAAATTCCAATAACTCATATCTTGACGCCAGCGATTGCTCTACAGGAAGCTCAGGCTGTTGACGATGATACAGGTGCAGATGTTGAGAATCCTGAAGATGCTCAGGAATCCTGGACCAACCCGATCCGGAAATATCTCAAAGATGGGGAAATTCCAAAGGGCGAAAACCCCAGAGCTTTTCGCACAAAGGTAGTACCCTATACTATAATTGATAATATTCTATATAAAAGATCTCTTGTAGGTGTCTACTTAAGGTGCTTAGAGAAGTCAGAAGCTCTAGAGGTGCTTGAAGATGTCCATAGTGGAGATTGTGGAAACCATACCGGGGGCAGGGCACTGTTCTCTAAGGTTCTCAGGTTCGGATACTATTGGCCAACCATGAAGAAGGATGCCGCGAGCTTCTCACAAAAATGCGATGCTTGTCAAAGGCATGGCAATATCCTCCACCAACCTGCTGAGCATCTGCATCCTATAATATCCCCATGGCCCTTCATGAAATGGGGCATGGATATTGTGGGTAAGCTGCCAAAGGCTCCCGGAGGAAAAGTGTTTATGCTTGCCATGACGGATTACTTCTCCAAGTGGATTGAAGAAAAAGACTATGTTCAAGTGAGAGAAAAGGAAGTGATATCCTTCATCAAGAGGAACAACAAGCTTTTGTGAAAGCTGGGGCATCAAGATGATCACTTCAACACCTGTCCACCCTCAAGCTAATGGGCAGGCAGAATCCAGTAATAAGATCATAATCAACAATCTCAAAAAGAAGTTGGGCTCCAAGAAAGGTAAATGGGCTGAGGAGCTGCCATTTGTCCTTTGGGCAGACAGAACTAAACCTAAAAATGCTACTGGCCAAACACCATTTTCGTTAGTGTTTGGGGCAGAAGCTGTGATCCCCACAGAAATGGTGCTCCCGACAGCCAGAGTCAACTGCCAGGATCCTGAAACCAATAGCCAGAATCTCCTTCAGGATCTCGAAACAATTGAGGAGCTCAGAGATATGGCCAAAATCCAGATGTCTTCTTATCAACAACGGATAGCAAAATCTTATAACAAGAACACCAGGCTAAGAAGATTCCAAGTAGGTGACTTGGTTTTGAGGAAAGCTTTTCAGAATACTACCAATCCTGCTGATGGGAAGTTGGCACCCAAGTGGGAAGGCCCTTACCTTATTGATTCTGAAGAGGGTAAGGGGGCATACCGTTTGGTGAATATGGAAGGAGAACCTCTGCCAAGAGCCTGGAATGCCATACACCTCAAAGCTTATTTTATGTGAGAATCCCGTTGATAATCTCAGGCAGAATCCCAAGGATCCTCAATATATAAATCCAAGGTACGTATGCTAATCCTATTTCAATTAATTCTTATTATTTTTGTGATAAGTTACTGACTTAAGCATCGGAGTGGTGTTAGCTAGGCTAACACCCACCCCTCACCAAGCGTTGAGTGTTTTGCAGATTTTGAGAATCCTAGAGAATTTTGGGTATATCCCCAGTTAGAGGTTGGCCACCTCTCCTACGTTTAAGGTGTCCCGCATACCTTCTAAGGTTTGAGAGGCTGACTCCTCTCCTAAGTTTGGGTAATCGCCAGTAGCGCACGACCCTCGCCAGTAGCGCACGTTGTCCCCCGGTACGCTGAAGGTGGCCGGACCAGTCCACTCCAGGGGTGGCTGACAATCTTGTCACAGGAGGCTGCTGGGCGGATTCTCAAGGTTTATAACACTGACATGTTATCTAAGGTTTTGGCATTTTCATGTCACATACGTATGGGCTTGTCCCCAGTTTTGGCTTAGTCCCAAGTTTATCGGGCTTGTCCCCAGTTTTGGCTTAGTCCCAAGTTTATCGGGCTTGTCCCCAGTTTTGGCTTACTCCCAAGAATCCCGGGTTTAACCCCAGTTTATTTTTAACTTGTTTATTCTTGGAGATATCGGCTTCGGCCGGAGGCCAAGAAGCCTCTCAAAATTGTTTCAGGTTTTCGAAGAAACTGTGACGAATGCTGAGAAAGGTGCATTCAGGATTCCCGTAAGAATCCCAAATCAGGTAGAAGGAGATATAGTTATTTTGAATTAAAAAATCGACTAAGGAAAAATTCCAAGGTCAGTTTTTACTATTTAGGCTAACCTAACGTGTTATTCAAATTTCGAATGGTTTTCCAGCATACAAGCCATTTTTTAGATGTTTGATAAGTTTTTATAAACTAATTCTACCAACCAAAAATTTCAATACAAAAGACAATTTGAGAAGCCAAAGGATACTGGTATTATTAATAACTACGGAAGATTATGAGCTTCTCAAGCTTCGTCCTGAAAACCTCAGGATCCCTCCACTTGAGAAGCTCGAAGGTCAAAATATTGTTTTTGGGAATCCTGGTTTCGTCTTGTAAACACAAGATCCCTCCACCAGGATCCCTACCATTGTTGTTTGTTGCTTGTTCATTACAGGAAAAGGGAAATTGTTTCAACCACAAAGACAACCAAAAGAACCACCAAAAAACATAAAAAAATTGGGCTCAGACCGTTGCATTATCCTCATCGCCCACTGTCTTCTCCTCCTCCACCGGCTTCACCACGTCCTCCAGCTTCTGGCCCGCTCCCAGCTCGATCATATAAGCCCTTGTCATCGCTACCGGAGAATCCGGAATCACCTTTGAGGAGCCACCATCGGTCCCATCCTTTCCTTCCCCATCACCATCTCCTCCCAGCGATTCCAAAACCAGCCTCCAGCCTGCGATATCCCAACCTGGCACCTGAAAGCCAGCCGCTTTAGCCTCTTCTGCCATTTGAATTTTGCATTCCAGGACGCTCCGGGCAGTCGAGAGTTGGCCAATTTCAGCATCAGCAGCCATTTTGGCTTCCAGGGCTTGACGCTGCTCAGTGAGCTTATGCTCATAAAGAAGGGTCTTACCCTTGGCAGTTTCAGCTTGGGCCTGAATCTTCTCGTTGGCTTCGGCGAGCTTCTTCTCCATGTCCATAGCCTGGAAGCTCAGCTTCTCGATACCCTGCACAAGTAGGAATCCTGATCAGCGGCAGTAACAGGTATGATACTAATATAATTATTGCTTGAGCTTCTTACCAGGTTGATCATGGTCTGCATAGAGAGGATCTTGTTGCTGACCTTAGACGGGGCAAGATCTTCAAAAGATTCCAGGTACATGATGGGAGCTGCTGAAGTTTCAGGGGCCTTCCTCTTCTTGGAACCTGAGGCCTTTGGCCGGCTGACAGGCGGCTTGGAGACAGTGGGATGCTCGAGTTGCTCCTTCTTAACCTTTAGAAGGCTATCAAGATCCTTCAAGGAAAACGACGCGCTGGATTTGGAAGCTGCAGACAAAAACAGGTTATTAATATCCAGGATGCTCGAATAAGTAAACGATTCAGAATCCTGCAAAGACTTACTACACATGGCGGGAGTGTGGTCGGCCGAGTAGCTGTTTTCACTAGTTGTTGCTTCAAGAACCAAAGCTCTCTCACTGGCAGGGATCTGGTAAATAGCTTCAAGCTTCTTGAAATCAGGCTGCTTCTTGATGAGATTCTCAAATTTGGGTGCTGCAAAGAAGAAAATGACAGAAAAGTTAGACACATGTCGGAAAATCAGCAACAACAAAAAACATCAATATCCTACCCTTCTCAACCCACTTCAACGGCAACTCCGTCCCCCCAGGAATCGAGTCTCGCTTGACAAAGAAAAAATGCTTCTTCCAGTCATGGTCATTGTGGGAAGCTCGGGGAATCAACTGGGAGTTAGAAGTGCGAGCCTGAAGAACAAATCGACTACAACCATGGGTCCTTAACTTGTAAGCTTCACAAATCTCAGGAATCCCGATGTTGAGATTCCTGGTTTGGTTCAACTGGTCCAGAGAATACAAGATTCTCCAGACCATCGGCATGGTTTGGGAGTAAGAAAGTCGGGTAGTTTTGAAGAACTGAGTGATAAGCTCCGGAAAAGGAAATGTCATCCTGAGCGAAAAAGGGTAGTACATGAAACAGACCCAAGTTGTAGACGTGAAATCAGACTTGACGAGAGAACTATATGGTCGGAAAACAGTTCCCGGTGGGAAAATGCCGGAGTTCTTGAGTTCGAGGATATCGCGATCGTCGAAGGAACAAGCTTCTTCTTCACAGGGGATGATATACCCCTGATCATGGAAATCTTCGACAGTAGGAGAGATCGACGACAAAGACGCACGTGTGATTTTCTTGGCCATGGCCGAAAAACGCGAAGGAAAACGAGAAAAAAAGAACGGGACTGACCTAGAATACCGGAGAAGCTCGAGAGGTTTTTTGCGAAGAAGACGGTGAAGATCTCGTGGATTTACCTCCTATTTAAAGCAAAACGTCCCATCTCTTGGACGCCGAGAAATCAGTCATTACCTAACTGCTTTTACCGTCTACACGCCGTTAAAAAGGCATCTTTTTGAATTTTAACAGCTGTCAAACTTATCCACGGCTGTTGAAATTCAAGGGGCAATTGTTGAGGGTGTATTTTCAGGATGCTCACAGGAAGCTCAGACAGTTCAAAAATCCTATTGTCATCTGGGAATCTCGTAAACTCAGGTATCCTGACTTTATTATTTTTACTAACCCTCATATTTGCCACATGTTTATTTGACCAGGTAGCACCAGAATCATCAACTACCTCCGAAACTTATGCTCCAGCTGAAGAAGATCGTGGACCAAGTGAACGGAGAGGCCACTAACGGTCGAATTAGTTGGGCGATAGGTTCCCGGGAATCCCGGAAAGTTTGTTATTATTGTATTTGTTATATATCGAGGATTCGATCGGTAGGAACACACAACACACTTTCATTAGCTTACTTACGAATACGAATCATTGTATCACATAGCTCTGATCGATCAAACCTCCAACCCGTTGTAACGATTCGCTTGATCATTAATAATATTGACTTGGTGGCGGTTTTTCAACCGGCACCCGAGGTTTTTATCCAGGATTCCTAGGGGCAACTCGAAGGATTCTGGAGTTTTCCTCGCTAAAATCCTTGTGTTATCATCCCAACTTGGATTATTTGCTCACTTGATAGTTAAGCACACTACCTCACAATCTAAGTTTGGAATACAGGATTCCCAAGTGAATTTTTGACCAAAACAGTGACGTAGTTAAAGTTTAGACATAACCTAACACCAAAAACCTTAATGTGATTATTAGGTCTTCGTTAGCAATCGTAATTGGATTATTTGAAGTGTAAGCTGAGCAACCTAAGGTGAGTTTCACTAACCCTTTAACTGTGAGCCCGTTTGGGTTACAACGAATTTACTTAACGGAAAACAACGCTGACATTTTGAGGTATTGCCAAATGGGATACCTGTTATGGAAGTTGGAGTGTTTTATGGAAAGCACTTGCAACTGTCCATCCCTGGGGTTTCAAACGAAATCCGCAACCAACTATTTAATACTTCAACTCATTTGGGATTTCAAATGAAATCCGGAACAACCATTTTGACACTTAATCTCTTTTTAGGATTTCAAATGAAATCCAGAATAAACGGTTTTAATATGACTAGTGTAGGTTAAAGTCTAAACCAAATGATATCACATGATTTCTAAGGATGCCTTAAAACTTAAAAGTCCTCAACAATTTAGTACCATTAATTTGCAAAGCGAGGGGATGTTGGGTAGATCTACTAAGGGTTTGACAAACCCTGCTCCGCGGTACACAAATGTGTAGCCAACCGGTTGGAGGCCGAACGGAGTTCAATATCAGCCTATTTTAGTTGTGGGTCCCATGAGGAACACAACTGGAGGCACAAACCATCGGCAAATTCCGAACTCTATTACGTCAGCTTTGGTACGAACTTCCTTAGTGCATGGAAACCGGAATAGCTACCCGCGATATCGGTTGACCGCTTTAATCTTTACTTAACTAGTGCATATTCGATAATTCAGCACTTGGCATTGTTTTGCAAAACTATTACTTATTTATATGTTGATACATACGCTTATGAGACCGGGCCACTGCATGACATGCCCACTGTGAACTCACCAACCGTTAGGTTGACACTTGTGTGGTTTTCACTTTTGCAGATCGCTGAGGAGTATCCACCGGAGGTTGGCATGGCACCCGAAGCTACTTATTTCATTTTGAACTTAAATTTGGGAATGAACAACAATTTATGTTTTGTAATTAAAGCACGTGGTTAGTGCTAAGATACTCATGTTTTTCTTTCCGCTGCAAACTCTTAAACTGTTTTATGATGAATGTGGACTTTACTCTGATTCGTTTAGTATTTGTAACTAATGGTTGTGGTCCTGGTTTTCTTGCACCCCTTAACGGTATAAACTCCGTTAGTGGTTAATTTGGGGGTGTGACAAGCTAGGTTGCAGGCTTGGATGCGAATGGGTCAAATGTATAAAGAGGCATGATGGAAGTTATGTATGCTAAGATGATGTGAGGTAAACAAAGTGAAAGTTGAGCTACCCAAAGAACATAAGCTCAAGCTCGCGAGGTAACATCTATGCTATGTTACATATTTATCAATGACTCATAGATGCTATATAGATGTGAAATGCAAATTGACTAGAAAAGCCATAAACTTGCCTAATGTGACAAGTAGTGCAAAGTAGAACTTTAAAGTCTAACAATTAGAGTTAAGCTCTAAATAATTGATGATAAATTGAAACAAGGTTACATTATAAAATCGTAAATGTGTAATATCGAACCTTGTAAGTAAACATACATGAAGGCTAAATGGTTCATAGGAACCATAATCATGTGCTAATATGATGTCGGGATGTAAAATGGTTATTAATAGCTAAATGGTTCGTAGAAACCAAAAATATGTGCTGATTTGTTATGTTAATGATAATGGGTTACAATGTTAATTGGGCGATGAATGGTTCTCGGAACCATGAAGCCAAGAATGGAGAAATGGTTGTTAGAAAACCATGACGGTGTTAAAACCGAAAATAGTAAAATAAATGGTCCGTAGGGATCATGATAATGGGTTACAATGTTAACCGGGTGATGAGTGGTTCTTGGAACCATGAAGCCAAGAATGGATAAATGGTTATTAGAAAACCATGACGGTGTTAAACCGAAAATATTAAAATAAATGGTCCGTAGGGATCATGATAATGGGTTACAATGTTAACCAGGTGATGAATGGTTCTTGGAACCATGAAGCCAAGAATGGATAAATGGTTATTAGAAAACCATAATGGTGTTAAACCGAATATAGTAAAATAAATGGTCCGTAGGGACGTGATAATGGGTTACAATGTTAACCGGGTGATGAATGGTTCTTGGAACCATGAAGCCAGGAATGGATAAATGGTTATTAGAAAACCATACGATGTTAAACCAAAAATAGTAAGATAAATGGTCCGTAGGGATCATGATAATGTGTTAAAATGTTAATCGTGTGATGAATAATCCGAATGGGTCAAGAAGCCTATGATATAGAGGTAATCGGATAACAAACGAATCAAAGAATTCAGGAAAACACATTTGGAATGTAAATGTAAATACTAAACCTCTAGAATGGGAGAGGCGGGTTGGAAATTGAATTCTAACCATAAGCCATAAAGTTTAGGTCCATAAGTGTTTTGGGACCTAAACGGGTTAAACGGGTTGAAATAGATAAATGGTCTATAGGAACCATGTTCGAATGAAAAAGTGTTGCTTAAGGGTTATATGCCTTGTTGGAACCCATGTTAATGGGTCAAATGGGTAAATGGCTATACGGAGCCATAATTGTGAAATTGCTACAATGTAGGATAACTTGGTGATTCGAAACAATTATCGTTTATTGGTAACGAAGAGAAATAGCCATAGTATTGCATCAATAGAACTCGCTACTTGATAGCGAGGCTTAACGGGTCAAACGGAATGGAATTTGGCCAATTATGATAATTGGACATAGTTGTCAACTAAACCTGAAATGGGGTGGTTAAAAATTGTGTAATAACATGTTTTGATGTTTTTTTTTTGGGTCTTTGGTAAGGGAGGAGAAGAACCAAGTGGAATGATGGACAAATTGGGAAAACTGGAGAAAATAGCCAAAATGTGGCTAAGTAAAAATTCTGGCCGAACAGGGCATCAACCCTGGAAATTTAGGTCCAAGCGTATCGCTTGGAGCAAAGCTCGAAGTAGGCGATACGCCTTATCCACCAAGCGTATCACTTGGAGAAAGGTTCATTCTAGGCGATACGCCTGGAACTCAATTTGTGTAATTAATGTTTTTTCTTTCTTCATCAATTGATTTACACACATTGTGGCAATAAACACTAATATAGTTGGTGTAAATTGCAGGTTAGATAAAGTTGGAGCCCGGATAACCATCGAGCTTGCCGAAGAACCGAACACTGTCAAGATGATGACTTGCAAGCATTACCTTGAGGCAATGCATCGTATGACCACTTCTCTAGTCAGGAGGGCCTATGAATGTTTAGGAGTTAAACTTTACGGACCGTAGTCTTTCGACTACGAGTCAATTGCTTTACTTTGTTAAATTGAATTGATTGTCTTTCTGGGATTGTTTACAACAGGTGATGTTCGTAAGGATTTTAATACTTACGAACGGGTCATGCCCAATTTTTTTAAAACTAGAAGTTCATCTCGTATGAAGCAAACAATTCTTTTAAGGACTGTTTTGAAGCAATGAAATAAAATAGTATGTATTCTGCTATAATAGAACGAAAAATTTTCTAGGACCAAAATTTGGACGTTAGTAAACGTCATAAAACGTTAAACTCGGATATGGGTCTTACAAGTTGGTTTCAGAGTCGTGGTTTGAGGGATTCAAGTATTAGTGCAGTGCTTGAACTCAAACCTCGTGCTCGAGGTATGAAAAAGGTGTTCGGTTCAAGCTTGATCGGGAATCCAGGTGAGTAAAATTTGTTGCATATTATAGCGTACATGTAATTAGTTTATAAACGAATGATTAAACGTATGCAACTATGAAATTGTGAAATCTTGATGTAATGCCTAAAAAGGTGAATAGCACGGAAGAGTATTAAGCACTACAACCGTGAATTGTGTAAATATTACGGACAGATAGAAACAGGTTAATGCTAAGGCAGAATTCCTTGTATAAATCTGTGAGACTACTTGGTAACAACATAGCATTGTAACGAGTTAAAACTGCAATGTAGTATCTTGGATATAAATTGAAAATGTAATAAGATAACATTGCGACACTTAGTGTGGCAGTGAAGTATCTTGAAACGCGTAAATATTGATGTTCATGCAGAGTAACCTTACTTGAGGTAAGGAAAACTCTAAAGGTGGTCAATCTTGACACATTGGTTTTGCCGGAAAATTTCCTCCGAGCAAGCGGATGGATGATGATACATACGACTACAGAATGCGTTGGGCTTGGACTCGAATGCATAAAGGGCAAGTTCTAAGGTACAACCAGGTGGGACTACCCAACCTGGATTACACTTTGCTAAATGTAATGCATAAACATATGTCTAAATCGAGTCAAATTAAGAGGTTGGACCCATGAGGTCATAATTTGAAATTGAAATGTGCGTATGGAAATTGGTGAAGAACGATCTTTAGGAGCCGTGAAACCAATATAATGAAAGTGATAATTGGTGAAGAACGACTCTTTAGGAGCCGTGAAACCAATATAATAAAAGTGGTAATTGGTGTAGAACGACTCTTTAGGAGCCGTGAAACCAATATAATAAAAGTGGTAATTGGTGTAGAACGACTCTTTAGGAGCCGTGAAACCAATATAATGAAAGTTGTAAATGGTGAAGAATGACTCGTGGAGTCGTGAAACCATTAACAGATGGACAAGGTTGAATCTCTAATAAAATTGATATAATCGGAAGATTAATGGATAACCGTGAAAGCTAATGAGTTGGTCACGTGTTTTTAATCGATGAAGCCGTTAAAACGGTTGATTTACGTTTAATATGCGATATCAAAAATTGGTTAAGTGATATCAAATTTATATAATGCGATTGATTTTTAAGTGGTTTGGGCTAAAACCCAAGTCGAGAGTTAATAAACTTACGAAATAGAAAATAAGAATAAGGAGAAACGGGTTATTGCATACGCTAGAAAACCCGTAACCCTATGAAATGACTAGACGTTTAAAAAAACGTGAAAAATAACCTTGTTTAAACGCAAGAGAACTCGTGATGTTGAGTCGTGTTGATTTTCGTGTAAGTTTTGTATAACTAATAGGGAATTGAAGCTGTCAGGTGGGTGATCGACCCAACTCTATGGGTGAGGCCCACAAGTAATGATGGCTATAAAAGCAAGAAGGGCGTCAGGAGCGACCGTTCCTGAATGCGAACGTAGGATGCTATGTAAGTATTCTTAAATTTTCTAAATGCAAATTCAATGCAAGAAACCTTGCAAATAATATGGGTTCCTAGAAGCCTCAATTAGGGGCAGGGTAAATGGGCTAAGGGTTCGTGGCACAAACTATTAAATAAAGCCTAATGTATAATGAACTGTCTAATCGGAAGGAAATGCATCCAGACCATGTTAAATTTAGAAAGTTGAAATATTGGGAGGTGTTGTGACCAAGAGTCATAAATAATAACCTTGTAATGAATGAAATGAGGAAATGGTTACGAATCATAATATACAATGATATGCATTTGATTCCTTAAATTGTAACAGAAGAACACAGTAAAATAATGTATGAGATATTGGTTGGATGAAAATGTTTTCTGAGGAATCATAACATCCAACAATATATGGTAAAATGGTCTACGTGATCATTGCAACCTACGTGGAAGTATAATATATAATATCTAATGGGTAGGAATATGGTCTTTTAGAACCATAACACCTAAAGTTTAAAACAAAAAGATGAATCGAGGTTTCGGGGACGAAGCCCTTTTTAAGGAGTGTAGATTTGTAACAACCCGATTTCTAAACGAATAAAAATGTATATAAAAATATATATATATTTTAACTCATGTCAGGATAAGTCGTTTTAAAGGAAATAGTATTTAAAATAAATACTAAATGAAAATTTGTATTATATGGTTTCTAATAAAATAGGGATAAACGTATTTATACGTTTATGGATCATCACATGAAAGATTTCAAGAATTATCCCAATATGACCTAAGGATTAAATGAAAGGGCTAAACTTGGTAAACCCAATACTTAATAAGTGGAGGGGGTTAATTGCCATTTTCGAAAATTGAAGGCAATGATAATAAAATAGAAAAGAAAAAGAAATAAGAGGAAGAAGAAGAATAGGAGGCGTGTATAGCCAGCCCCTGTTCGCGAATCCTCCTCCCCCAAACCTCCATGAAATCGATAATTGAGATCATGAAGCCTCAGTCTGCGAAATTTGGAGGTTAATTCACATGGTTATGGCTTTAATCACTACCTTGTTATTAAAGGTTAACAAGTAAGTAAGCTTCATCCTCATGCATGCTAAATTTCAAAAAATCCATGATGGTTTGGTCGAAGTGATGCCATAATTTCATGTTTAATGCTTTATATAATGATGGAATGATGATTAGAACACTTGATTGTTTGTTAATTTGACTTAAAGATCAAGTTTTGGTAGGGTGAACCCTGTGTCACGAATTTAGGCCTATGGAATTGGGTTTTTAGTGTTAAGGCTAGTATTAGGCATGTAATTGATGCCAAATGGATGAATGAAAGTTGTGATACGTGAATACTTGTTAAATTATGGAGTTTCACATGAAATGGATATCAAACCTATAGATTATGGGTGGATTTCATGTTAGATAATATGATACCCACCAAGTGTTTGATGAAATGTCTAGATGAAGTTTATGACTAGAATTCATGGAAAATGTAGTATAAGCACTACTAGGAAGCATGAAGTATGAATTTGATTTATGTTGTGATTATCATGGTTGCATAGTATGTTACATAAATGCATCTAATGCTATAAAGGTAGAATGGGTCATTTACTTTTGAAGTTTGTATAAAATCATGTAATCAGCCTATGAGGGTGTATTATATATGGTTAGAAAGGTATTTAAGTATACTACAACTTGCTTTAAGTATACGAAACTGATTTGAATGTTAAACGGGTCAAAACATGATGTTAAAATGACTACTCTTAGTTTTTAACATGCTGTTTGTGAGCATTTTTAGCTTCTGACCTGTTAGTAGAAAATTCATATAAAATCATAGAAAAATCCGGTGAAAGTGTGCTCTATATGCTTAGAAAGCTCTTTGAGTCCACTACAATTCATATTTGAACTTGAAAGGCCGAAAAAAAAAATTCAGTGGTCAAAAGAGTCGGTTTCTGCAGCAACGCAATAAATTGCTGCACAAAAATAAGAAGTTTTTTTTACCCATTAAAATTGGATATGTCATCGCGATGATTAAAACATGAATGGTCGATTATAGTTGATTATGTGCACATATTTTGGGCATATTAGAAGTATCTGAGGTACTTGGAAATGACTTATACAAATATTATGCACCTATATATTAAGCATGGTTGGACTTTTAGAAAGTCAAAGTAAAACCATGAATTTAACATGATTTATGCATTAAGCAAATTGTGTTGAAGCGAGGGTATTGATATATGGCTAAATTAGTCAATATATGGACTAATCCAATTTTAATAATGATCCTTAACAAGCTAGGTTGCAGCCTTGGATGCGAATGGGTCAAATGTATAAAGAGGCATGATGGAAGTTATGTATGCTAAGATGATGTGAGGTAAACAAAGTGAAAGTTGAGCTACCCAAAGAACATAAGCTCAAGCTCGCGAGGTAACATCTATGCTATGTTACATATTTATCAATGACTCATAGATGCTATATAGATGTGAAATGCAAATTGACTAGAAAAGCCATAAACTTGCCTAATGTGACAAGTAGTGCAAAGTAGAACTTTAAAGTCTAACAATTAAAGTTAAGCTCTAAATAATTGATGATAAATTGAAACAAGGTTACATTATAAAAATCGTAAATGTGTAATGTCGAACCTTGTAAGTAAACATTCATGAAGGCTAAATGGTTCATAGGAACCATAATCATGTGCTAATATGATGTCGGGATATAAAATGGTTATTAATAGCTAAATGGTTCGTAGAAACCAAAAATATGTGCTGATTTGTTATGTTAATGATAATGGGTTACATTGTTAATCGGGCGATGAATGGTTCTCGGAACCATGAAACCAAGAATGGATAAATGGTTATTAGAAAACCATGACGGTGTTAAAACCGAAAATAGTAAAATAAATGGTCCGTAGGGATCATGATAATGGGTCACAATGTTAACCGGGTGATGAATGGTTCTTGGAACCATGAAGCCAAGAATGGATAAATGGTTATTAGAAAACCATGACGGTGTTAAACCGAAAATATTAAAATAAATGGTCCGTAGGGATCATGATAATGGGTTACAATGTTAACCGGGTGATGAATGGTTCTTGGACCATGAAGCCAAGAATGGATAAATGGTTATTAGAAAACCATAATGGTGTTAAACCGAAAATAGTAAAATAAATGGTCCGTAGGGACGTGATAATGGGTTACAATGTTAACCGGGTGATGAATGGTTCTTGGAACCATGAAGCCAGGAATGGATAAATGGTTATTAGAAAACCATACGATGTTAAACCAAAAATAGTAAGATAAATGGTGTCACACCCCCAATTAACCACTAACGGAGTTTATACCGTTAAGGGGCGCGACTAGACCAGGACCACAACCATTAGTTACAAATACTAAACGAATCAGAGTAAAGTCCAAAGTTCATAAATAAAAACAGTTTAACATACGCAGCGGAATTTAAAACATCAGTATCTTAGCACTAGCCACGTGCTTTACAAATCATTGTTCAATTTCAAAATCCCAATTTAGTTTAATGAAAGTAAAAGTCTTCGCGTGCCATGCCAACCTTCAACGGATACTCTTCAACGATCTGCAAAAGTGAAAACCACACAAGTGTCAACCTAACGGTTGGTGAGTTCACGGTGGGCATGACATGCATTGGCCCAGTCTCAATAATCGTATGTATCAACATATATAAGTAGTATGGTTTTGCAAAACATTGCCAAGAGTTTGTTTACTGAACATGCACTAGTTATGTAAAAGTTAAAGCAGTCAACCGATATCGCGGGTAGCTAATCCGGTTTCCATGCACTAAGGAAGTCGTACTAGGGCTGAAAGCTGACGTAACAGAGTGCGGCATTTGCCGTTGGTTTGTGCCTCCAGTTGTGTCCCATTTGGGATGCCCACAACTAAGAACAGGCTGATATTGCACTCCGTTCGGCCCCCGGCCGGTTGGCTACACATTTGTGTACCGCGGAGCAGGGTTTGTCAAAACCTCAGTAGATCTACCCAACATCCCCTCGCTTTCCAGATCATCAGTACTAAGTTGAGGACTTTAAGTTTTAAAGCATCCTTAGAAATCATGTGATATCATTTGGTTTCGACTTTAACCTACACTAGTCATATTAAAATGTTTATTCTGGATTTCATCTGAAATCCCAAAAAGAGTTTAAGTGTCGTAATAGTTGGTTCCGGATTTCATTTGAAACCCCAAAGATGGACAGTTGCAAGTGTTCCCCATAAAACACTCCAACTTCCATAACAGGTACCCCATTAGGCAATACCTCAAATTGTCAGCGTTGTTTTCCGTTTAGTATGTTCGTTGTGACCCAAACGGGCTCACAAGTAAAGGGTTTGTGAAACTCACCTTAGGTTGCTCAGCTACACTTGTTAATCCAATTTATGTTTGCTAACGAAGACCTAGTAATCACATTAAGGTCTTAGGTGTTAGGTTGTGTCTAAACTTTAACTTAACGTCACTATGGCCCATAACATAGCACGTTGCAACTGAGACTCGACATACCGACACACGATACCGATGGTTGATCATAAACAAGGGTTCACATATTACAGAAATCAAACATGTATCATCATAGCATAATCATGTAAGTCATGGCATAATATTCAAGCAAATTGCACAAGTTTGGTTTTCGGGTCAGGTCTTAGTTTCGCTAGCACAGTTTCGCTAGGCAGTTTCGCTGGGTGCACGGGCAGCACTTTCGCTAGGCAATGCCCGGTGACACAGTTTCGCTAGGCTAGTTTCGCCCGAAACTGCTGACGCAGTTTCGCTAGCCTAGTTTCGCAGGGAAACTGGTTTGAACTTTCGTTCAGGTATTTCGCTCGGTAGTTTCGTTCGAGCAGGTCTGGTCAGTTTCGCTAGCGACACTATAGTTTCGCTCGGCAGTGTCGCTGAATGAAGGCCTAATTTCGCCACATAGTTTCGCCCAGAGAACACTCAGTTTCGCTGGTCGCGAAAAACATACGGATTTGCCTAAAAATCAAACTAACGGCTTCTGATCTTACATGCAATTCATTATTTAGCATACATAAAATCAAGCAACTTTAACACGTTTAACATGCAGTTTCATCATCAAATCACCAAAATAAGTTCAAAACCCTAAAATGACCAAAATGATCTAGATCCCTAACATGGTTGGATTCTAAACGTAAAGTCATCAACTTTATGATAGATCTAGCATCCTAAAGCATATTTACAGAAGATCAAGCAATATCATGAAGGTTTGGTCATGCTTTTTAAGAAAAACACATATAAAACACAAAATGGAGGTTTTTGGGACTCACGGTTCGATCTCCTAGCTTGGTAGATGATGGTTTGGGGCTGAGATCTCGACAACTCGGTGTGAACCTCGACTGACCAGAATCTCCAGGAGAAAAGAGTGTGTGTGTGTTTGTTGTGAAATGAGGCAAATGAGGCTACTAGGGTTTATTAAGTTTATTTATATCAGAGGCTAGTTTCGCTGGCAGTTTCGCTGGCCAGGCGAAACTAGCTCTGGTCACGAGTTAACGGGTAGCTTAACTGGCTACCGGGCGACACTATAGTTTCGCCCGTTAGTTTCGCTGGCTACCAAAACAGGTCAATTTTCACATAATCAAGTATTTACAATTTGTCATGCAATTCACAATACTAAGTCATGTATTTAAATCACATTGCACATAAGGACAATAAATAAGCACATAACACATATGGGCGGGTTCGGTGATCAACCAAAGGTCGTGGACGTATTCGGCCTAGTTATGCATTAGTTACTTAAGTTAACACTTATGACGTAACTAACGGAGATTGTCTAACGGAAGTTAACCTTGAAATTCCCGGATGTCACATCATCCCCTTGAAATTGGAATTTTCGTCCCGAAAATTATTCTTGTGTCGTAGCGTTCGCAGTCTCAGCTGTCGTCGTTGCTATCGTCGCTGGGGAAAGAAAGCAAAAGTTTTAGGGTTGCCACATCCTCCTCCTGTTAAAGGAATTTTGGTCCCCAAAATTAAATCATACCTTGAGTTTCTGTGGATGTTTGCTCGAACAGGTGAGGATACTTTTTCTTCATCTGATCCTCTCGTTCCCACGTATATTCTGGTCCACGCTTTGAGTTCCATCGTACCTTGACGATCGGAATCTTGCTACGTTTGAGGGTCTTCTCCTCGCGTCCCATGATTTCTACCGGTTGTTCGATGAATCTTAGATGTTCATCAATTACCAATTCCTCCAAAGGAATTATTTCTGTTTCTTGAGCCTGACACTTTTTCAGATTTGAGACGTGAAGCACGTTGTGAACTCCATCGAGTTCGGCTGGGAGTTTCAATCGGTAGGCTACCGGGCCTACTTCCCCAATAATTTCAAACGGACCGATGTAGCGAGGATTCAACTTTCCACGCTTTCCGAAGCGTATCACTCCTTTCCAAGGAGATACCTTCATTAATACCTTGTCACCTACTTCGAACTTTAGAGGTTTACGGCGCTTGTCGGCATAGCTCTTCTGTCTATCTCGTGCTGCAGCTATCCGCTTTCTGATTTGGATTATGCGTTCAGTCGTGTCGTGAATGATCTCTGGTCCAGTGAGTCCTTTCTCACCTGTTTCGGCCCAACATACGGGCGATCTGCATTTTCTGCCATATAGTGCTTCAAATGGTGCTGCGCCGATGCTTGAATGATAGCTATTGTTGTAAGAGAACTCCACCAGTGGAAGGTGAGCTTCCCAGTCTTTACCGAAGTCAAGAACGCAAGCTCGGAGCATATCTTCTAATGTTTGAATGGTTCTTTCCGTCTGACCATCGGTCTGCGGGTGATAAGCTGTGCTCATATCAAGTCTGGTCCCCAATGCTTCATGCATAGATTGCCATAATCGTGAAGTGAATCGTGGATCTCGATCGGAGATAATAGTCTTAGGCACTCCATGACGCGCCACAATTCGGTCGATGTACAGCTTCGTTAGCCTATCCATGTTGTCGTTTTCCTTCATCGGGATAAAATGTGCGGATTTGGTTAAGCGATCAATGATAACCCAAATCGCATCTGGTCGATTCGATCGATGAGGTAATCCTGTAACAAAGTCCATGGAGATATCCTCCCATTTCCATTCTGGAATCTTTGGTTGTTGTAGTAGTCCCGAAGGCTTTTGGTACTCGATCTTTACCCTTGAGCACGTTAAACACTTAGCCACATATCGCGCGATGTCGGCTTTCATATTTGGCCACCAATACAGGTTCTTTAAGTCTTGGTACATCTTATCTGATCCTGGATGTACCGAATACCTCGACTTGTGAGCCTCGTCCATCACGAGCTCACGGAGATTTCCCAGCAGAGGAACCCAGATTCTGTCGTTATAATATCGGAGTCCATCAGACTTAATTTCAGAATTTCCATCTACCCCTCGCAGTGCTTCAGCTGCGAAGTTTTCTTTTTTCAGAGCCTCTCTTTGAGCATCGCGGATTCGATCCGACAGTCCCGAATGAATGGTAAGTTGTAGCGCTCGTACCCTTCGAGGCTTTTCATACTCTTTTCTGCTTAAGGCGTCAGCCACAACATTGGCTTTTCCCGGGTGATACTTGATTGCCAAATCATAATCGTTCAGTAACTCGACCCACCTTCGTTGTCGCATGTTGAGATCCTTCTGATCAAAGATGTGCTGTAAGCTTTTGTGGTCAGTAAATATTGTGCACTTTGTTCCATAAAGGTAATGTCTCCAAATCTTGAGTGCATGAACAACGGCTCCCATCTCTAAATCATGCGTTGTATAATTCTTCTCAGTATCCTTCAGCTGCCTCGACCCATAGGCAATTACTTTGTCTCGTTGCATCAATACGCAGCCGAGTCCTTGAATAGACGCATCGCAATAAACCACAAAGTCGTCAACCCCATCAGGTAACGAGAGAATTGGAGCAGAACATAACATGTCTTTGAGAGTTTGAAAGGCGCGTTCCTCTTTTTCACCCCACCTATACTGCACTCCTTTGTGCGTCAAAGCCGTTAAGGGTTGAGCCAATTGAGAGAAACCCTTGATAAACCTTCGATAGTATCCGGCAAGTCCCAAAAATTGTCGGATTTCGGTCGGCGCTCTAGGTGTAGACCAATTCTTGATAGCTTCTACTTTAGACGGGTCGACATGGATTCCTTCTTGATTAACAATGTGTCCAAGAAACTGGACTTCGCGAATCCAAAAGTCGCACTTTGAAAATTTGGCGTAGAGTTGTTCCTTACGGAGTAATTCCAAGATAAGACGCAGATGATTCTCGTGTTCTTCCTTCGTTCTGGAGTAGATCAAAATATCATCAATGAAGACTATTACAAACTTATCGAGGTACGGTTTGCACACTCGATTCATCAAATCCATGAATACGGCAGGCGCATTGGTTAGCCCAAACGGCATAACCAGGAACTCGTAATGACCATACCGAGTTCTGAATGCGGTCTTAGAAATATCCTCGTCTCGAACACGAAGTTGATGGTATCCTGACCGTAGATCAATCTTTGAGAAGTAACTTGAACCTTGAAGCTGATCGAAGAGATCGTCGATTCTAGGTAGTGGGTACCGATTCTTGATCGTGACTTTGTTAAGCTCTCGGTAGTCGATGCACATCCGGAACGTTCCATCTTTCTTTTTAACGAATAATACCGGAGCTCCCCATGGAGACGAACTTGGGCGGATAAATCCCTTGTCGAGTAGCTCTTGGAGTTGTGCAGATAGTTCATTGAGTTCACTTACAGCCAAGCGATACGGAGCGCGCGCAATCGGAGCGGCTCCAGGAGTTAGATCGATTCCAAACTCAACTTGTCGAAATGGAGGCAAACCAGGCAGATCTTCAGGAAATACATCTTGGAAGTCGCGAACTATCGGGTAGTCGTTGATTCTGCGCTCGGGAAGTGTCGAGTCAGTGACGTTTGCAAGAATCGCGAAGTGACCTTTACGAAGGCACTTTTGAGCTTTGAGATATGAGATAATTCCGGTCACTGTCCCACCCTTTTCACCTTGGACTGTTAACACCTCACCGCCTTCGAGTGGAATACGGACCACTTTTTCTTGACACAGGATTTCGGCTCGATTTTCAGATAACCAGTCCATTCCTACTATCACGTCAAAACTACCAATCGGGAAAGGCATGAGATCGATTCCTAACGTATGGCCGGCTAGTTCTAACTTACAGTCCTTCACTATTTGAGTTGTATCATGAAGTTTACCATTCGCTAATTCTACCACATACTTAGCATCTAGGTCAATTGGTTTAGCCTTAATTAGTCTAGCAAACTTATTGGAAATAAAACTTCTTTCAGCACCAGAATCAAATAAAACAGTAGCAAAGAAACCATTCAATATAAATTTACCGTTGATCACGTTGGCATCGTTGCGGGCTTCACCTTGACCCATCACAAAAGCACGACCTCTACCATTCCCGCCATTACCGTTTCCATCATTTCCGTTCCCATCATTGTTTCCCTGGTTACCGTTGTTACCATTTCCCTGTCTACGCAATCGCGGACAATCTTTCTTCATGTGGCCCTGCGCACCACATTCAAAACAACCACGAGCCCCACCATTGTTGTTGTTGTTCAGATTGTTTCCTGGCCCGTTACGGTTGTTCACATTTCCTCTGTTGTTTCCCCCTTGATTCTGACCAGTGTTGTTCAGCCTCTGCAAATTGGTCCAGCAGTTGTTGGCTTCATGACCCAACTTTCCACATCTCCCACACTCTAAGCCTTTGCTACACATACCCCTGTGGTGCTTCTCATACTTGTTGCAAAACGGAGCCTTGCCTTTGTAGTTCCCATTACCGCCTTGACGGTTGTTGCTCCCACTGTTGCTGCCATAATTGAAAGTGGACCTTGTGTTGTCAGGTCGCTTGTTTTGATACTGGGAGTTTGAGGATCTCCCGGATTGGTTCACAGACATTGCTGGAGCTTCTTCTTCAGCCTTTCTTTTGCCACTTAAGGCGGTCTTTTCAGAGCTTCTGGCAGGTAGTGTACCCCTTTCAACCTCTTGATCAGTTAACTTGTGAGCCAGACGGATGGCTTGCTGTACGGTTACCGGGTTGCTTGCAGTTACCAGACTCTTGATTTGGGGTACGAGACCCTCCAGATAACGCTCAATGCGCTTGAACTCAGCGTCGACCATAGACGGACACAGTGCTGTGTACTCGTGGTATCGCGCAGTGTACGCTTCGACTTCAGACCCAATCATTTTGGAGTTCAGAAATTCTCCTTCGAGCTTCTTGACTTGATCGCGTGGACAGTATTCCTCCATAATCAGTTCTTTGAACGCTCCCCATTCCATGTTGTTAGCCGCATCATTCCCAATCATTTGAATCTCAGCGTTCCACCAAGACAGAGCTGCACCTTCGAATGTACCAGTAGCAAACTTCACTTTGTTTTCGGCCGGGCAGTTACACATGGAGAAGACTTTTTCTGACTTCTCAATCCATCTGAGGAGACCTACCGCTCCTTCTTCACCGGAGAATGTCATTGGCTTGCAGTCCATGAAAGTTTTGAAGGTACAGTGATGGACGTTTCCTGATGCAATTAATAGTTCGGGTTTCAAATTTTAAACAGGTCAAAATATATATCGCCTTGTGCCTTAACCGGCGTAATAATTACCATGGGCGGCAATTATAGCTTGCACGGCTGCCACGGCGGCTTGCACATGCTCGTTGATCATCGCTTGCAGTTGTGCAGGCGTCAGATTGATGTTGTTCCTTCCCGCTCTTCCAGACATTTTCTGGACAGTTAAAGTAGCCAGTATTCTATTAGTCCAGAAAAATTTTGTGCATAATCGAGGCGTCGTCGAAGAACGTCGGTATCCGTAAGTACTATCGTCGAAAGTCGGCTTTCCCATAAAAGTCACCGTCGGCGTAGTCGTCGTAGCAGAAATCAGGACGTAGCGCGTAGCATCGTTTCGTTGTCGCTTTCCCTCGAAGTAGTGTGTATTAACGTTCGCGTTTCGTGTTCGTGTGTGAAAATTCCCTAAGGTTTTCCGTTAGACTCCCTAGACACGGTCTATATATATATCTATACGTATATATATGAAGTATTTACTTATACAGCAGAGCGAGTATCCCAGGTTGGCACGTGAAAATTTTGTTTTGGGAATTTGTTTGTTTGTTTGTAACTAAGGTTTCAAGTTGCAGTTTCCAAATCGTTTTCAAAAAAATGATTCCAGTTCTCTGCAACTTATGGCTCTGATACCAATCTGTCACACCCCCAATTAACCACTAACGGAGTTTATACCGTTAAGGGGCGCGACTAGACCAGGACCACAACCATTAGTTACAAATACTAAACGAATCAGAGTAAAGTCCAAAGTTCATAAATAAAAACAGTTTAACATACGCAGCGGAATTTAAAACATCAGTATCTTAGCACTAGCCACGTGCTTTACAAATCATTGTTCAATTTCAAATTCCCAATTTAGTTTAATGAAAGTAAAAGTCTTCGCGTGCCATGCCAACCTTCAACGGATACTCTTCAACGATCTGCAAAAGTGAAAACCACACAAGTGTCAACCTAACGGTTGGTGAGTTCACGGTGGGCATGACATGCATTGGCCCAGTCTCAATAATCGTATGTATCAACATATATAAGTAGTATGGTTTTGAAAAACATTGCCAAGAGTTTGTTTACTGAATATGCACTAGTTATGTAAAAGTTAAAGTAGTCAACCGATATCGCGGGTAGCTAATCCGGTTTCCATGCACTAAGGAAGTCGTACTAGGGCTGAAAGCTGACGTAACAGAGTGCGGCATTTGCCGTTGGTTTGTGCCTACAGTTGTGTCCCATTTGGGATGCCCACAACTAAGAACAAGCTGATATTGCACTCCGTTCGGCCCCCGGCCGGTTGGCTACACATTTGTGTACCGCGGAGCAAGGTTTGTCAAACCCTCAGTAGATCTACCCAACATCCCCTCGCTTTCCAGATCATCAGTACTAAGTTGAGGACTTTAAGTTTTAAAGCATCCTTAGAAATCATGTGATATCATTTGGTTTCGACTTTAACCTACACTAGTCATATTAAAATGTTTATTCTGGATTTCATCTGAAATCCCAAAAAGAGTTTAAGTGTCGTAATAGTTGGTTCCGGATTTCATTTGAAACCCCAAAGATGGACAGTTGCAAGTGTTCCCCATAAAACACTCCAACTTCCATAACAGGTACCCCATTAGGCAATACCTCAAATTGTCAGCGTTGTTTTCCGTTTAGTATGTTCGTTGTGACCCAAACGCGCTCACAAGTAAAGGGTTTGTGAAACTCACCTTAGGTTGCTCAGCTACACTTGTTAATCCAATTTATGTTTGCTAACGAAGACCTAGTAATCACATTAAGGTCTTAGGTGTTAGGTTGTGTCTAAACTTTAACTTAACGTCACTATGGCCCATAACATAGCACGTTGCAACTGAGACTCGACATACCGACACACGATACCGATGGTTGATCATAAACAAGGGTTCACATATTACAGAAATCAAACATGTATCATCATAGCATAATCATGTAAGTCATGGCATAATATTCAAGCAAATTGCACAAGTTTGGTTTTCGGGTCAGGTCTTAGTTTCGCTAGCATAGTTTCGCTAGGCAGTTTCGCTGGGTGCACGGGCAGCACTTTCGCTAGGCAATGCCCGGTGACACAGTTTCGCTAGGCTAGTTTCGCCCGAAACTGCTGACGCAGTTTCGCTAGCCTAGTTTCGCAGGGAAACTGGTTTGAACTTTCGTTCAGGTATTTCGCTCGGTAGTTTCGTTCGAGCAGGTCTGGTCAGTTTCGCTAGCGACACTATAGTTTCGCTCGGCAGTGTCGCTGAATGAAGGCCTAATTTCGCCACATAGTTTCGCCCAGAGAACACTCAGTTTCGCTGGTCGCGAAAAACATACGGATTTGCCTAAAAATCAAACTAACGGCTTCTGATCTTACATGCAATTCATTATTTAGCATACATAAAATCAAGCAACTTTAACACGTTTAACATGCAGTTTCATCATCAAATCACCAAAATAAGTTCAAAACCCTAAAATGACCAAAATGATCTAGATCCCTAACATGGTTGGATTCTAAACGTAAAGTCATCAACTTTATGATAGATCTAGCATCCTAAAGCATATTTACAGAAGATCAAGCAATATCATGAAGGTTTGGTCATGCTTTTTAAGAAAAACACATATAAAACACAAAATGGAGGTTTTTGGGACTCACGGTTCGATCTCCTAGCTTGGTAGATGATGGTTTGGGGCTGAGATCTCGACAACTCGGTGTGAACCTCGACTGACCAGAATCTCCAGGAGAAAAGAGTGTGTGTGTGTTTGTTGTGAAATGAGGCAAATGAGGCTACTAGGGTTTATTAAGTTTATTTATATCAGAGGCTAGTTTCGCTGGCAGTTTCGCTGGCCAGGCGAAACTAGCTCTGGTCACGAGTTAACGGGTAGCTTAACTGGCTACCGGGCGACACTATAGTTTCGCCCGTTAGTTTCGCTGGCTACCAAAACAGGTCAATTTTCACATAATCAAGTATTTACAATTTGTCATGCAATTCACAATACTAAGTCATGTATTTAAATCACATTGCACATAAGGACAATAAATAAGCACATAACACATATGGGCGGGTTCGGTGATCAACCAAAGGTCGTGGACGTATTCGGCCTAGTTATGCATTAGTTACTTAAGTTAACACTTATGACGTAACTAACGGAGATTGTCTAACGGAAGTTAACCTTGAAATTCCCGGATGTCACAAATGGTCCGTAGGGATCATGATAATGTGTTAAAATGTTAATCGTGTGATTAATGATCCGAATGGGTCAAGAAGCCTATGATATAGAGGTAATCGGATAACAAACGAATCAAAGAATTCAGGAAAACACATTTGGAATGTAAATGTAAATACTAAACCTCTAGAATGGGAGAGGCGGGTTGGAAATTGAATTCTAACCATAAGCCATAAAGTTTAGGTCCATTAGTGTTTTGGGACCTAAACGGGTTAAACGGGTTGAAATAGATAAATGGTCTATAGGAACCATATTCGAATGCAAAAGTGTTGCTTAAGGGTTATATGCCTTGTTGGAACCCATGTTAATGGGTCAAATAGGTAAATGGCTATACGGAGCCATAATTGTGAAATTGCTACAATGTAGGATAACTTGGTGATTCAAAACAATTATCGTTTATTGGTACCGAAGAGAAATAGCCATAGTATTGCATCAATAGAGCTCGCTACTTGATAGCGAGGCTTAACGGGTCAAACGGAATGGAATTTGGCCAATTATGATAATTGGACATAGTTGCCAACTAAACCTGAAATGGGGTGGTTAAAAATTGTGTAATAACATGTTTTGATGTTTTTTTTTTTTTGGGTCTTTGGTAAGGGAGGAGAAGAACCAAGTGGAATGATGGACAAATTAGGAAAACTGGAGAAAATAGCCAAAATGTGGCTAAGTAAAAATTCTGGCCGAACAGGGCATCAACCCTGGAAATTTAGCTCCAAGCGTATCGCTTGGAGCAAAGCTCGAAGTAGGCGATACGCCTTATCCTCCAAGCGTATCACTTGGAGAAAGGTTCATTCTAGGCGATACGCCTGGAACTCAATTTGTGTAATTAATGTTTTTCTTTCTTCATCAATTGATTTACACACATTGTGGCAATAAACACTAATATAGTTAGTGTAAATTGCAGGTTAGATAAAGTTGGAGCCCGGATAACCATCGAGCTTGCCGAAGAACCGAACACTGTCAAGATGATGACTTGCAAGCATTACCTTGAGGCAATGCATCGTATGACCACTTCTCTAGTCAGGAGGGCCTATGAATGTTTAGGAGTTAAACTCCACGGACCGTAGTCTTTCGACTATGAGTTAATTGCTTTACTTTGTTAAATTGAATTGATTGTCTTTCTGGGATTGTTTACAACAGGTGATGTTCGTAAGGATTTTAATACTTACAAACGGGTCATGCCCAATTTTTTTAAAACTAGAAGTTCATCTCGTATGAAGCAAACAATTCTTCTAAGGACTGTTTTGAAGCAATGAAATAAAATAGTATGTATTTTGCTATAATAGAACGAAAAAGTTTCTGGGACCAAAATTTGGACGTTAGAAAACGTCATAAAACGTTAAACTCGGATATGGGTGTTACAAATTCGATCTCTGGTTGTAATTATGTGATAAATATGAATCTAGAGGGTGGTTAGTGTAATTATAGATGACTCGTTCTCCATGTCAGTTTATATCTAAAAATACGAATCTAACATAAACCCTAATTGATTGATGAATCTTGGAGAACACATAAATGAGAGGAAGCAGCCCTAGGAGCCGCCACCTCTACTGGTCAGAGTTCGACCGGAGCCATCCGGTTACCGCCGACGTCACCGCCATGCCGCCACCGCCATCACATGTCGTTGATTGGATCTACGAACTTGTCTTGGCTTCCGTTTCTCCATGAAAGGTATAATAGTTATGCGTTTCAGTTTTATATCGAGTTTCGATTATTAAGTTACATATCGAAACCCTAATCTTGATCAATCGGTTTTCTAGCGGAACTATTTGTTGAACCATCTTGCCACTATTGGTCTTGTCACGACTAGTAGAAATCTTTTTATACGGGTTATGTGGATCTCTGGTGGGATCGGTTGAGAATGTTCCTCGTGTACACGCTTCCGCACGTTACTTGTTTAAAAAAGTCATGAAACAAAATTTTAAAATTCTTAAACGAATATCCCAACACACGACCCGTGCTCAAATGACATTGTCAGGACGACCCCATGCCACTGCGTAGGCACGGCCCGTGCCACTGACATGGCATGGTCCCGTGCCAACCTCTGGACTTTCCTATAAAAGGAGCTCAAACTTCTCATTTCAACTCGCTAAGAGCCTAACTCACTTCTCCTCCATCTAGTTCTATATCACGTTTTTCTTTTGAGCCATTTGGGTTTGTGTTCTTGTGTCTTCTCGTCAAGATTATAAGAATTTTAACTTTTGTAGTTAATGAAATGTATTTGTCTATGAATCTTTCATTATCTCTCAAGCAAATCTCTAAGCCACGAATCATGATTGGCCAAATTCTTACACTTATTTGGAAATAAACATATCTTTGGTGAGTTTCAACTGTTTTTATAATCTTGCTTTAAGGTAGAACTAACGACTTTATAAAAACTCTTTTAATTGAAAGTTTATTATCAACTTCTTTGAACACGCGTGCTCTACGTATCACAGACCATTTGAGGAGTCAATATCTCATCAACCAGACTTATGACCTAGTTGGGGGACGATGCATGATCCTTCGGGTGACTAGCATCCCATGCTACATGATATGTCACACCCCCAAATAACTACTAACGGAATTTATACCGTTAAGGGGCGCGAGCAAACAGGACCACAACCATTAGTTACAAATACTAAACGAATCAGAGTTAGTCCAAACACATGTCATAAATAGAGTCTCAAAATACGCAGCGGAAAAATATTATCTTAGCACTAACCACGTGCTTTACAAATTCATTGTTTTAAATTCTCAATTAAGTTTAACCAAAATAAATTGTCTTCAAGTGCCATGCCAACCCGTTCCGGAATACTCCTCAGCGATCTGCAAAAGTGAAAACCATACAAGTGTCAACCTAACGGTTGGTGAGTTCACAGTGGGCTTGTCACGCAGTGGCCCGGTCTCATAATCATAATCGTGTCAACATATACTTATGAAGTAGTTATTTGTGAAAAGCAATGCTTAGTGATGTCCATAGACATGGTATTGTGGTTTAGTGAAAGTAATGTCCGTAACATACGTTATCGGGTATGTACTAGTTTTGTATAATTAAAGTGCTCAACCGATATCGTGGGTAGCTAATCCGTTGTTCCATGCACTAAGGAAGTTTGTACCAAAGCTGACTATTATTGTAGTGGCAGCGCCATCATCTATTTTGTTTTGCGGACCTACGTCATCGCGGCTTTGCCTCCCCCGTGTCCTCTCGGGACCACGGTCAGATAGGCTGATATTGTACCTCCGTGCACTTCCCGTGTCACGAGGCGGAGTTTGTCAAACTCCAGTAGATCTACCCAACATCCCCTCGCTTTACAATTAATGGTACAATTAAGTTGAGGACTTTTTCAGTTGTAAGGCAATCCTTAGAAATCATGTGATATCATGTGGTTTAGACTTTAACCTACACTAGCCATATTGAAAACGCTGGAGCGTGTGGATCGGTTTAGTTCGACATCAATAACGTGAAAAACAATGAGAACAATCAATGTAAATAAAACGACTCAATCTCATTAACCAATAGAACGATTACAAGAGATTCAGAGTACAAAACACTAGTTCTCACACACACAAGCTCTCATGAACAACTAGTAAATTACAAGACAAAAGACCTATTTATAGATTCCTAAAACCTGTCCTCCGAACCTGGAGATCGGCCAGAGTTCGGAGCCGCCGAACCTTGGGTTCGGCCAAGGTTCGGCCAGTACAAAATCTAGGTCAAACATTGTCTTCAACACTCTATTCGATCCAGCCCGTTGCCACATATAATGTACCAACAAACTCCTCCTTGGCAACAGCTGGACCCTTCGTCTTCAGCCTCGAACATCAGCATCAACCCCATCTCTTTCTCGAATCAAATCATGATTGTTTCCTGCGTAGATGTTGAAAGCAAAGCAAACTCTGATCACCCTCTGAAACTTCAATGCAAGTTCCATATAGTCAGGATGATACAGAATTGGATTGTAATACAGCTCTTCAATATCAGCCTTGGATAGATTAATCAGCCACATCGGATCATAGATTCGAACAACCCGGTTTTCCTTCTCCAGCACTATCATAGCTTCTCCGGTACTCTCATTATAATACCACCAACGCAGGTCCTTGATAAAATCAAGTTCCATTGGCATGAGAGGAATTTTCTTCATCACTACCGGTTTCTTCTTGAACACCAATACAATGAGTTTCTTACCAGTTCTTTCATGTATTCTGGTGCGAGATCGACGTCTTTTAGGTCTCTGAGGATTCAAAAACTTAAACCCTTCTCTGCATTCTCTCTCTAACATCTTCTTGAAATGAAAGCCCACATCATCATTCTCATAATTACAGAAAGGCTTTCTAGACAGTTCTCGTACATCCCACACTGGTAAACTACTAAAATCTCTCGCACGTTTAAAATACTGAACTCCACTTTGACGTTTAATCCCATAACACTTCAACCTTGCAGAATACATCCAACTGATTATATCACCTGAGACTTGACCCTTGAACTTAAAATACGGTCTTTGAATAATCGGCTTTGCAGGAGGAACATAGTTGGCATGGAACTCTTTCATATATTCATCCATCACCCAACGTTGTTTATGTTCTTTAAACTCCTTGACCGTTGGATCTTCAGGTTTCTCTGATTCTTTCTTTTTCAGTCTCTCCTCCGCTTCAGTAACCTTTTCTTCAGGAAATACTTCAAAATCATCACCAGACTGATTATTGTTGACATTTGAATACATATCCGGGTATTCTTCTGATGTAATGTCTTCAACTTCAATTTCTTCTTCAAAAATCCCTTCAATATCATCATCAGACTCTGGATCAGATGATTCATATTTCTCTGGTTCAGCTTCAGAAACTTTCCTCATTTCTTCATCATTCAACTCAAACACTGCTTTAAGCTGCTCAGCTGTTAAATCACCAGCAATCTCTCCTTCTTCTAAATTTTCAATAATATGCTGGAATTCTTTCAAACTAGTACCAGCTTGATTGGATGGGATTGACGAAATCGGCATCGCTTCTCTTGAATCTTTCTCCCCCTGAGATGTAGATGTCCCAGCACCCGAACTAACATTACCAGTTGGGCCTGATCCTCCACCTACATTCCCTTGATCATCTTGATCGGGATCATCATTCAAGTAATCCATAAACTCTTCTCGACACCCTGATCCATCACCAATCTCCCCCTGAGCTTTAAACTTTTCCATTAAAAATTTTATTTGCTCACTCATCGTCACAAGCATTGAATTCTGAGTTTCACTTGCAAGGCTCAATCGTTGAATTTGTTTATCTTTAGCCAAATTCTCTGCCCTCAATTCTTCATTACTAGCCTGTAGCTTACCAACTGTAGACTTCAGGCTATCAATCTGTTGTTGCTGATCTTGAAGAGCACTCTGAAGAATACTAGCCTGAGAAAACGACACAGAACCTTGCTCAAAATTGAAGTTGATGTCTGGAGAAGCATTTGTAGTTGTAGCTGTGGAGAACACCAGAGTTGTGGGTGTAGAACCCATAGACTGATGAACAAACTGCGCACCAGCACTTGCTGAAGGTGCCGTGCTCACAGTTGTCGATCTGTTTGCATTCATCAGATCACGCAAGAAATCAGCCTGCACATTAGACACCGAATTCTGAACAGTTGTAGTAACTTCTGGCACAGACACAGAAGAAGAAGATATCCCAGAACGAGGCTGTAAAACATATTGCTGAGTCCTTCTCTTCTTGCCTTTACCACCAGCTGATATTGACTTCAATCTTCTTTTGGAACCAGCAACTGATTGCTTTCCTTTACCATGTACAGAATCAGCTGAAGGATCATAATCTTCGTCAGAAGCAGATGAAGCTACTTGATCATACACACGACCCTGGTATCGGTCGTTGCTTTTGTTCTGGCCTAGACGATATGCTAGATGAGCATCACTACATTTCCTCAACTTCACATACTTTGAATTAATCAAGACACGGACAAACGGATCGTTTGTATCCGATAAGTCTTCAGAGTCAGCCCCCATATTCAGAAACGCATCATCATCTTCAGATTCATCAGATTCATCTATCAAAGTATTCACTGCAGCTGTCTCAGTCACACTTACAGTTACTGGAATCTCTTGTGATAAACTCACAGATTCAGACACAACTGGCTGAGACACAGTTGGTTGAGAGACAGCAGGTTGAGATACTGCTGGTTCAGAGCCAATCGGGGCTTGAACATCCGGCTCTTGAGCAACCGGAGTTCGTCTCTTTGGTCTTTTCACACGTCCTTGTTGTGGATTCTGATTTCTTTCCACAATCCAACTGTAATCCAACTCTTCTGAATCACTGTCTTGGCTATGGCGTGGTGCACCAGCTGCTGGTGCAACATAATCAGGATTCGCCAAATGACCAATCAGGCGTTTAAATTTGGGCTTCAACTCAGGTGCCATCTTCTGATAAGATGCTAAAGCACCAATACTAGCTTCTGTCATGTGTTTCAACACCATCTTCTGATTCTCATTCTTCACCAAGTTTGGATACATGTCATTCAAGATCATCTGAATGAATCTTGGATAAATAGCCGCTTTCTTCTGCCTCTGAGTAAGATTGTCTCTCATGTAATGAAAAATCATCCCAGAAATGTTGTAAGGACGATTCATTACTAAGGCATTCAGCAGAGAAATTGTGATCTGAGGAACTTCATCAAACCCTGAAATCCTGTGTCCCAGACACACTAGCAGCACATGCACCAAATACTTGTAGGGTACGCTCAATGATGACTTGTAGACCCACTCTTTACTTGGATCATCAGAATACCAGATACGCTTCAAAAATGCAACATTATTTTCATGTGGAAATGTTAACGGTGCATTCAATGTATCAGATTCCAAGTGTAACACCCTTCTGATATCTGCTTCAGTGAATTCTACTGTCTGATTTTGAACTGTTGCTGAAATTCTGATCGGACCGTCAGTTATCGTTCGTGCATTGCTCCAGAATTCCAAGATTATATCCCGATATACATCACATGTTGTTGTTATAGCATAATGAATCCTGGAACGTCTCAGGAAATCAAATATGCCATTTCCACCAAATTGTTCAAGCTTTGATATTCCAACACCGAGATGTGCACAGACATTGTGTTTATCTCCAACTTTTAAATTCACAGCCATTTATGAAAACACATAACATGAAAAGTTCATTAAATGTCATATTATTAACAGACAAAATCACCAAATTCGTCAAATCATTATCAATTGCATAAAACAACAACTTTTTGACTCAAAATTTTAGTTTGGCCGAACTCTGTCCGAGCCAGCTCCGAACCACAAGTTCGGAGCCTCCGAACCTCAAGTTCGGAGCTCGAGCATCTCCGAGAAGTTTGAATTTGAAAAGTAGTGATTCCGGCCAAATCAATCAAAACCAATAAACACCTATGGTCGGTTTATGATGACAAACACAAAGAAGCCAATTTTTCACATTTAAAAGCCTGTTTTCATTGAGTAATTTCAGATCTGAGTTGAAATTAACAGTCGGAACGATTATTCACAAAAATCACACACATTAGTGAACAAAAACCACAAAGAAATACACCCCAATACTCGGAAACAAGTTATCTACCTGAATCTGTACTCAAAACACTCAAACAACAAGGTTTTTTGAAAATTAGAAATTTTGGCAGCCGTTCGGTAACGTTCGGAGTCAACAGGAAATTATGACCTCCGAACTCCTGATTCGGAGTATTTATAGGTCATCCCGTTCGGACCTCCGAGCTCCCTCCGAACTCCTCGTTCGGACCAAGAATTTCACCGAACGTGTCCGAACTCCTACCTCGGACCCCCCGAACTCTCTCCGAGCTCCCTCCGAACTCCTCGTTCGGACCACCGAGCTTCAGCATTCGGACCTCCGAACTCCAAGTTCGGACCTCCGAATTTCAAATTAGATCATTTCCAAAAATTTTCAAATTAAACCCTAAGTTTGATGAATCTTCAAATTGAACCCCAAAGTTTTAAAATTTAAACAATTTGATACAAACTTGTTCAATTTTATGATGAAATTTCTGAAATCAAGTCCTTTTGGTTGTTCCCGGCATAATTTGTAATCTTTCACCAACGGTTGATCGAAAATAAAACAGAATCAAAATCTTTTTGATATTTTGTAAATTTTCAAACACACCAAACATCTTTTTGAATTTTTCTAAAATTATGCTAAAACACACCTAAAATCTTTTTTGTGATTTTACAGTTTTTCAAAGAAACAAACCAAAACAGAAATGAAATCAAATAACTAGAACTGAAATAAATTAAGTATTTTTGTGAGAAAGATCCAGACGCGAGATCATATCGGTCAAATATGCATCAGACACACTTCAATTTCATTTTTAATCAGCATGCAAGTCAAGTTGGCAGCAAATACAACTTTTCAGTTTATTTCAGCTCGGGTAGATCAATTTTTATAGCTTTCTGATATGTTAAGATGTATTAAGCAAGCATTGATATTATGAAAACCCACACAATCAGACATATTGGCAATCTGGCTTATTCTTATTATTTTTGTATTATTCACAGAATTTGATTTCCACAGAGATTTAACGTTCTTGGTGTTTCATGCTAACAAGAGAACTAAATTTGTTTCAAGTTCCATATTGCTTGATAAGGAAAAGGTTTTGACGGCAATCCAGGAAAAGTGAAAGTTGACAAATTCTCGGAGATTGTGATTGATGAATCTTTGCTTTCCCATAAAGATGATTTAAATGCCATCAAGGATGAGTTTTCTCGACTTGCTTCACAAGGTCATGAGAAACCTAAGTCGGTACCAGATAAATCTAAAAAGAATGGTGGTCTGGGATATGAAAGCAAAGACGAGAATATGAATGTTGGAAATGATCTCCAAGATGTGCTTGAGATAGAAGAAATTGTGGAGGATATCAAGGTTCACAAAGAAAAGGAGATTCCACTTGAGAATCATATCTTGTGTGACCCTGAAGCTGATTTTCTGTCAACGAATTCTAAGTAAGAGAGTCTAGAGAGTGATTCTTCTCAACATTCTACAATGTCAACAGAATCCATGTCATCTCCTAAGTCGGTTGATAGGAGAGCTTGCTTTTACTGCAACAAGACGGGACATGTGATTCGTGATTGTGCTACTCGAAAAAGGTTTTCACGTGGTTCATATCGATCGTCATCATCTGATTCAATGATTCTTAATGAGGTACCTATTAGACAGAATCAGAAAAACCAACGAAAGCCAGCTCATCAGAAGCCGGTTGTTCGTAGAACCTCAAATTATGATGATTGGTCACTACAGTTTTTAAAACCAACACATTTTTCAAAAAGAAAACAATTTTTCAATAATGATTTTAAAATGCCTTATTCAAATGAGTTTTCATATTATGGGCATCGACAACATTACTCAAAACCTGAAAAAATGTTGGTCGAAGAGTTGTTGAATATGGTTTTCAACAAGTCAAAGTTTTTCAATGGTTCTGATTCGCATCGGGCGAAATCGTCTAAACCATTTCGTTCTTGGAAACAGAAAATGGCAACCTCGGCGGGAAACGATTTTGTTGAGGATACGGGACGACCCAAGCCGGTTTGGGTTCCCGTATTTAACTAAAAGTTGTTTGAGGTTGTGTGCAGGTACTTCAAGAAGACCTATTAGTGATTGCAAAGTTGCTGATAGTGGAGTATTTTGCTTAAGTTAGCGCTTCACGGAGTTGACATTTCACAAACATTTTTGAGAAAAATGATTTTTCAAAATCTAAAAACCAAGGTATCCGTGTTGGTCGATCACTTTTATTTTCTTTCATATCTTTAGGGGGAGAAATTTTGGAAAATTCAAAAAATAGAGTTTGTTGAATTTTAGGGGGAGAAAATGCAAAATATGAAATATATAAAAAAAAATGCAAAAATTGAAAAAGATAAAAAAAAATGAATGAAAATCTTAAAAAAAAAAAAAAAAAAAAAAGAAATTGATCCAACCATGTGAGAAATGATGGTACATCAGCATACGTTATCTGCCATGAATAAAGTAGAAAGAAAGGCTGTAGGTACTTGCTTGACTTGCTTGAATGTGCTGAGTAGTCTGATATATGTGAGTATGATATAAAGATAACGCTTGCTTGATAATTGTGGTTACAAACCATGATGGGTACTGTGCATATCTGGCAAAATAAAATGAGAAAATACCAAAAACAGAATAAAGAGATGTTCTGGTGTATGCTTGCTTTATTTTGCAAAGATTTTAACTTGTTTGATTTTCTTTATTTTGTCAAACGATCGGACTTTCTCTGCGTATCGAAAGATCGACCTGATCGTTGTTCGTTTGACGTTCTGCTTTATTTTCTTTGGTGTTTCGTATAATCCATCGGACTTTCTCTGCGTGTACGTAAGTACCGACCTGATTGTTGTTGGATTATACAATTTCTGCTTTATTTTACATTTCTTATTTTCCTAAACAATCGGACTTTCTCTGCGTGCCTACCGGCCGACCTGATTGTTGTTTGTTTAGGGTTCTGCTTTCTTTTTGCAAGAAACACCATGAACTTGATATCTCTATGGCATTTGATTCTGTATAAGCAAGTTTACAATATCAGTATGAGAAATCTGCTGCGAGTAACTTGGCTTGAATAAAAGAAAAATAAAATACAAAAATATGAAATAAGCAGATTGCCAGTATTCCTGATTGTGTGGGTACCATGTTATCAATGCTCGATAAATACACTTAATTTCATATCAGAAAACTATAGACAATGACCTGCTTTAGTTGAAATAAACCAAATGGTTGTATTCTCAGTCAGCTTGGCTTGCATGCTTAGTATTTTGAAATTGCAGTGTGTACGATGCGTTATGTCTGATATGATCTCATGTTGTGATCTTTCTCACCAAAAACAAAAATAGAGTTTAATTCTATATTGCATTTATGTTTCAGTTTATGAAAAATCAAAAAGATTTTCAGTGTGTTTTGATATAAAATTTGTAAAATCCAAAAAGATTTTCTTTCTTCTTTGTTTTTGATCTGATCGACACGTGATACAACAAATTTTCAAAATTAAATGTCTTGGTTTCTCCGAAGAAGAGTTTTGTTTTCAAGATTAGAGTTATGTTTGGAAAAGAGAAACCACACTTTTGTCTTCTGAAGGTTGCAGGTTGAAATCATCAAAGTCTTTCAGATAAAGATCTCAGAATGGATTGCAAGCATGGTTATGAAGGTGTCAAAGAGTTTATCACTTTCAGAAATGGTTCAGTTGACTTAGTCCTGTCCCAGCCATGCTTACCCTACATCAACTAACAATAGATTCAATGAGGTTGAAGATCTGATACAGCACACGTCAAGGGGGAGTTTGTTGGTGCAAAATATGTGTGTCGTGTGTGTATCAGTTAGTCACGTTAGTTTTGTTAGTTGTTTTAGTTAGAATGGTTAAATCATGATATAGAGTAGTTTGTGTCATTCTATTAAAGTGGAGGGTCATGATTGTGTTTTAGTAAAATCACATATATGTGATACGTATACATGAGTTGAAACTAGGAATTGAAAACACAATCAAATGATGGCCGAACTTTGAGTTCGGCACACTTACGTGTTTTCTCCGAACCAAGAGTTCGGAACTCATCTGGATGATATATATTGTGCTATGGAGTTCGGAGGTGTACGTACAACTCCATAACCGTTTTCTCGGAGATTCAATTCTAGAGGGAGGAGTTTTCGATTTCGTTTCTTTGAGAGTTATGAATCTAGAATCATGTTTAGATGCTGTAAACGAGTCCAAATCATGTAATCATTGATCGATTTGAGCTATAAACCGAGTTATATTTACAATTTTGTGTTCTTGAGTTCGGGGTAAGTTTCGGTCCGAATTCGGTGTACAAATCACTAGATCCGACGCTTTACGTGTTTTCACATATTAAAACGGTTTACTTTTGGTTCTCATGAATCCCGAAAACATTTTCAGTTTTGTTTTAGAAATAGTTGTTTACTTTTTTCACAAGTGTCTCCCATAAAACACTTCAAGTTCATCAGGTGGGTGCCAAGCACTCCTAGGTTCTCAAGTTCATCAGAGAGGTGCATAGCACTCATAAGGTTGTCAGCATTTTTTTTCGTTAAGTTATTCAGTGTGACCCAAACGGGTTCACGGTAAATGGGTTAGTGACACTCACCTTTGGTTGCACTGCTACTCTTGCTAAGTAATCCAAATATTGTTTGCTTATCAAAGACCTAAGAACACGTTTAGGTCTTAAGTATTAGTTTTGTGTGTAATCTTTAACTTACGTCACTATGGCCCATAACATAGCACGTTGGAACTATGACACGACATATCGACACACGACACCGATGGTTGATCACAACAAGGGTTCACATAATTCAGAAATCAATGCATGTTTCATTATTGCACAATCATGTAAGTCATGGCATAACATTCAAATAAGTTGCACAAGTTGAGTTTTCGTCAGATCATAGTTTCGCTACTTAGTGTCGCTACATAGTTTCGCTAGGTGCATGGGCAGCACTTTCGCTGGGGATTACCCGATGACACAGTTTCGCTAGCCAGTTTCGCCCGAAACTGCTGACACAGTTTCGCTAGCCTAGTTTCGCTCGAAACTGGTTTGAACTTTCGTTCAGGTTGGTTCGCTCAATAGTTTCGTTCGAGCAGGTCTACTTAGTTTCGCGGGCGACACTACAGTTTCGCTACATAGTATCGCTGGATGCATAAACAGTTTCGCTGTATAGTTTCGCCCAGAGAACACACAGTGTCGCTGGTCGCGAAAAACTAACAAATCAGCCTAAAAATCAATCTAACAGCTTTCATACTTCCTGTGGTTCAATATTTAGCATGCATAATCATTTACCAACATTAAACAGTAAGTTTTAACACCTTAAACATGGGCTTTCACATTCAAATCACCAAAAACACATTTTAAACCTAAAATGACCTAACTAGCATGAATCTTCATTATGGTTTGATTTCAAACGTAAAGTTACAGACTTTATGATAGATCTAGCCTTCCTAAACATCATATCAGAAGATCTAACGATTCTATGGAGATCTAGGCATGCTTTATAGTAAAACACATAGAAAATGCATAAAGTATGGTCATGGGACTCACGGTTTGATCTAGGATCGATGGATGGTCTCTACCAACAGAGATGATAGCAGCAAATGGTGATTTCTCAGCTGGTCCAGAAGTTTCAGGAGAGTGTGTGTGCTTTTGGAGAAAAGGTGCAAGAAATGAGGCTTCTAGGGTTTTATGTCATTATATAACAGGAGCTAGTTTCGCTGGCAGTTTCGCTGGCCAAGCGAAACTGGCTCTGTAAGTCTATGGTTTGGCTACCGAGCGAGACTATAGTTTCGCCCGGTAGTTTCGCTGGAAACCAAAAGTGACCAGTTTACATTCTAAGCAAGATAAGCACGGTTCATGAATTGTCATGCTATTCATAATACTAGATCATGTATTTAAATCACATTGCACATAATAACTATAAATAAATGAACACATAACACATATGGACGGGTTCGGTGATCAACCAAAGGTCGTGGACGTATTCGGCCTAGTTAAGCATTAGTTACTAAGTTAACACTTATAACGTAACTAACGGAGATTGTCTAACGGAAGTTAACCTTGAAATTCTCGGATGTCACATGATACGTTCGGGGTCCTTAGGTCCATGTAAGCAAACCCGGTTAACCACGCGTGTGCCGGCTGAAAGTATCTGGTTGGGAAAAGGCTTGGTAATATTTTATCACTTTACGGAAGCCGAAAGGTACGTGTTTGTGAACTTGACTCTGGTTACGACAGACGTGCATGCGCGGGAGCGATGAATGGATGAGACGGGCTTTAGTCCCTTTAAAAGATAATTTTTATAATAAAATAATCCGGCATGTAGGGTTATTCCTCTGCTGGTTCATGACAGCGTGTCGAGTGTAACGGTGACCCGATTACTATATTTGTTTATTATCAGCACAAGTCCCCGGGGTTCGTACCTTACATGGACAATCGCCCGGGAGAATAGTGATACTAGTTTTGAGGCTGAGAGGCGGTCTAGTTGCCTGAAAATAAATAATCTTAAGGGAAGAAAATAATTCTCTGGGAAACCAATACCACCATTGATAAGTCCCCCAAATGATATTATCTTCGACTGAGTTGACCAAGACACACCTTTTTATTAGCATTAATATTATTAAGCATATTTCATATTTATCACTAACTCTTCACTTGAAGAATGGTCAGGTTAGACATCAGCAACTGTGAAGTATCAAGAGCCCTATTTTTCTTTTGTGTCTTTCAAAGATCCCGATTAAGCTTACCGCTACTATACTGCTCCACGATGGGTGCACTTGCCTGTGAATGTGGTGAAATGGTAGTTGTCTAAGTAAATCGTGTTTTATAAATTTAAAAGCTTAATGCTGAAAATGGTGTCACTAATATTATAATATTTTATATACACCACACGCACACCAGTAGGTAACAGAGCGTTGCTTAACCTCTCAGGTTTCTAGATAGATGTACTCGTTCATATAAGTCTTCACATTCCATGATCCTTGATAAGTATTGTTAGTGACATGTGAATTCCAATGACATGTGGGTAGAGCCACTATTTTTTCTTTTTTTTTCTTTTTTATTTGACGCACCAGCTTTTTTACTACTCTCACCAACCATTTGGGAGGCACATTGCTTTTGTGTCCCACCAGATTGTCCATCTTTGCCTTTTTAAAAACAAGAGTGATTCCATAACACACAACCCAAAATCTTGATGTCTCATTTTTATCATGTGTGATTTGCCCCCAAGTGTTAACTACATGCTTCATCACTATATTCTTTACTTCTGCCCTGTTGGAAAACTGTTGACAAACACTTCTATTGCATCTTTGTCTCTCTTCTCTTTCTTCCATAACTTCTTACATGTTGCACCCAAGGGATAGTCATCTTCATCACTAAGAGAATCAAAATCATCTAATCCTGCTTCATCATCAAGCTCATCAAATTCACCATCATCATATTCCTCATAATCATTGTCCATATCTGCTACAGATCTAAACTCCTCCATTTCCACTTCAACATCCCCAACCATATTATCCTCATCAACCAAGAAATCTGAACCAGCAGTTTCTTCATCATATAAGTCATCTTGAAATGTATTCTGCTTCAACATGCTCCATCTCTCCCTCATTATGCTCCACCTCTTCCTCATCATTTAATATGTGATCATGATTGAACTGATCGTCAATTGAGTGAAACAAAATTTTACCATCATCAGCTACTTCTCATCATCCCTAACCTCATTAGCCACTACATCAGCCACTTCCTTATCATTTCTAACCTCATTAGCCACTTGATTATCATTTTTAACCTCATCAACCACTTCCTTATCAGCCACTTTAGCATCATTCCTAACAATGGCAACCCTTGACTCATCATCCCTAACCTCATTAGCCATTACATCGGCCAGTTCCTCATCATTTCTAACCTCATCAACCACTTCCTTATCAGACACTTCAGCATCACTCCTAACAATGGCAGCCCTTGACTCATCATTCAATAACCCTTCTTGATTAACCCTACCTTCATCAGTCCATTCCAGAAATGAAATTCTCCTACATCTATTGGTGATATCTTGAGAGCTTCTTTTTGGAATAGAGGGTTCAACATCAATCAGTTCTTCAATTACCACACTGCTCAAATTACTACAGCGAGACATATCAAAATGGTTGTTCAATGTGGTACTACCATACTCAGTATATATCTCTATCAGCTTATTACTTTTAGCATACTGCAACAAATTAACTACTTTTGAATCCTTACCCAAAACTTTCAATCTAACATCAAGGTTTTGACCAGGAACTAGAAGTGGTAAAAAATAACATCATCATCTGAATAACCCATGTCACTTACCATATCGTTGACTTCATGAAGTGAGAATTCATCAAAGTCAACCAAATCAACATATGTTATCTGAACTTTCTTGTATCTTCTACCTGGAAGCGAAGACAAGAATCCTCCATGGTTGAATTTCAGAGAAAATATTGTGTAGGGTTATTTCCTTCAAAAACAAGAACAAACAATTAAGTTTATAGCTCCATGGTCGAACTTCATTAATAGATTAGGGCAAAAACGCAATTCACCGTACACTTAATAAGGATCAAACGGGTCTCCATGTCTACGAACAAACCACATCCTCGGTACCATTGTGAGAGTGGGAGAGTTTCAGTGTTCGAAGAATAGGGTTTGGAGGTGAAACGTCGATGTGTGTTTTTTTTAAGGTTCAATTTGATATATTAGATGCTCTGGATATTTTCTTAAATTTGAAAGGATAAAAATGCCCCTCTCTTGTGGGCCACGTGAGGGTTGTTTAACTGCTATTTCAGACGACGTCTAAAAGTGGACTGACATTGAACCAGAATGTAATTGTTTGAATTAAAATTAGACTTTTTAAACTTTTAGACTAAAATGGTTAAATGGCCCAAACCACGCGGACGAAAAAGGAAATTAACTCTATATTTGTACGTTAACTAGATGTTGCGATCCGCGCTTCGAGGCGGATAATATTCGATATGTCGAGCTTGGCGAGGCGTTAAGTAGCAATAGAAACGAAAAACAACCAAGTAATAAATACAATCAAACGTGGGTAAGTCTATCAATACTAAACCAGAAGTTGCTACATACACGATGTGTGCATTCATATCATACTAAATCATCACTCTTACAACAAAAATCACCACTGCAAACACAAAAAATAAAATTATAATCCTTGTTGCGAAATCGTTTATATAAAAAAGAAACTAACACATATCATAAACAACTCTAACTTGTAAGGAAAAGGAATGGTAAAAAAAAAGGTTGTATCACACTCTTTGATTTACCTAAACATTGCATAGCAAACTTGTGACGAAGAGGGGCTGCAACCTGATAAAAAAACAATGTTCGAAAGATGTACTTGTACCATAAGAGAAGTATTAACACAACTGCAACACAAATACGGAAGGTATAATTATAATAACATAGTGTAATATCAGAACACTTAAAAGAAAGTGACATGTAAGGAAAAACTAATGGCCGAAAACAAAAGAGGGAATAGTAAACAATCTAACTATACATTTAAATCATATAACATACATTAGACGAAGAACCTGGGGCTTGGAAACACCAACGTAGATCTGCACCTAAAATAAGAATCCTAGCAACACAAATCATAAATTATGTCAGGTAGGTAAAGAAATGCTATTATATTGTATCCTATTCACCTCCAATAACGCTAGATAAAGTACCGACATGTGTGGCGCGTTGCGCCAGAAGTTGTTTGATTCTATGTTTTGAAATTCTCGAAGTTTTGTCGCGGGTGATGAAGCATTATATGAAGCGAGTAATAAAATTTATCTGCAAAATTATAAGAATACAAAGAATTAGAATCGAGATACAGATGAACACAACTCGACTAAACTCGTAGGGCGCTTTAAGCTGCAACTTCAATAGGCTCTAAGCTATCATAAAATGGCTGGAAAATAAAAGATATTGTTAATAATATTATAATTCAATATCAAATTTAAAGATATTGTTAATCAACCATATTGTGCAGGACAAACCTATAGATTTCTAGATGTCTAAGTTGTATCACAAAATCTCCATATGTCTATGATCCGTTTGTGTTTATCCGTTGAACACAAACGACCTACAATTATAGTAAAAAAAAATAGCTTCATGCGATTAAAAGAATATCAAATAATACCTCATTTTTCAACCACCTCCCTTCCTCTTTTGTCATCCATTACCGGCCACAAACACTAATGTACACACCAATCCACCTGCAAATTAAGATAAACTACAAAATAATTAAATCAAATGAAAGTAAAAGATACAAATTATATAAGCTAGAAAAACTAAACCAAATAGAATTTAAAATCAAAATGAACCTACAGATGAGATTGGCTAGAAGAATAGATCTTGTGTGAACAAAGACAATATGTCAACCAATAATCAAGTCACTGACAAAGAAGGTCCTATGCGTTGAAAAAAATTGTCTACTCTTTTGGCGTTGTTTCCTATTAACCTATTTTTTAGGTTGTCCTCTTGACTTGTTAGATTGAAATAACCACCTCCAAAGAAAACAAACAAATTGAGATCAGAAAGACATACCTTGAAACGAAAATTGGTTCTGACCATATTGTTGTTGCTGAGTAGGTGGCTTTTTTGGCTCTGCAACACCTACACACATTGGGCTACTTAAGTAATACTGCCCATTCATTTCGTTAATAGCCTGTGCTCTCTCATTCTCATAATCAAACTAACAAATCCGTAACCTTTTGGTCACCCAGTATTCGTATCCAGAACAACTTGTGTAGCTTTCACAAATGGATATCTACCAACAAATTTTTCATACAACAACGCATCTGTTACATCTAATGCCAAAACTCCTATGAATATAGATAAATCTTAACCGAAAAACTTGACCCATGTTTGGCATCATAGTCCCATTGTAGCTCTTAATAGCTTTCTCAACAGGTTCATGAGTAAGGAACTCAATGAAGCCATAACACTCTGATTGAACAGTTTGCTTGTTGCATATCAGCTTTATAGGTGCTACCTTCTAATTTCATTATATCACAAACAAATTTCAAATAAACCCTACGTATCTACACTTCCACTTGTCACTAAACAAAAGAACTCACATATCACTTAACTTGATATCGGTAAAGTATACAGCACCATACAATATGTAAAAAAACATCCTTAAAACTATTAAAAATATTAGTTTTTTAAGTAAGCAAAGGAGATTACATATGTTCAATTACTATTAAGATCACAAACCACCAAATAGATTGCTACTAAAAGGGCACTAAATAAAATATTGAATACAAATTAATCATCTTCATATAAATTCAAGTTTAGGACAACAGACAAAAATACATCAAAACTCAAGCACAAAAACATATGACCCATTTGATCTGATTAAATATTCAATGATATCCATGGAATTTAAGATTAGGATGTTAAGATACATGTTAGGATTATACAATGAGACAGTGCCCCTGTACACAAAAACGTAAAAAAAAACTTGTCGGTAAACGAAGATCGAACATAGAGGAAGGTTAGGGAATCTAGAAACTTACCATTTGATTTGGCTTCATTACTCTTCTCAAGTGCTTCAACCTACTTGGGTATGCAACAAACATGACTATTCCCATCATCAAATCAGAAGAAAACTTCATAGAAAATTAATGCCCTAATTTCTTATCTCTACCAAAAACAACCAAATCGCAAGTCCGGGCTTCTTAAACAGAATCGTACTTTATTAATGAACCATCCCATGCAAACCTTCTGCTTATATAATCTGTAAAAATATCAGTTTCTATACGTTTATATACAACATGTAGCCACTTTTGTAGGATAAGTTTTTGCCTTCTAATCTATTTGACCCAACATTTCATTATATTCATTTCCTCCATGGAGAATGCCTCATACTCGAAGTTCACCATTTTGGAACAATCAATATTATTTGTGTAGCAATTCACAAATATCTATATAATAATCTCTAATAATTTTGGTCCCGTAATGCTATAGCACATCGAAGTAGATTAAGAGGAAATACCAAACTGATGGCCACCAATGGAAGTAGATAAAGAAGCAAAATCTGATATCATGCTTTTGTAATCGTCGGTGGAAGGTGGCAATTATCAACGCCGACAATGGCGGTAGGTGTACAATTGCTGAGTCGAAGAAAATGAGTGGGGCAAGGATGAGTATATTGATGAACCCTACTATGAAATATTCGGTGTTAGCCGTTTGTAATCGTCGTAACCCTAACCTAGCATCTTCATCCCTCACCGATCCTCGAAAAGCCATCGTATCCCTTCCAAAAGCGATCATCGACGATGAACCTACGGTTGACGGTGACGATGACGAAGATAGGGGTTTTCAGTTCCGTCTCTCGATCTCGTCTCCCTTCCAAGTTGCGTAAGAATCGGAGGTTGCGTAAGAACATGATGTGAGAGAGGAAAGTCAGGAGGTAAGGAGTAAGGACCTAATCATCTGCTGCCACGGCCACATAAATATCCGATAAAAAACCAATGCATTATTTGGTTGTACAATCAGCTTTAGGAGTATAATATTCACATATATAAAAAAGAAATGCATCAAAGACTTGTAAACTAAGCTTTATGAATTTAGTAAGCCATTCAATTTGAATTTGGAGTTGTATTTTGTTAAGGGTTTATAATTGATTTGTGGGTTCTTGTGTAAACTTGGTTTATTTGTTTTTAGTACATAGAAAATAACTAATGAAGCTGGCTACCATGTGGAATTAAAGAAATGGTGGAGAACGATGGAATGAATGAATGAAGATTATCTATCTATCTATCTCTCTATATTCTATATCGATCAATTCCTCGTCGGGTGGCATGGGCGTCGCCATCCAGCAGCTACTGCGAAGGTGTGGCACCCTCTCCCACATTAAACAACTTCAAGCTCATCTCATCACCACCGGTCTCTATCCTTGTACTCGATCCGTCTTCGTCGAGTTTTGCGCCGCTACCTCCTCCTGCTACGCTGCCCACATCTTCCGCCACATCCCCCCGATCACCAATGACTGGAACGCCATCATCCGCGGCCTCGCTCAGAGTCTTCAACCTGCCGACGCTCTCACCTTCTACCGCCAAGGCTTGCGCCTGCTCTCCTGCAAGCCTGACGCCCTCACCTGCTCTTTCACCCTTAAAGCCTGCGCACGAGCCCTTGCTTCCAACGAGGCCTTCCAAATCCATTCCCAGGTGGTTCGATATGGCTTCATAGCAGATGTTCTGCTGCAAACAACGCTATTGGATGCCTACGCCAAGGCTGGTTATCTGGAGGACGCCCGTAAGCTGTTTGATGAAATGCCTGTTAGAGACGTCACCTGTTGGAATGCAATTATCGCTGGTCTGGCTCAGGGGAACCGCCCGGACGAGGCCTTGCAGCTCTTTAAAAGAATGAAAGATGTTGGGTTCACGCCCAACGAGATCACGGTTCTCGGTGCCCTCTCCGCCTGTGCCCAGCTGGGCATGGTACGGGAGGGCCAGAACGTGTATAACTACATAAAAACCCAAAACCTTGACACGAACGAGCAGGTTTGCAACGTGGTGATGGACATGTTTGGCAAGTGTGGGCATGTTGCAAAAGCTTATCAGGTTTTCAACAGCATGAGGTGTGACAAGACTGTTGTCACTTTTAACACCATGATCATGGTTCTCGGGACCAACGGTGAAGGAATCGAGGCACTTAAGCTTTTCAACCAGATGAGTAAAGAAGGATTCCGACCCGATCATGTGAGTTATCTTTCTGCGTTATGTGCCTGTAACCACTCGGGTATGGTTGATGAGGGTGTTCAGTTGTTTGAAACGATGACCAGCGGCAGCAGTTCAGTGGTTCCCACGATCAAGCACTACGGTACTATGGTTGATCTATTGGGTAGATCAGGCAGGCTTAACGAGGCCTACAGCATCATCAGTTCGATACCTATAGCCCCGGACGTGGTTCTCTGGCAAACCCTACTAGGTGCTTGTAAGACGTACGGTGACGTAGAAATGGCGGAAAAGGCATCAAGAAAGCTTGTAGAGATGGGTTCACATAGCGACGGTGAGTTGGTGCTGCTGTCAAACATTTACGCGGCTCGCCATAGATGGAAGGACGTGGGGGAGGTGAGAGAGACGATGAGAAATAAACAAGTTAAGAAAGTACCGGGGTTTAGTTACATCGATGTGAAGGGTGTGATACACAAGTTTGTAAACGGAGATAAAAGTCACTCCAATCTGCAAAAGAAACTAGAAGAAATAATGTGCCGGATCATGGAACACGGGTATGTTCCTGAGACAGGTTATGTGTTGCATGATATCGGGCAAGAGGAGAAGGAACACGCATTGAGTTACCATAGTGAAAAGTTGGCGCTGGCTTTCGGGTTGATCGAAACGAGTGATGATGAAACACTGCGTGTGAATAAAAATCTTAGGATATGTGGGGATTGTCATGAGGTTATGAAGCTTGTTTCTAAGGTTTATGAGCGTGAGATTGTTGTGAGGGATCGGACTCGGTTTCATAGATTTGAAAAGGGGTTGTGCTCTTGTAAAGATTTTTGGTGAAACCAAATTAATTACTCATGTTGTCAAAACAAATTTAATTGAGATCTGGCCATGAGCATATATAGTTATTTATACACAGGGGGGAAGGGAAGGGAAGGGAGGGGGTTTGAAGAAGCCATTAATCATTCAAAATTCAAAATTACTATTGTACCGAACGTGTTTAAAAATGTTTTATTTTGTAACGGTCTTTTGTTATTTTATTAAACTCCGGACTCCCCACCCTATCTTTATAAATGTATCTTTTACTTATGAATCTATATTTTAATATTTTTTTTATATTAAATTATTTTGTTAGGTTATTCAAGACGTTGGTTACGCATTTCCGAGTGTTTCGCGCTGCAACGCACGCTTGCTTGAAAACTAGTTAATAATATTATTAAGTTTTAGGTAGTATTATGTGTCACAACCGTTCAAGGATTGATAGTTGATGTCTATTTTATGAATGATCTTATATTCTCTCTCACTTCTGTCAAATTTCAAACATTCGAGACCGATCGCATTAGAATGGTATGAGTTAGAGCCTTTTGCTCATGTACCAACTTTGACACCCTCAACGACATCAAGTATGGAGTAGCCATACAAGTTCATCAACAAGCTTGTCGCAACAGAAGAATTTGTAACCGAATCGACCAACACGCCATAGAACCCTTGAAGGAATTGGTGGTTTAAACGATCTATGTTATAAAGAGGAAGTCGGGAAGATCCACGAAACTGACAAATCAAAAGCCATACATCCGATGGAATTAGAAGGCATCGAAAAAGAATCCTCATTAATGCTGCCTGGATCAAACGATCTCTGATCTCTGCAATCAAATTTCTAAAACCTTTCTTAAGGACGAGGACGATGACAATCTCGACACCGGATATATCAAAGATCGCTTTATTCCTCTGAAAGCAAGAAACAAAAGCAAGAAACACTTCAAAATTAAAAGTGCTAATAGTACAATAAAAAATCATAAGTGGTACTAACGGGTCATCAGAAATGGGTGGATATATGGTGAACAAGAGATTAAGAAAGAATTCACAGACCAAAGGGGATGGATGGATGGGATAAGGTGCGACACTTCGGTCTACCCGTTTGTTAATACTTGGCCCATTTTCTCATCTCTGTAATCGTGATTGATAATCAATAAAAAATCATTTCTCATTTGATATTGCTACTTCACTTATTATATGGTTAATTCTTTAATCGCAACGTTCACGAATTTCGATGTTTTAAATTATCACAATTCGAATCTCTATCCCAATCTTTTTTGTTATTTAAGTAAAACCAGAAAACTCGAGCATTCCAAACATGTATGATGCTTGTGGGTATTACCAGTCACACACACAAGTAAATACTAATGAGGTTTCGTGAAAGATAGAGGTTTAAAACAAAAATAACAAAATTACGGTTTTTCACACGATTTCAGTATCTAGCAAGAGTCTCGTAATTCGAGAATTACATTTTGTTGGTTCATATGAATATATTTAAAGATTCACATTTCATAAATGGATATGATAGTATGTCGATAAAACTTGGGGGTTATATGTATTTTTAAATAATTAATGTATGAATAAATAAGTATTAAATACGTGCTTATAATTATCCTATCACGTATCCCGAGGCTTAGAAAACCACGAGGAATTATCTTAACCAAGTTTTAGGCATAAAATAATAAATTTATGACAATTCAGGGGTTAATATGCACAATACAGAAAAGGAGGGGACTAAAAATGTAAATCTCAAAATTTGGTCCAAAGTGACGGCTCGCGGACCGCGAGCCTATCTTCTACATTTCTTCGCAGTCTGCGAAGGGGGTTGCCAGCGCAACAGCTTGCTCTTCACGTTTCAGCTCGATCTGATCCCATTTATGTGTAATTTTTCAAACGATTACTCACTTGAGGACGTGTCTTAACCTCCTGCGTTTCTAAACATAACCTAAACCGCATCCGGTTCTTATTATGCAAAATTCGATTGATCAAGAAACTTTTTAAAGCTCATCTCCTGTAGTCAAGCATCATTAGGTAAGTATTATAAAATCCCTCTATCAATTTTGGAATCCATATCCGTTTGATTAAATTTCTAGAAAAGATAAAAAAAACTAGGGTTCTTAAGCTTGTTATGATCAAATTGAGCAATCTGCTTGGACTTCATGTCTAATTTTTGGTAGGATACCTCAAAATATCATGTATTTAGAAAGCCTGTGTTAATTTTATGATTCCTAAAGTTTTGATATCAAATTTATGAAACGGGTCATGTTTTGTCAAAATTAAGCTATCGGGGTCAAATTGGGGGCTAATCTTTTGAGGAATGTTATAATGTGATATTATAAATAAATGAAGAAATAATAAAGGTAGATACTCTTTTAACTTGTGTTGGGTCCCGTGAGGGGCTCTTTAACAATATTGGCACAATTTGATTTACACAAGATAAACGAGTTGCAGAAAGTAAATCAAACTGGAAGACATCAATTCATAAAAAGGGTTTTTCTGCATATTCCAAATGTAAATAATGGTTTACACGAGTTTATAGTATAACAATATATCAACAGAAAGAACTTTTCTATGGGAGTATGTTGTAATTTCATTGAGATGCTTGTGAATTGTGTGCTTGTTGTCTTGCTTTCTTTGGTGAAGTCTGCTTGCTATTTATAGGAAGTAGTAGCAAGTTACAAGCGAATAATGTGGTTGAGGACGGTTGAATTTGGAGCGTGTCAGAGTATAGAGATAAATTAAAGATATTCAATTTATCTCTTTTCAGTTGTCTTCAACTACTTTCGTATTTATTACCAAGTTGGTATTCATCTTTACTTGTTCTTCGCACAAAGGCAGATTTGTTCTTCTCGTAAGCTTTATCTTCTGATAGTCCAGAACTCCTTCATGACTCTTCTTTGATTACTAGTAATGCTTCCCATTAGAAGCCTTCTAAAAAAATGAGGATTTCTGTAGAATCTGGTCTGTAAAGAACTACTTTGGAAATTCCAGAGTAGTTCTGTACGAATACAGAAATCCGTAAATCGTACAGATTTTCATATATTTTCTCTTTTAAGGATATATCTTATCTTTTCTTCTAATACTTGATTGTTTTCCATTACATTTACATTATGTTCTAACAATCTCCCTCTAAGTATTTGAAGAAAATACATGAAAAGAGAAATAAAGATAAACAGATCATTCCATGGATAAGATTCTTTTATGGATCTTGAGGCTCCTGCAATGTGAGTCTTAGGAGCAATACCTGATGAGGGTGGAACTAGAGGTTTGTTTGACTTTTGAGTTGGTTGCCTCGGTGGTGGGGGTGGCATTGATTGCTCAGGAGTTGGATTAGGCTTGCATTGATCTGGTTTCTTTGTTTTGGGGGAAGATCTGTGCTCACCAAGACCTGTTTTTTTAGCTAGGAGGTGAAGGTGATTCATCAAGATTGATGAACAGAGGAGTTAATGCTTCTGCTTCTGACAGCTTCTTGGTTGAGGAGAGTGTAAGATCCGTATATTTCAAAAACTCAGAAACTCGACCCGCATCAAGATCCAAGTTTTAAGCCCAATTCTCAACACAATGAATGTTGTATTACTTTATTCAATATGATAATACTCTGAAAATGATGAACGTGAGCGAAAACCGCGTGCGAAATCGAGTTATAACGAAGCGGGAATCGCGAAAACAAGTTTGATGTTTGTTGTTGTGTTACTAGTCGCGAATTTCATCCCACATTGCCCCACCAGTGAAATTTTCACTCCTTATACACCTATAAATACCTCTTCTAGGTCCCTTATAGCTTCTCACTCCTAGTTTGAGTATAAACAAGTGGAATAACCAATTTTTGGTGGTTCCACAAGTAAAATACCCCTTCGGTTGTCGTGCTTAGTAGTTTTTATGCTCTCGGCGAGGAGGTGCTGCCCTTCAAGCTTGTCTCGTTTGAAAAGCTTCTTTGAGGTAATTCTTCTTCTTTTTCTTTCTTTGTTTCCTTCTTTCGTTCCTTTTGTTATTCGCTTATTTATCGCTTTATTAGTGTAATTAGTTTAGTTTAGGTTCTTAGTTAGGTGCTTTAGGCTCGTTTAGGTAGCCTTGCTAAGGCTCGTTCTTAGAACGCCTAGCATTGTTAAGGCTTGTCCTTTGGACGACCTAGCTTTGCAAAGGCACGTCATTAGGACGTGTTGCCTTGCTTAGGCTGATTTAGGCTTACTGTAGCCCTTGTAGAGGCTCGTTAGGCCCAACGAGTCTAAACTATCATGTCCAATTTCATCTATATTCTTCTAATCGAAAAGTCAACGTTTTATGCATGAAAAGATTGGGGATTAAGACTTGTTCTTCACAAATTAACAATTAAACTAATTTTTAATCATTCTAATATGTAATTCAGGTTTTTGAACATAAACTCATTTTTAAGAATTTAAATAGATTAGAAATCGATCTTTGTTTAACAACATATTTAGTGATGGTACTTGAGACGCGAATGACATGTAGTAACTGGAAAAAATAGTCTGACACTTCAGAACTCATGTGACGTGAAGTCTCCAAATTTTGAATTCATGATAATTATATATGTGAACTTATATAATTATGATGCGTTCATGCCAGTCTACTACCGAGTCTTTCCTGATAGCTTGCCCATCTAATCTGCCTTTGCTAGAGCCCTTCTCTTGCTACTTTAAACATCACCGATACCTGACATACATGCTTTTAAAAGTCAGCTTACGCTGGTGAGTTCTAAGTATTTAAAACTTTTACCTTTCCTTGAAAGGTTTACCTCAAACATTTGGGCCTAACGACCTCTTCTTTATAAACATTTATCAGGTATAAAATATAACAGAGTTATACCAAAACATTTAATGGTAGTTGGGGTCTCTGTCAAAAGGATAAGTGTTCGCATAAATCCCATAGTCGGACCTGGATACTTACCTGGGATGCCCCGATGAGAGTGTCATAACCTATTAGGCCAAAGCATGTCTAGTAACGTTTAAGGTATTGTTACTCTTAAAAGTTAACATTTTTTCAAACTTCAATTTATAACATTAAAACTCATCCCCCAAATGCATAAGAGCTTGGAATCCCATATTCCAATATTCATGTTGTCCCCTTCTATTCTTTTAGGATAATTTTTGGGACTAATCCTTTCACTTTCACTTTTTGCTCCGTGGACTTAACTTCTAATCCAAGTGAGTAATCCTTGCCCCTTTACTCTTTTTCTCATTTTTGGGGTTGCAACATGTATCCTATTTCAAAGTGTTGTCTTTCAAGTTTATCATTTATCATGCGTATGTGATCTATGTGTGAATTATGTGTTATGTGACTTCTAGCATGATTTGTCAATATGTGATTTTAGGCTTTCATGTTTATCAAAGGTTTTCATGTTTATCATCGGATGTCAAGTATGTCATGGTTGTCATATCTTTCATTTGGCATAAACATTAACGTAAGGCCTGGGGTAACAAAGGTAGATCTATCGGTTGACAACCCACGCAACTTGACCGGTTCGGCGTTGGGTGTTTGGAGCCTATTTCATTATTTCATATAGTCTAACCTGCGGGTTAGGGAATCTTTCATATGTTATTGAGGTTTGTTTATGCCTAGTATTTCATGTCATTTTATACCAATAATTTTGGTTATGGCTAGTCTTTCATGTTGTCAATATCCTCTAGCATGTTATATTTAACTTATTCTATCATATGACACGTAACACATGTTTTTCAAATATATGTTATGTATTAAACTTGTGGTTACTCACCAACTATTTATAGTTGACCCCCTTTATTTTATACATGTTGAAGGCTATGATGTTGATGTTTCAAGATGCTATCACATAGGGCTTTTGGACCTAGATTAATAAATAAATTGTATTTATTATCAATATGTGGTGCATTGTTTTATCTTTCAATATTATCAATGAAATTCATTATTTAACTATTGTCACTAAGTTAGTTGTCATGAGCTTATGGGTAATCTAATCATGCCCCGACGTTTCCGCCGTCGGTTGGGGTGTGACAGATTGGTATCAGAGCCATGGCTATAGGGAACTAGGTTATTAGAAATGGAATGACCTAGACTATTTCCTTAGGTGTCCAAACATGAGAATCTCGTGTATTGCATGCTTCGTTTAGAGATTGCCCTTTTTATGTTTTGCTTTGCCTCAGTTAGGATGTGCCTCAAGTCTAACACTTATCACACACTCATGCACTAAATTTCTGGCTTCCTAGCCTTTTCCTTAGTAATGGTGCCTTACGTGCCATTTTAGGAATTTAAATTTATTTGATTTTTTTTTTTGAAATCTCATTCGGGTTAGGTTCCTTAGTAACAGACATGTAGTAACTGGAAGGGTGAAAGCACTGGTAGTCAGTGTGTCTATTTAGGTAAGCGTTACCTGGGACATTCTGGCGAGAGTGCCTTAGCCTATTAGATCAAAGCATGCCATAACAATCGTTTCTAGGAACCATATTAATAGTCAAAGGTCGTAGTTTCCTAATCGGGAAATGAGAACCATTCCATTGATTTTAAGCAAGTCAATTCGATTTCTTGTTTTGCATGTGATTTCATGATATCCGGTTTATACTCCGATTTCGATCTATGATATTCTTTTGATTTTCAAGATGTCATGGTTAAAACGCTACTTTTCGTGATTTCAATGGCATTTTTGAAATTTTCACCATTGACACTTACTTTCATAATTTTACATATTTTACCTCTCATATTTTAGTCGATTGATATCCCATATTCAAACCTTTCGTGTTTATTACATCCAAAGTCATCATTGTGATTTCTATTTCACAATTTCATAATGTTGTACGACACTCTTGTGACGTATCACATCCTACACTATCCAACGATTTACGTTATCGGTTCAAAGTTCCATTTCGACTCACCTTTGGGAATTCAAATAACCCCTTGTTATTTATTTAGTAGCTCGAGTTTCATAATTTTCCGATTCCATCCTCGAGATATTTTGCGATGTTTATACAATCAGTTTGTTACCCTCATGATATCACAAACTTTTGATTTTTCACACATCGTCCTTGTATTTCAAAATTATGTCATTCATCTTCACCATAAATGTGCTATGAAGTTGATTATCGTATTTTAAACCAAAACCTCGTGAGTTCATAAAACATTTTGGCATAGTTTCAAAACCTTCATTTCACGATACTCAAGTCGTGTTCGATTGATTGTTTTATCAAATCTTGTTGCCAACCTTTTTAGACTCAACCCAACAACCCATTGTTCCAATCATAGCCCAACCTATTGCACCAACGCCCAATAGACACACCTGTGTGGTGATTCATGTAACCCCATAATGTGTGTCCTAGGCTGGCCATTGCAAACAATGCTTCGGTCAAACTAGCCAAAGGAGTACACATAGCCACGTTTTGATCTCAAGTCAAAAATATACCGTTTGAATCCTGTCAGTCGGTTTTTAAGCTTACGATTTTTTTAAAAAAAGAATTCATTCATGATTTCATTGTTTGATGTACAATTCAAAACAATTTACACTCATCATTTTAAAACCTATTTATATCACGTATTTTTTTTCTTTTTCTTTTTAACTCATTTACAGGTGAGTGAGCGCTTGTCGATGGGTTCACAAGTCTACAAGTTTGCATGGTTACGGGATTACATGCTTATGAGTTAACACGTTTACCCATTAACGAGCCTACGGACTCACACTTACATGATATCCCGTTTTAGAAAATATTAAATGATTCATTTTTTAACCCCTCCAAAATATAACGTTTTGCACATTTAGGTATACATGTTTAGGAATTTACTCGTTTAGGAAATTATGAGTTTACTAGTCCACATGCTTACGGGATTGCATGTGTCCGAGTTTACGACTTTACAACTTTACGAGTAGATAACTATATATGTTTATTAAATTCGAAAAAAAAACTCATCCTTTATATTCAAGGTTATATTCCAATCGTAATTACGCGATGTTCCAACTGTTTCACTTTAACATTCATTTTTATCCAAACTCATTTTTTTACCCTAGTTAACGTCAAATTTGTGTGTATCGTGAATTCAAAGATCGTTCATTTTCCCCGCTCGACAATCAAGTCTAGGAAATATATGGCGATAAACCACTCCATGGGTTCTAGCTCATGTCCGACGTTAAAGCCCACAAGTACTTGCATAAGTAGTACATGGCATGTATGGTCAGCATTGTATACGTTCGTAATCAGGAATAGGGAGTCCAAGACATCCTAGTCGTTCGGGACTTCCCTGAAGTGTTTCCCGAATACATATTGGGTCTTCCTCCCGCTCGCCAAGACGACTTCCGCATTAACTTACCCGGTACTACTCCTGTTGGCGAGTCACCCTATCGCCTCACACTATTTTGTGTCACCCACCTACCTCTAATTATTTTGTTCCGCAATTACGGCTCCTATTTAGTCTCTTATTGCATTCATGATGACGATATCCCCGTATCTATACTACTTATATAGTATGGATACTTCTCAGTTATGATTAACGTTACCTTTCGAATCCTTGGTTGTGCTTAGCCATAAGCTTCTTTTGGCTAACCAATTACTCTTCTGAAAACACCTGGATTCTTTTGCAGCTCTTACCTGGGTAAATTCGTTATCGCCGTCGTTAGCGATGTTTGAATTTACTCGAATCCTATTTTCAAAATTTTCATGTAATTTTGACCCAAGCAATAATCTTTGGGAAGACTCGCGTTATTTCACATTTTGTAATGTTTGAGCTATTCAATGTCTCAAATTTATAATTGTGGTTTTCCATGCTCGGTGTATGAGTTCCAAACTCGCTTTATTCAATACTCAATGTGTGGACTCAATTCGCAGTTTCTAGTGTTGATCTATGGATTCAAACTCGTGGTGTCAACACATGACATTTTTTTTAGTTTATAACTCACATTATTCAAAAATTGATTGGTGAGTTCGGTTTGCGATTTTCAACTCACAGATGGTGAATTCGGTTGTGATTTTCAACGCTTGGCTTGCGGTATTCAACTCTCGGCTCGCGAATTCAACTCTTGGTTTACAGTTTTCAACTCTCAGGCTGAAGATTTATATATTCGGTGTGTAGATTCCAACATCCGGTTCAATTCATGTATTTCAAAATTTAGACTTGCGTGTTTCGACCTTCAATTTACGATTTCAAACTTACATGTTTATGCTCAATTGATATTCAACTTTCAAATTCATGTGATTTGATTTAAGTTACTCCATTCATTCGAATCATGCCATTTGATATACCACTTGTAGACCGTTCGCTTATCATGATTAGTCTTTGTGCTATCGTTATCCTATGTTCTTATGATCAAATGTTTTCATTATCTCATACTTTCATGTTTTCACTACCTCAAGTTTTGATTATCACAAATTTTCATATTTATAATTACCACATGTTTCCACTATTTCATGCCATCATTGCTACAACTTACACGCTTTCATTATCACATGACCAATGTTTTCACTATTGCATGTTTTCATTATCACGTGTTTTCACTATCACATGTTTTACCAACCTTGCTAACCAAGACTCATATGAACTATGACCGTCAATTGTATGTAATACTAGTTAACCATGCGATTGATTTTGGGTTATAGCCGTGAGTTCTTGTCGTATTAGCAAGGAATTTGTTTTGTTTTGGATTTCATCTAGACCCTGCGCTTCGAGAAAGGTGGACTGGGTGTGAGTCGCGACACATCTAGTTCGTCAGAATCGAACGCGTTCTCTTGTTTGAAATCCGACATTGTTTTATCAGTTACATTGATTTCAATTTTGATGGATACATTCACTTACATTGATTTATAATTAATCAAGTTATCACTTTCAAATGGATACATGTTAACCCCTCAACCTCATATTCTATCCTCTGCCTCTCCTCGTTTGGATATCCTAAAGTAGGGGAGAATGTGGGCTTTCACTTTACTGATCAAGTTGTTTGGTCAAATCATGCATTCTCGTCTTCGAATCATCTATGATCTTTGATTGTCGACATGATACTCATTCCATGCATGTATACCATTAACCATATCATTATCAAATGTATCCCATGTTATATATTTTACGTCCGGATCTTGCGGTGCCAAGTATTCCAATATCAAAACCTTTTAAGTACTTTTGAATTGTGTGAGGGAGTCTCTCCGTAGGTAACTAGCATGCTTTTGAAGTAGCAACGATGTGGTGGGTTAGCTGCGGTACACCCTATATATAAGCATTGGTGGTGCTTTAAAAGTTGGCTAGGTCTCTGACCAAGAGTTGACCCTGGTCGTGTGTCAAATTTCGTGTCACAAGTTTATATCACTATTTCAAAGGAAACCTTTACAATTAATTTTTTTAAGTATAAGTGTACTTTTTGGCATACATTTAATTATCCTCATACCTTTTTCCTACAGTCTTTACTAACTGAATTTCGGGACAAAATTTCCTAAAGTAGGGGAGACTGTAAGATCCGTATATTTCAAAAACTCAGAAACTCGACCCGCATCAAGATCCAAGTTTTAAGCCCAATTATCAACACCATGAATGTTGGATTACTTTATTCTATATGATAATACTCTGAAAATGATGAACGTGAGCAAAAACCGCATGCGAAACCGAGTTATAACGAAGCGGGAATCGCGAAAACAAGTTTTATGTTTGTTGTTGTGTTACTAGTCGCGAATTTCGTCCCACATTGCCCCACCAGCGAAATTTTTCACTCCTTATACACCTATAAATACCTCTTCTAGGTCCCTTATAGCTTCCCACTCCTAGTTTGAGTATAAACAAGTGGAATAACTAATTTTTGTGGTTCCACAAGTACAATACCCCTTCGGGTGTCGTGCTTAGTAGTTTTTATGCTCTTGGCGAGGAGGTGCTACCCTTCAAGCTCGTCTCGTTTGAAAAGCTTCTTTGAGGTAATTCTTCTTCTTTTTCTTTCTTTGTTTCCTTCTTTCGTTCCTTTTGTTATTCGCTTATTTATCGCTTTATTAGTGTAATTAGTTTAGTTTAGGTTCTTAGTTAGGTGCTTTAGGCTCGTATAGGTAGCCTTGCTAAGGCTCGTTCTTAGAACGCCTAGCATTGCTAAGGCTTGTCCTTTGGACGGCCTAGCTTTGCAAAGGCACGTCATTAGGACGTGTTGCCTTGCTTAGGCCATTTTAGGCTTACTGTAGCCCTTGTAGAGGCTCGTTAGGCCCAACGAGTCTAAACTATCATGTCCAATTTCATCTATATTCTTCTAATCGAAAAGTCAACGTTTTATGCATGAAAAGATTGGGGATTAAGGCTTGTTCTTCACAAATTAACAATTAAACTAATTTTTGATCATTCTAATATGTAATTCAGGTGTTTGAACATAAACTCATTTTTAAGAATTTCAAATAGATTAGAAATCGATCTTTGTTTAATAACATATTTAGTGATGGTACTTGAGACGCGAATGACATGTAGTAACTGGAAGGGTGAAACCACTGGTAGTTGGGGTCTCTGTCAAAAGGATAAGTGTTCGCATAAATCCCATAGTCGGACCTGGATACTTACCTGGGATGCCCCGATGAGAGTGTCATAACCTATTAGGCCAAAGCATGTCTAGTAACGTTTAAGGTATTGTTACTCTGAAATGTTAACATTTTTCTCAAACTTCAATTTATAACATTAGAACTCATTCCCCAAATGCATAAGAGCTTGGAATCCCATATTCCAATATTCATGTTGTCCCCTTCTATTCTTTTAGGATAAATCTTTGGGACTAATCCTTTCACTTTCACTTTTGCTCCGTGGACTTAACTTCTAATCCAAGTGAGTAATCCTTGCCCCTTTTCTCTTTTTCTCATTTTTAGGGTTGCAACATGTATCCTATTTCAAAGTGTTGTCTTTCAAGTTTATCATTTATCATGCGTATGTGATCTATGTGTGAATTATGTGTTATGTGACTTCTAGCATGATTTGTCAATATGTGATTTTAGGCTTTCATGTTTATCAAAGGTTTTCATGTTTATCATCGGATGTCAAGTATGTCATGGTTGTCATGTCTTTCATTTGGCATAAATATTAAAGTAAGGCCTGGGGTAACAAAGGTAGATCTATCGGTTGACAACCCACTCAACTTGACCGGTTCGGCGTTGGGTGTTTGGAGCCTATTTCATTATTTCATATAGTCTAACCTGCGAGTTAGGGAATCTTTCATATGTCATTGAGGCTTGTTTATACCTAGTATTTCATGTCATTTTATACCAATAATTGAGGCTTGTCAATATCCTCTAGCATGTTATATTTCACTTATTCTATCATATGACACGTAACGCATGTTTTTCAAATATATGTTATGTATTAAACTTGTGGTTACTCACCAACTATTTATAGTTGACCCCCTTTATTTTATACATGTTGCAAGCTATGATGTTGATGTTTCAAGATGCTATCACATAGGGCTTTCGGACCTAGATTAATAAATAAATTGTATTTATTATCAATATGTGGTGCATTGTTTTATCTTTCAATATTATCAATGAAATTCATTATTTAACTATTGTCACTAAGTTAGTTGTCATGAGCTTATGGGCAATCTAATCATGCCCCGACGTTTCCGCCTTCGGTTGGGGTGTGACAGAGAGTGGATTAGTTTAAGTTACCTATTTGGATAGGTTTACTATCCTTTTCTCAAAGAACATCTGATTAGCGTTTATCTTTCTCAAATTTGATCTTTCTTCTAGTACTTCTTTGTTAAGCAGGCTGAATTTGTTTTTGATTTCATTGAGTATTATTCCTCATGTGGCTCTATATGCTTCTATAGTCTTTTGAACCTGGTCACTCAGCTGCTTGATTTGTTCTTCTATAGATTCCAGTCTTCCTCCCTTTAGTTGCCACTCATTTTCTTGCAACTCTTTCAGTTGATTAGAAATCTGGTGTAGTTGTCGTTTGCTGTTTTTTTTCATTATCCTGATTTCTTCCTCTAGCTCTAAGATTCTTGATCTGTTCGTTTCTGACTGTTTTGAGAGTGCTTCTATTCGTATAGAACTACTGCAAAAACTCTCATGTAGTTCTGTAGGATGTTGTTGTTGTTCTTTCATGAAATCAATGAGCAGGGAAAAAGATCAAAGTCAGACTTTGAGGCAGCTTCAAGGGGTAACAAACCAGAGGACAACTCATGTCTTTCTGTTGGACTGAGTGGTTTCCCTTTGAGGAATTCATTAGTGCCTGCTAACCCAGCCACGCTGAGTGAGTATAGGGCTTCCACATTCCTTGATGAGCCCAGAATTGGATTCACAGCCTGTGTTTTTAGAGAATCCTGAGACATAATTTTTTTCTGAGAGGATGTCTCAGATGAGCTGGCAGTGAACACATCACTGTTGCTTACTACCAAGTTTCCTTGACTTCTAGAGTCTCCACTTGTTGTTACATCATCTTCACTGACAGAATCGGAGAAGCTATTTTGATGTGTGGCTATGATGGGGATGTCAAAGGAAGGTGGGTTGGTTACTTGAGTTTGGAAGTGGGTAAAGGCTTTTTGGTAGGATGTTTGAGGAGATGATTGCTGGTTTTTGGTCTGAGTTGGTGAGGTTGGTTTTTGTAGAGAGCATGGGCCTGAGATTGGTGGCTCATTGAAGGGATGTGATATGAGGGGTTGAAGGAAATGACTTGGGGTGGTGTCTTGCTGATGGTGTGGTTAGGTCTGTGATTGTGGAGATTGATGGGGAAAGGAAGGATTGTGATCAGCCATTTCTTCCGATGAGTTTGTTGTAGTGTTGGTTGAGGTTGGTGACTGGTCAGGGTTAGCTGAGAATTTGTTGGCTTTGGTGAGGTGCTTCAGGAGGAATGTGTTATTATACCCTAGTTTGGATTTCATGCCCCATGGGAAATCACAGAATTGAATGTGTACCTGATTTGTAGATGCCTTTGATGTGGTACAGCTCAGTGGTGTAGATTTCTTCATTTTCTGCAATGCCCACATTCTTTTGAAGCATTTGAGCTAAGAATCTGATATAGGGGTACGAAATCTGTTCTCTTCTTTTGAGACTTTTCTTTGACTCTTTTCTTCATGTCATTCCAGATCAGTAGAGCCACATCTATTTCCTCATTGAAGTATAATCCGTATTGGATAATGGGAGTGTTTTTTTTTTGTTGATCCATAGATCCCTTTTTGGATGTCATGGTGTGGTTGAGAAGGTCAATTGTGAATATCCATACAACTCTAATTGACTTAGCCTGAGATTTGAAATTTGGCCATTTTCTGTAAAGCTTCCTCCAGTGAGTTCAATAATCTTTTGTCTCAGAGCGTGATCTTCAGGATTTGGAGAGAAGGATGTAAAGTTGTATGGAAGCGGAAAGATTTCTCTCAGATCTGAGAGTTGAAGTATGATTTCTTTTTCTGCACTCACTTTTCCTTTCATCTCTCCATTTGTCATTTTCACACTTGACCAAAAGTTGAGGTTGGCTGATTTAGGGCATGGTTCATTGACGGTTAGTGTTGTGGCAAGTTGAAAAGGAATTCTTTAGGGCTTCTACGATTAACTACAGGTTTGAGGAGTAGGCATTTGGATTGAGGTCGCATGGTTGGTTAACCGTGTCTAGGGTAAAATTACACCCGGGTGGTGAATCAGAGGATGATGAATCTAGGTTTAGGGTTTGAGCAGAGGAGGATTGAGTGTATTTGCCTTTTGAACGAGTGTTCATTGCAGAAGTTCCGGATGAAGAAGCCCATTTGCAAGCTTTGAGATTTATGATATGAACAGTGAGATTCAGGTGAGGGAGCGTTGTTCCTTTTTATAGGTATCTCTTGATGCCGTTCCGTATTTCTGGGAGATTTGTTTTTTCCATAACGGCTATATTCTTTTTAAAGGACGTTCCTTGTCGAACGGTAATAGAAGATTACCGTTGGCAATATATGATTAATTAAAAAAATCAATTATCACATTATCCGAGCAAATTTAATTTATTCTTCAGCCGTTCTGGAATATCCTAACTTTAAGGAAATTTATGCCAAATTTATGATAAAAAGAATGAAATTTTATTGACAAGGAAATTTGTACAAATAATTTGAGGCATGTGTAGATATTTGCACACGTGCATCTATTATGTTCTTTGTTTGGATCAGGAGTTTTAATTACTCTGAATTTTGCTTCCATTTGAAGAGATATGTATAGATGTAGAGTAGTTTGTCTTCCTGTGGAAGGTAGAAAATATCATTAGAGTCTGGAAGTCCAAAAATAGATAGCCCTCCAGGTGAGATTCCTCTTTGTGACACTACTTTGCTAGTTTTGATTTCTCTTGGTATTGTTTCCCAGGTTAAGGCTTGAAGGATTAGTTTTATGGTCACTCTAGGGCAGAGGATGAATCTCTCATTGATGGGTACTTTCAGACTACTTTGCATGTGCCTCATAAGATACAAGGAGAAGTTCATGTTGTGACCTTGGATGAGAGCATGCATGACACATTGAGTATCTTCATCTGATAGGTGATGGTCAGAGTACTTTGAAGAGAAACAAATTTGAATCTAAGAAAAGAAGTATTGCCATAGGAGTGGCATATGAGCTCTGTTAGCCTTTCCTTCATAGAGACTTCCCATGTATCCCATATTAAGAAGTGTCTTGATCACATCATCCCGGTCAAAACATATGGGAGCAGATGGACTATCTTTGATTTGGAGTGCTTTTCTAATCATGTGTTGATCGATAACAAACAGTAATCCACAGACCGATGTCATAATGGATGTATTTTCTCCATCTTTTGTAATGAAGACATCATTCCTCCAGAACTCTTGAAGAAGAGAGTAGTTGATAGGAATGTCAAGAGTTAGAGCATATCCTATGGGGCAGTTTTTGAGAAATTTCATCATTTGTTGGTATGACCAAAATCGTTTTCCACATGGTGTATATAGCACAAGATTGTGATGGTGAGGAGCATGGAATGTGATGTTTTCAGGAAGTGGGGGAGAAAGCTCTTTGAAAGATATTGACGGAATTTTTGAGATAGAGACGGAGTGTGGACTTTTAGGTTATTTTGTTCCCCTTTTAAAAGGGAAAAAGACATGACGAGAGGATGAAGTGCACATATGAAATAGCAGAGGGATTTGACCGTCTATAAAATTATAGGTGGTTCTTGAGAATTGGGCTTTTTGTTCAAGAAGTCAACTTTTCAGCAGAGTTTCTAGGTTTTGGAGTACAAGAAGTAAATGATAGGTAGTTATTGGACTAGCTTCTATTTTTAGAAGGGGAGGTAGAGGGACCCCCTTCTCCTTTTTTTGTTTTGTTAATTTGTAGTCATGTTTAGCATCCCCAGCTTGCTTAGTAAAAATGAGAATCTTTTCTCATTTAATGGTTTAGTAAAATTATCTGCAAGCTGGAATTGAGCTGGGACAAAGTACATTTCAATGTGTCATTTTTCAACATGAACTTTGATAAAGTGATACCTGACATCAATGTTTTTTGTCCTTGAGTGATGAACATGATTGGATGTGATTGCAATTGGACTTTTTGAGTCACTGAGAATTGATATTAGAGAGATTTATCTCATAGTCTTTGAGTTGGGTTTGCATCCATATCACTTGGGAGCAACAGCTAGCAGCAGCAACATATTCAGCTTCAACAGTTGAAGTTGAGGCACAGTTTTTGTTTCTTAGATGTCCAACATACTAATTTTCCTCCTAGCATTTGACAGTTTCCTGATATGCTTTTTCTATCTAGTCTGCATCGTGCATGATCAGCATATGAATAGGCTGTTAGTGAAAAACCTGTTTCTTTGGGGTACCAAAGACTAGGTCAGCTGACCCCTTTAGGTATCTGAAAACTCTCTTAACAACTGATAAGTGAGACTCCTTAGGTTTACATTGATATCTGGCAAGGAAGCATGTGGTGAACATGATGTCAGGCCTAAATTCTGTGAGATACAGAAGTGAACCTATCATTCCTCTGTATATATGTTCATCCACAAACTTACCATCCTTATCAGCATCAATTTTGATATTTATAGCCATGGGTGTTTTGAAAGGGGAACAACTTAGAAGGGAGTACTTAGTAAGGAGATATTTTGATGTATTTTGCTTGATTTATAAAAATTCCTTCTGGAGTTTATTTAACTTGGATACCTAGAAAGTAGTTTAGTTCTCCCATCATGCTCATTTCAAAGATTGTTGTCATGAGTTCCTGAAACTCTTTACAAAAAATATGGAATGTGGATCCAAAGATGATTTTGTCTACATACATTTGTACTACCAAGAGATGACCTTTTCTTTCTTTTAAAAATAATGTGGTGTCATTGGATCCCTTTTTGAAATTTGCTGATAAGAGAAACTCAGAGAAGGTATCATACCAGGTTCTAGGTGCTTGTTTTAAACCATACAGGGATCATTAAGTTTACACATATGGTTTGGATATTTTTCACTTTCAAATCCTGGTGGTTGTTTGATGTAAACTTCTTGATCAATTTTTCCATTTAAAAAAGCACATTAAACATCCATTTGATAGGCTTTAAAACCTTTGAAAGCTGTAAAGGCCATAAATATCCTTACAGCTTCAAGTCTTTGTAAATGTGTGAGCATCAGATTGTCTACTCGATCTAGCTAAATCAGATACGAAACAAGTAATTAACCAATTGTTTTATTGATCAAATGAACAATTACAATCAGTAGATACTCAGAAAAATGACTTAGAGAAAACACCACAGTAAACACACACTTAATGATCTCACTCGCTCGTGTTTTTCCGTTACAAATACAAAACTTCTTTATATAGTCGACTGGTCGAACCCCAGGCGAACCTGAACTTTGCCTGATCCGAACCTCAGGTTTGGATCAAGTTCGGCTGGCAGCAAACTTTAGTCTTGATCTTCATATTGTCTTGAGTTAATACTTCACACGACGCACATATTATGTATCTAAGAACTCCCCCCTCATCGTGTGCAGTATCTTTAACATCATCAAAACTATATCTTCAATCAAAATCCCCATTCAAATGTAGAATCCGCTTATCCAATGAAATAAATCTTCGAACAAACTCTTCCTCAACTTGATCATAGCTTGATCTTGAATACTTGACAATGTCCGGTGTATCTCTGTCTCTATTGTTGATACATAGTCCTTGATCGTCATGTGAAGTATCGAATACAAGACGGATTACACAATATAGCTGAGGTCCGAACTCCCAGCGAACCTGGAGTTCGGACAGTTCCGATCGTGTGGCCGAACTTGAGGTTCGGCCAATCGTATTTCAGCTTGTATAAATAGATCGTCTTGTATAGAATGCATAAGCTTCCGAGTCATATATTCTCTGTGTACTTTGTGGTGATCTCTGTTGTTAATACAGGTCATTTGTATTTACTCTCTGTGTTTTACACGTTTACATTGATTTCATTACGACTAAGTAGAAGATCCACACGCTCAAGCAATTTCAAGTGGTATCAGAGCATTAGGTTTGCTCTACTAGTCGGAGATTAGTGTTTCTTAGAGTTTTGAGTTCAACTTTACGTTTTTGCGAAAATGTCAATCATTTTTGAGTTCGTTTGATTGTTTCGAGTGTGCTTTTCATCAAAAATTAATTCCTGAGTTGTTTCTATCAAGTTTGCTTGAATTCCTGTCGAAAATTCCAGTCAAAAACGTTGAAAATTAAGAAAATGTCGTCGAAGGAAATCTGTCTCGTCTGAGGTTCGGACAAGCTTGGCATAACCGCTCCGAACTCGAGGTTCGGACGACGTTTGGTCATTATCGTGGTTCGATGAAAGTTCAGTGAGGAATCGGTCGACATTCGGACAGAGTTTGGTGTTGTTCGGAGTTGTTTGGTTTTTGTTCTTCCGAAGGTCAGGTTCGGAGAGAGTTCGGTGTAGCCAAGTTCGGACTAAGGTCAGGACCGATTTTCACATCAAAAATCCTGATCTTGAGCAAGAACGAGGTTCAGATTCAAAAACCCAAAAAGAAAAAGATGAAGATGAAGATGAATCAAAGACAATCAAGTCGAATGATTTCATTAATCAAATGATTACAATCAAGAAATCATGACATCACTCTCTCTCTAGAAATCCATGACTCTCTCTCTCTTTCTAGAATGGAAATCTCAACATTCTAAAGAAAATCATCCATCCATCTTTGGAGACTCTCTATGAGACTCTTTTTTTTTTTGGAATGGGCACCCTCACTATATATATAGTGAGGGTGACTAACAAGTGAAAAACATAAAAACTGAACAGAATTACAAGTAAATAAAATAAACATAAATATTAATTAAATCAAAGTTGATTTAATTAATACGAAGCTTGACTCGCTCGAACCGATCTTCCGTTGACTTTTACGTTGACCGTTGACCCGAACGGTTGACTTTTCCAGAAAACGGTCTTCAGTCCAATCTGCAAGCCTCGATCATCACAACCCAATCTATAAATCGATTCACATGGATTCTTCAGTCGAATGCTTCGGTAAACAGATTTGATGGCGTCAGTCACATAGATTTTAGTTCCAACAAAAATGAGATAGATACACATACTGGTTGTGTCTTTATCTTATCAACAACACATAAAATGCCTGAAGTGGTGGCTGATCCTCAAGGTGATGTTGCTGAAATATTCTAGAATCTCAGAGTTTGTGTGGTACAACAATGTGAAAAAATCCGCCAACAAGGTAGAATTTCATTGTAAAACTAAGCATGAATTTGTATAATTGTATTTACAAGGGTAGCTGTCTTCCTTTCAGTTTTGACAGCTGTTATGTATGATAAGTCTATTAAGGGAATCAAGGTGAAGGTGCCTGATAAGTGTTAATTATATTATAAGGTGAATTGTTGTTGTAAATGAAATATAGCATCATCGAAACTATGATATTATATATTTTGCATGACTTAAGCTTTGTTTGAAATATGCTAATCATAGAGTATGTATTTTCTGGATAAATTCTATTTTCACTTTCAAAAGTTTATTTTTTTTGTTCAATATGATAAATAAATTGTTTTTTTATATTCAATACATCTTTTGGTGTTTTCAACATATTGAATTTTATCCTAAAAAAAACACCCACAAAAAATGTAAACAATAGTATAAGTTGGTCCGAAAATATGGACATTAAGCACATGTAATGTATGAAGCATTCAAGACACAACCATTAAGTAACGTATAAGATCATTAATCCCCTTGACTGGACCATATTAACGTATAGTAGCACACCAAATTTTTATGATCGTTATCGTGTTTTATTATCTTCATTTAAGGTAAGGATGGTCTAAAACATTTCTTTTAGTATATGTTATTCGGCCTTTAGCCACCCGATTCATGAACGGATACAAGAGACTTCCAATTCAAAGGAATAAATAATATGTGGTTAAGATTTGGTTCTCAAAATTTCTCAAAATAAAAAGTTCTCATTTGAACCTAACCCTACATATATATTCCTAAGTCTCATGATCTTCGGTACATATCACAAGGTCATATCCCCTTTCTAACTCATAATCCAGATTATCTACCTTTGCCATATGCAATCAACAACCTACACCTAAACTCAACGAGTTATGCTTATCATCCACGAGTGACCACGCTCCTCTACAAGTAAATCAATTTTAGGGAATTGAATTATGAAGTCAACCTAATTCGCCCTAACAATATGCATTCTTTTACCATCTATGGTTCATTAACCACATGTTGTCTAATCATCCTCTTCCTTTTGGTGCTTAAACACTCTTTATCTAGCTATCTTTACTCCACTTGATCACCCGTAGTCATGGTGGCCACAACGACAATTTCCCCTACCAATTTGATTCCCCTCTGGTCTATCTTGCTCCCATAGACCACTATCTTTCCCTAAGCTCATTGTGCGTCTGGTTTTATGGGTCATTATTCAGTTTACTCTATACCCTTTGCCTTTACGATTCATCGACCCTTCCTACACAAGTTTCCAAAATCCATAGGCCTATTCACATTGCCCGAAGGAGTTTTCGCCAATTAATAATGATTGCTTAACAACTCATCATTATTAAAGCATCTTATATCCTTACTCAAGTTTATTTATTTATAATTTAGACCCTCCACCTTGCACTCACATTATTCATCTTTTTACTTGTTCAACACAAAGTAGATTTCTCTACTTGATACATACAACTTTTACTCCTACTTGTTATCACCAAATAGGTTTTTCCTCCACCTAATACACACTTGTGTTATTCTATTTTTATTATCACATAATAGAATTTCTAAACACTTAATTACTTTTTCTAATTTACCTCACTAACTAGGAACTTTTACAACTAATCCTCCCTTACTTGGTCTTTAACAACCTACATATGTTACTCTTCTCAATTAACATTAAGTAGAGGTTCCACACTTGTATCATACACGTACTTAACCCTACATCGTTAATTAGAGTAGGACTTCACCACTTGATTCTCATATCGCACTTTATTCTAGATATTAATACAAGTAGAATCTCCGCCACCCTTTTATCTTACTTAGGCTTTATTATATGATTTACCCTTTTCAACTTGGTATTACATGGCATCCCCTTGACACCACGTGTCACATAACAGCTTTGAGACATCTTATTCAGCTGAAGTCACCTTCTCTCGGCTTAGTCCTTAGTGTCATTTTACAACTCAGTGATCTCTTACTCAACTAGAAAATTACGTTTCCTCCACTTGGCACCTCGTGCCATCTAAACAATTAGTGTTTCTTATTTACTAGGAATCATGTTTCATCCACTTGGCACCTCGTGCCATCTAAACACTTAGTGTTTCTTATTTACTAGGAATCACGTTTCGTCTAGTTGGCACCTTGTGCCATCTAACTACTTAGTGATTTCTTATTTACTAGGAAATCATGTTTCCTCCACTTGGGTCATGCAACTTGTTTCTCCATCTATAAAATTTTCCATAGAAGACATACAATTTTATTTATCTATTTATTACGCAAAACATATCCCCCCTTGTCATGCTATTTGTTTCCTACTTGTCAACACAAGGTAGAATTCCTCCACACATGACATAATTTACACTACCTTGGTATCGCAAAGCAGAGTTCACCACTTCATCACATAGCCTACTTCAATATACAGTTGTCATAGAAGTATAATTTTGGCACTTTATCCCGAACGTAATTATTCTACATTGTTCGTAAAAATAGAATTTCAATACATAGCACACTTTATTCTATTTTGTTAACACCACAAGATTTACCCACTTTATCACATAACACGCTTTCCCTACATGATTACATACTTGTAAGATTTCCTCACCTTTAAAATTTATACACTTTTCCTCCATGATCACATCCATGTAAGATTTCCATACTTTTAACATTTACACACTTTCCCCACTTTCAAACATTCTCACTTATTATATGACCACCATTAGTAGTTGTTACAATGCAAACATCGCTTCAAGAAATTAATACAATCAATATAAACTATTTAAATTGTTTACTGGGTCGCGCGATCAAACCTTGAACCAAACATCCTTTTCATACCATGAGCAATTGGTTTGAGTTCAAGTGTTCCCACAACACTTGAATCCCTCAAACCTTGGCTCAATACCAACTTGTAAGGTCCCATCCCTTATTTTCAAATGGTTAAGGTAAGGAAAACACATGCCAAAAAAATTTCATCAATTAATGTTAACTAGACTAGGGCAATCATACTATTAGTTTACAACACATTCTTATCATATAAACATTTCCTTCTTATCAGAGTATGTTGCAAAATATAACCCCATAATTTAAACAAAATACTAGTCTTCCAACGATCGGTGTTCGGTTCCTCTAATGTGCTAGCTCGACCCATACCCGCTACAAGCCATCACCAACCTGCTATTATTAGTAGTAACATGTTAGTGAAAATGACATAACTCAAACAATACTGTAGAAGCATATTCTTATGCTACGTTGTGTCTCGTGTATTGTATCTATGTGAGAGCGTATGTGTGTGTGACTATGAGGGCAGCGGACCAGTTGGTCTAGCGTACCAAATGATCCGCCGGACCAGATGGTCCGGACATGGTCCGCAGCTCAGTTAGTGTCACCTATAAATAGGTTGACTAGCTTAACTGATAGAGAACTTCTGGTCATATCATCTCCACTAAGTGTGTATTTCTAAGTGTGTTCTAGAGAGAGAAACCAAAGCTTTGTAATTGTTCTCTTTGTGAAATCAATAAAACAAAGCTTATTTACATTCTCGTGCACTAGATCGATTGGTTCATCCAGTAGTAAGATCGTTACTGTGTTTTACAAGTGGTATCAGAGCAAATCCAGGTTGCTCTGCTGGTTTGAATTGATCAAAATTGGATTTTTCTAGTGAGAGAAAGTGGGTTTCTTTGGTTTTTCATCAAATTTCTTCAATTCCGAGTATTTCCGAGGTAAAACATGATTTCTGAGTGTTCCTAGTGAGTTTTCGCACCTCTCTGAAGCAAATTCAAGTCCAAATTGTCAAAATTCGCGAAAATCCGTCGATTTCAGCGTTGGTACGCTCGAAGAACCATTGGTCCGCTGTTGGTCCGCCAGAAAATCTTCAAATTTGGTCCGCGGCAGTTTCAGCGTACCATTTGGTCCGCCCCCGTACCATTTGGTCCGCCGTACCAAATCTGGTCCGCTGAGTACAAATTTGGTCCTCCGTACCATTTTGGTCCGCTAGGTACATTTGGTCCGCTGGCAGTTTTTTAAAAGTGTCATAACTTTTGCATCGTTAATCGCTACGAGAGCCATAAGTACTCAAATCGATCGTCTCGACGAGCTCTACATTGTTCGTTCAAAGTTGATCTTCAAAATCAAATTCTAAGACATTCATTTTCGAGTTTGAAGTTTTGTTATCCAATTTCACAATTTTCAAAATGTATACAATTGATGCATTTATTGAGAGACATAGTCAGATTGTGCCGAAGTTGATAAATCTTGAAGATTATCATGGTTGGGCAACAAATTTTAGAGCATATGTTGTTGACTTGGATAAACGGTTGTGGTTACCGATTTCAAATGAATATCAGTATCCAACAACTTATGGTGGTGAGTGTAAGATGAGATGGAATTTTTCAATTGATGAAAGGGAATCATATGATCAAAATGAAAAGGCTAAAGCACTTCTTCGGTTAGCTTTGCCTATAACTCTAAAAAATCAAGTTAGAGATTGTGGAAAAGCAAAGCTGATATGGGATTTTGTAAAGAAACAGTGTGAAGAACATATGTCTACAATTTCTCAGAAAACAGTTGATCAAGAGTTGAAGTTTAAAGGTAAAATTGAAGAATTAGAGAAGAAAGAAGCGAAGTTATCCGAAGAGAATAGTATTCTGAGAAAAGAATTGGAGGAATGGAAAAATAAAATTCATGATGGTTACGAAGCCAAAATTCAACAGAGTACATCTTCCTCGTGTACAACGTGTACTGATTTTGTTAAAATTAAGGAAGATTGGTTGAAAGAAAAAGAAGTGTTAACTGAAGAATGCAATAAAGCTAAAGCTAATGAAAAGCAAGTTGTTGAAGATTTTGATGCTTTATTTGCAAAATGTTATCCTCTTCAACAGAAATATGAAAATGTTAATAAAATTGCTGTCGAAGCTGCTGATAGAGTAGTCCAACTTCAGGAGGAACTCACTAAGTTGCGTGATGAAAAAGGTGAGGTTCAAAGTCAAAATGACATTTTGAAACAAGATGTTGCGTATTATAAGAAACAGGTAGAGAAGGTTACTGGAGAAGTTCTTGCTGGATGTGATAGAATGTATAGTCAAAAGCTTAAGTATAACGAGTTGTCTGAGCAATTTATTGCTTCTCAAAAGGAGTTACTTGAAGCTAATACAAAGGTTTCTGAGATAAAGATTGAAATGCTTGATCTTCAACGAAAACTTGAGAATTTCAATACATCAAGTGTGTTTCAGAATTATCTGTATCATATGGAACGAGATGGCAAACCAAGTAAAGATGTTGATAATCATGAAGTTCCTGCTCAAGTGATTGATCTGAAAAAGCCATCTAATGATGATTTAAGTCAAAAGTTGCAAGATTTTCCTGAAGGAGATGGTGTTAAGTCTGGAAAAGCACAAAAGTCAAAGACTAAGAAGAATAAAAAGGGGGTTGATTATTGCAAAGGATTGAAGTTTGATTCCAAGTCTACATTTCTTGATAAAGAAAAGATTTTTGAAGGGAATCCAGGTCATGTGAAGATTCCTGATTTTTCTGATATTGTGATCGATGAATCTTTACTAAATAAGAAAGTTGGTATTAACGCTATCAAAGATGAATTTACTCGTCTAGCTTCACAAGGGCATTCTTTGAAAGAACATCCTAAGCAGAAAAATGGTGGTTTGGGATATGAAGAAAAAGAAGTTCCGATTAATGATTCCAACAAGAAGAAGTTGAAAGATGAGCAGAAACAGAAACAGAAGGTGTCTACAGAGAAGAAGCCTCAGTTTTGGAAGAAGAAACTATCTACACCATCTGCAGATGAAAAGATTTCTTCTGAAGAGTCTTCTTGCATATCTGATGCTACACCACAAGGCGGTAAAAATTCAGATTCATTTTATTCTGCTAATTCTAATAGGTTTTATCATCAAGATAAATTCTTTGGTTATGGAGATGATTCTGGTTTTTATGATTCTCCAAAATGTTTTCCAAAATTTCAGAAACCAAAGAAATTTAAACCTGTGATTTCAAAGGTTTATGATGAAGGGTCGACTGATCTGTTTGGAAAACCAATTTCAAACAGTAAAATTAATCATCGACTGTGTTATGTTTGTCGTGAGAAGGGTCATTATGCAAATAATTGTCCTACGACAACTAACAATTCATCATCAAATGCCAAACATACAAAGTATGTTGATCCTGATGGCATTATTTTTAGTGAACCAATGCCCAACACTACATTTTTCTGGAAAAAGAAACTTAACACAGACACGTTGGGTAGTAGTTCTGATTGTCACTCATCAGTTGACAATGGTTCACTAGAAATGTTAAAACCAAAACAGGAATGGAGACCAAAGGTTGTCTCAACAGCCAACACTGATTTTGTTGAAGACACTGGACGACCTATCACAAATGGGGATGAGGGTCGGGGTTTTACAAACTTATTATTTTCTAGTGTTTGCAGGTATTTCAAGAAGACCTGTTAGTAATCAGGAGGTTGCTGACAGTGGAATACTTGTGATTGAATTTAAGTTAAAATGCATCATTCCTATCTTTGAAACACAAATTTTTTATAAAAATCATCTTCACAAATGTGTCAAGTGTTGATTGATTTTTTTCATGTTTGTTTTTCATATCGTTCATATTTTTAGGGGGAGAAAATTTGAAAATTCAAAAAAATAAATAGTGTTTGTTTGAATTTTAGGGGGAGAAATTGGAAAAATATAAAAAATGGAAAATTGAGAAATTGATCCGACAAAAGCGAGAAATGATGGTACATCAGCATATACGTTATCTGCCATGGATAGACTAAGTCTAAAGGCTGTAGGTACTTGCATAATCTGTGAATGTGCATGACTAATCTGATATCTGCAAGTAAGATATAAACATAAAGCTAGCCTGATGATCTTTGGTTATCTGCTTCTTGATGAATGCTGTGTGATGATTCCAAAAATAGAATAAAGAGATATCTTGATGAATGCATGTTTTCATTTTGCAAAAATTTCAACTTGTCTGATTTTCTTTATTTTGTCAAACGATCGGCCTTTCTCTGCGTATCGAAAGATCGACCTGATTGGTGTTCGTTTGACGTTCTGCTTTATTTTCTTTGGTGTTTCGTATAATCCATCGGACTTTCTCTGCGTGTACGGGAGTACCGACCTGATTGTTGTTGGATTATACAATTTCTGCTTTATTTTTATATTTCTTATTTTCCTAAACAATCGGACTTTCTCTGCGTGCTCACAAGCCGACCTGATTGTTGTTTGTTTAGGGTTCTGCTTTATTTTTGCATGACTCATCAAGGATGATTAAATCTCTAAGAACGTTGGTTTTATATGATAAATATGATGATTTGCCGGTATTTCTGATAGAGTGGAGGCCGAGTTATCAGTGCATGATAAAATTACCTTAAGCATATCTGAAAACGATAAAAAATGATTGGTGCATGCTGAAATAAACATAAATGTTGTATTTGCGATTATCTTGGCTTGCATGCTGATTAAGACCGAAATTGAAATGTGCTAGATGCATTATGTCTGATATGATCTCGTGTCGTGATCTTTCTCGCAAAATACCAAAAATAGAGTGTAATTTTGTATTGCTTTTATATTTTCTTTTTAGTAAAATTCAAAAAGATTTTTGGTGTGTTTTAGCATATCGTTGAAAAATCAAAAAGATTTTAGGTGTGTTTTGATCTAAAAGTTTCTAAAAGTCAAAAAGATTTTATTTCTTAGTTGTTTTCGATTGATCAACACTTGATACAAAATCAATATTTCAAAATCACTATCTTGGATTCTCAAAGAGAAGTTTTGCACCAAGATTAAATTATTTTTGGAAATTCAAAGAAAATCCGCACTTTTTTCTTCTAAAGTTGCAGGTTTTTGTGTGTCAAGACTCAAGCATGGTGAAAGGGGGAGTTCGTTATATCTTTCACAAGTGGATCTTGAAAGTCAAAGATTTATTCAAGAATGATCCAGCCATGCAAGCTCTATTTCTGACAAGATTTCAAGTTGACGATCAGATGCAACATTGTTGAAGATTGAAGACTAGAGATTTAGTTAGATTAGATACACTACACGTTAAGGGGGAGTTTGTAGAAGCATATTCTTATGCTACGTTGTGTCTCGTGTATTGTATCTATGTGAGAGCGTATGTGTGTGTGACTATGAGGGCAGCGGACCAGTTGGTCTAGCGTACCAAATGATCCGCCGGACCAGATGGTCCGGACATGGTCCGCAGCTCAGTTAGTGTCACCTATAAATAGGTTGACTAGCTTAACTGATAGAGAACTTCTGGTCATATCATCTCCACTAAGTGTGTATTTCTAAGTGTGTTCTAGAGAGAGAAACCAAAGCTTTGTAATTGTTCTCTTTGTGAAATCAATAAAACAAAGCTTATTTACATTCTCGTGCACTAGATCGATTGGTTCATCCAGTAGTAAGATCGTTACTGTGTTTTACAAATACCTCTTTCCCACCCCCTTCTACTTAAATAAAACAAAAGTTTTTTTTCCTGCCACTGGCGTATTGCCACAACCAGGGGGTTGGGCTGTAGGGATACACTAGGATGCTCCTTTACAGCACCCTAGCCAATTTTTGCTGAAAATTTCTTACTTAGCTAATTTTGCGGTTTTTATTTTTTTTCTTATTTTCACTCTCCACTTTGCAACCCAAGCTGGAATTCTTAACTTCATATTTTTTTAACATACAATAATAACATTAACAACTAACGAATTGAGAAAGCTAATCAGATCTAATTTCCAGCCCGTTGACCCGTTAACCACCCATTCAGACAAATAGTCAACTCACCTCTTCCACAGCTTTATTCCACTTGGAAACAACATATTTTGACATTTCACATGACTAGTAATGTCATACTTAAAGTAAACAAGAAATGCACCCATATCTTTTACCACCTACATCACTTTCTAACGCCTTGTATTTTCGAATTTCCTCAAATGCTTATCATCTTACCTGAAGATGCGGTTCCAAAGGTGCAAGTCCAAGTGATTAAATGAGAAGATGCGGATGAAAGACTCTATAAATACGCTCATAAGGGCTCATAAGAAGGGGTCTCACAAGTTTACACCTTTTACTATGTGTTTTGTGCTCTGTTTCCCTGTAATTCTTCTCGAGCTTATAAACCCTGATAAATCAATAAATTCTTATTCGTTTCGCACTACTTTTCCTTGATTCTCGCTATTTCCATTGAATCATCATAATCTTGCTTCTACAGTGGGATTTTGTGTTTCATCAATACCTTTGGCATAAGAAACTTATGTCAAATGTCACGCTTTCACCCGTATGTGCCTCTTGGATTATGATTACTCATAAATCCCTGCTTACCCGAAGGTTCTCACTTGTTAATTCCACACTTATTAACATCATACCCCAAATGGGTCATATAAACACACACTCTAATGCTATTCATTCTTACCTAAACAGGTCATAATACACACTTTATGTAACCACACACTTTGACTCTATTCATTCTTAGCCAAACGGGTCATAATACACACTTTGTGTAAACACACACTTTGATGCTATTCATTCTTACCCAAATGGGTCATAACATAAACTTTATGTAAACAAACACTTTGATGCTATTCATTCTTACCTAAACGGGTCATAATACACACCTTATGTATACACACACTTTGATGCAATTCATTCTTACCCAAACGGGTCATAATACACACTTTATGTAAACACACACTTTGGTGCTATTAATTATTACCCAAAAAGGTCATAATACACACTTTATGTAAACACACACGCTTATCCTATTTATTCTTAGCCAAACGGGTCATAATACACACCTCATATAACACCACTTTCATTACACAACCTAGATTTATCAGCAACATTCTATTCTATCTTAACATAAAAGGTCAAGATGCATACTTTCACATACATTTCCTGATGTTGCAACCCACCTAGCTACAAATATGTTATTCCACCCTATGTTACCGATTACCAATATCGGCAACTAGTTAAACTCTAACTAGACTCACATTCATACTTGTGGGCAAACCACATTGCAACAAACCTTGTAACATAATTCAATGCAACTTAAATGTTACCTCAATTCTTCAAGCTTGAATTTTCTTGATGGTTTTGTTTTGGTCAAAAATTGCACAAGGCAATCTCATATTCCAAACTTAGAATGTGGGGTGAGGTGCTAAGAAATCTGGTTCAAAAGCAAAGAAAAAGTAGTGCAAGCGACACGATGATGTACGAGGGAAACCCGGAATCCTGAGAGTTGCCTCTGAGAATCCCAGTAAAAACCTCGGGAGCCGGCTCAAAGCGCCTGCTACCTAAAGCTTTTATAAATTAAGAATTCGATTACAATGATGAAGACGATGATCGAGTGCTAAGTGTTACAGTATTCTGAGTGCTGTGTGTTGTGATATGTTTCCTAATTCGATCATGCCTTATTTATAGTTACAAACAGAATAAACTAGCTATCCGAAAAATCAGGGATCCTCTTGACCACGTCCGCTAGCCGTTTGAGGAAGTTCACCATCTCGTCCACGTTCGTTTATGCCACGTCAGCCCTAATTGACCGGTTCTTTAGGAAGGTTAGACCTTGTTTACCTGCGATTGAAATTAATCACGTGGCAATTAGTGAGTAAAGATATTCAAATAAGTAACAGGTAACATAACCTGTCGAGAATCCTTGGGATTCCCGGATTCCTGCATGTTCGAGCTTCTCAGCCGGGTGCCTGGAACTTGACCCATAACAATTGCCCCTGAATTTCGCGGGTGTTTGATAAAGGATAACAGCTGGGAAATTCAAATCATTCTAGGTTAATCTGCATGCCTACGTGGACGGCCGAGATCCAAGATACTTTTTTGATTTGACGGCTTACACTCTTCCCTATGCGAGATTTCCGTAGGTCATTATAGCCTTAAATACTCCATTTGTTTTCCATTTTTTTGATGGTGTTTTGATGTTTTAAACAATGTTTCCTTATGTTTCCTGGACACTAAACAACAACTAACAATGATGGGATTCCGGGTGGAGGGATCTTGAAATTTTCAAGACGAAACCCGGAATCTCGGAACCCAGACAATCAAGCCTCCCAGGTGGAGGGATCCTGAGGTTTTCAGGACGAAACCTGGGATGCTTTTCCTATTTTGTTAATAATTATGAATGGTATGGTAGGTTTAACCAACACTTGTCATTTCATTTAAGTTTATAAAAATAGTTCTTGCGTTGACTTAAACAAAGTATATGTTTGGGCTCCACAAATAGAACATAAAAATACAAAAAGAATCTTTCTTGAATCCACCACCTTAATGGATCCAAAACAAACCTTTCTCTTATAAAAGAATGTCACATGTTTAGATTTTGTAGGACCCAAAGCGTAAAGTACATTGAAAAAATAAGGTCTCTCCACTTTCTTATCTTCCTGATCAGGATTCCCAATTCTTCAGGATTCCCAAACCTGTTAAATAGGAATTCAAATAATAAGTTAAGATTACTTACGTTCTTAATCTTCTCCCGACTGGGATCCAATAGGTTTTAGATTCCAAGTTAAACACTGGGGACAAGCCCAAAGAAACTGGGGTTATTCCCGAATAAACTGGGGACTAGCCCGAAGAAACTGGGGTTATTCCCGAATAAACTGGGGACTAGCCCGAAGAAACTGGGGTTAAACCCATCTTAGTGACATGAAAATGTCAAACCAATTGTTAGGAAACTGGGGTTAATCCCACTTAGTGACATGAAAATGCCAAACCAATTGTTAACACGTAAGTGTTAAAAACCTTAGGAATCCACTCAGAGGCCTCTAGTGACAAGATTATCAGCCACCCCTAAGAATGGACTGGTCCGGCCACCTTGAGCACCCTGAGGGATTACTTGCGCTCCAGGTGAGGGTCGTGCGTCACAGGCGTTTACCCGAACTTGAGAAAGGTGAATACCTTTAAACCTTAGAAGATGTGCTGGACATCTTAAACAGAGAAGAGGTGGCCAGCCTCTGACTGGGGATTAACCCAAAAAACTATTGCAGGATTCCCAACCTTCTGCAAAACACTCAAATGCTTGGTGAAGGGTGGGTGTCAGCCTTGCTGACACCACTCCGATGCTTAAGTTAGTAATGGTTAGAAAGAAATTGATAAACTGAATTGAAATCAGATTAGTATACTTACCTGGATTGCCGACTGGATGAGAATCCGGGTGAGAATCCTGATAGGATCCCTACATAAAATAGGCTTTCAGATGGATGGCATTCCAAGCTCTCGGTAATAAATCTCCTTCCAAGTTCATCAATCTATATGCCCCTTTTCCTTCTTCGGATTCCACTAGATAGGGTCCTTCCCATTTGGGTGCCAACTTCCCATCAGCCGGATTAGTCGTATTCTGAAATGCTTTCCTCAATACCAAGTCTCCAACCTGAAATCGCCTGAGCCTGATATTCTTATTATATGACCTTGCTATCCTTTGCTGGTATGACGCCATTCTGACTTTGGCAAGATCCCTGAGTTCTTCTACCGTTTCAAGATCCTGAAGTAGATTCTCAGAGTTATTCTGGGAATCCTGAAGCGTAACTCTTGCTATAGGAATCACCATTTCAGTAGGGATGACGGCTTCTGCCCCAAATACCAAGGAAAAAGGCGTTTGGCCAGTTGCATTCTTAGAAGTCGTCCTATCTGCCCAAAGAACAAACGGAAGTTCTTCAGCCCATCTTCCTTTCTTGGAACCCAGTTTCTTTTTCAAGTTATTGATGATGATTTTGTTGCTGGATTCCGCTTGACCGTTGGCTTGAGGATGTACTGGTGTTGAAGTGATCATCTTAATCCCCCAACTCTCACAGAAGCTCGTAGTCCTCTTGCCAATAAACTGGGAGCCATTATCACATATAATTTCTGCTGGGATCCCAAACCTTGTTAGGATATTCCTTTTGATAAACGAGATAACCTCCTTTTCCCTGACTTGAACGTAGGCTTCTGCTTCTATCCATTTGGAAAAGTAGTCGGTCATCGCAAGCATAAAGACTTTTCCTCCGGGTGCCTTGGGCAGCTTCCCAACTATATCCATGCCCCACTTCATAAATGGCCAAGGTGAGACAATGGGATGCAATGGTTCAGCTGGTTGATGGAGGATATTGCTATGTCTTTGGCATGCATCGCATTTTTGTGAGAAGTCCATAGCATCCTTCTTCATTGTTGGCCAGAAGTAACCGGTTCTGAGGATCTTGGAAAACAATGCTCTTCCACCGGTGTGATTTCCACAATCTCCCGCATGGATATCTTGAAGCACTTGGAGCGCCTCTGGTTTCTCAAGACACCTTAAGTAGGGACCTGCAAGAGACTTTCTATATAGGGTGTTATTTAAAATAATGTAGGGAGTTACCTTCGTGCGAAATGCTCTGGGATTCTTATCTTTAGGAATTTCCCCACTTTGAATATACTTTATGATAGGGGAAGTCCAGGATTCGAAAGTCTTTTCAGGATCCTGGACGTCCATAGGATCCTCGCAGTCCACTTTGTTGGCTTCCTGATCTGAAATAGCGGGAGTTAGAATATGAGTGATCGGGATCTTGACATCCTCTGGAATCCTGAGAGATGAAGCCAAGTTGGCCAAGGCATCGGCTTCCGAGTTCTCTTCCCTTGGAACCTGAACTATATTAAAAATTTCAAATTTTAAAGACAAATTTTTTACAACATCAAGATATTTCGAAAGTTTCTCTCCTTTGGCTGCATAAGAACCATTAAAATGGTTAGAAAGTAATAAGGAATCAACATAGACTTGAATACACCTGATTCCCATGCCCCTAGCAATCTGTAAACCTGCAATAAGCTCCTCATACTCGGCTTCATTGTTAGTAGCCTGAAATTCACAAGAAATAGATGAGGGTAAGATGTCCCCTTGGGGTGATTTTAGTAGGATTCCGAGGCCCGTGCCCCTGACATTGGAAGCTCCATCAGTGTATAGGATCCAAGGCTCCTCAAGTTCATCAAGCCTCTCAAGCTTCCTGACTTCCTCATCGGCTTCCGGGAGGATGTCACTGCTGAAGTCTGTCACAAAATCAGCTAAGGCCTGCGACTTGATAGCCGTTCTAGGCTCGTACTGTATGTCATAGGCACTAAGCTTGACCTCCCACTTTGCTAACCTGCCGGACATCTCAGGCTTCCTGAGCACTGCCTTAATAGGATAGTTAGTCCTTACAATAATAATATGAGTTTCAAAATAATGTCTTAATTTAGTGGAAGCCATGATTAAAGCTAAAATAAGTTTCTCAAGATAGGAATACCTGGATTCTGCATCAAGAAGTGTTTTACTTACATAGTACACAGGGTGTTGTTGACCTTCATGATCCTTGACAAGGACTGCACTGACTGAGCTTCCCGAGACTGCTAAGTACAGGGTTAGAGGCTCCCCATCTATTGGTTTCATCAATAGAGGAGCCGATGAGAGATATTCCTTTAGCGACTCGAGAGCTTCCTCGTGTTTTTCATTCCACTCGAACCTTTTATTTTTTCTCAGAATCTCATAAAAATCTTTGCTTTTTTCTGAGGATCTTGATATAAATCTGTTCAAAGCTGCTATTCTTCCGGTCAACTTTTGGACATCCTTAATCGTTGTAGGAGATTTCAGATTCAGAATGGCTTTAATTTGCTCAGGACTGGCTTCAATTCCTCTTTCAGTCACCATATAACCCAAAAACTTTCCTGCTCTAACTCCAAAGTGACACTTAGAAGGATTCAGCTTCATGTTGTAATGATCCAGGATATCGAATGCCGTCCGGAGATCCCTAGGGTGATCTTCTGTTTTCTTGGATTTCACTACCATGTCATCGATATAGACTTCCATGGTGTCTCCCAGTTCATCTTTGAACATCATGTTTACCAGTCTCTGATAGGTGGCACCTGCATTCCGAAGTCCAAAAGGCATAGCAGTATAACAATAGATACCTGTTGGGGTCATGAAGGCGGTATGCTCCTGATCACAGGGTTCCATCTGAATCTGTTGGAATCCTGATGAGGCGTCCATAAAGGTGAGCATCTCGTGTCCTGCAGTAGCATCCACCATAGCATCGATGTGTGGTAATGGGAAGGGATCCTTGGGACAAGCCTTGTTTAGATCAGTGTAATCCACACAAACTCTCCACTTTCCATTCTTCTTCTGTACCACGACCACGTTTGCTAGCCATTTAGGATACTTGACTTCCCGAATCATTTTTGTCTTGAGAAGCTTGTCAACCTCCTCTTGTATGATAATGTTGGTTTCCGGAGCAAACTTTCTTCTTTTCTGCTGAATTGGCCTGAAAGTAGGATCCAAACCAAGTCTGTGAGTTATAACATTAGTAGGGATACCTGTCATATCTTCGTGCTTCCATGCAAAGGTTGTTTTCCTGTTCGTGAGAAGCTGGATCAATTCTTGCTCAGTATCCCTGGGAATATCAGTTCCTACTAGCACCTTCACTTCAGGATTCTCAGGATCAAGCTGAACTTCCTTCACGTCTAATTCTTTTTCTTCCTGAAGTTGAAGTGCTAGTTTCTTTGATTGCTATGCTGAGTTAAGCTTGGCTGCTTTTCTCATTGAAGTGAGGTAACAGTTCTTGGCTTCCTGTTGGTCGCTCTCTATCCGAACAACTCCCCAGGACGTTGGGAATTTGATGCACTGGTGGTAGGTTGATGGTACAGCTTTCATTTCATGAATCCAAGGCCTACCTAAAATAACATTGCAACAAGAAAGTGAGTCAATAACACAAAATTTTTGAACACAGTTTACCCCCTCGATGTAAACAGGAAGCCGGATATCCCCAATCGTATTCTTGGTTTCTCCACTGAATCCAACAAGGACTGAAGATCTTGGAATTATGTCGCCTTCCGGTACGTTCATCTTTTTCAACGCTTCCAGATGAATGATATTTACTGAGCTTCCATTATCCACCAGAATCCTGCGTACAACACAGTTAGCAATATGCAGAGTAATAACTAAACTATCATGATGGGGATCCTGGATGTCGCTTCTGTCGGATTCATCAAATGAGATAAGTTTTTCCCCAGTTAGCCGTGAAGTCTTTGTAGGCCCCTCATTCTTTTCAGTCTTCGACTGCTTAACATGCTTCCTTGCAGACGAGTAAGAGGTTCCACATATGTCCGAGCCTCCTGATATGAAATGAATAATTGGAGCATCCGGAGGAGGAGAAGCTGCTCGCTGTTGGGACTTCTCGGGTTCCTGAGTTCGGCTTTTCTTTCTGCCGAGAAGTTCTTTGAGATGCCCCTTGCTCAACAAATATCCAATCTCTTTCCTGAGTGCAATGCATTGATCAGTGAGATGCCTGAAATCCTCATGGAAGGCACACCATTTAGATTTATCCTTCCAGGATCCCTGTTTGTCACCTTTCTTGGGCCATCTTTCCTTTTCTCCTAAGTCCTGCATAGCACACATTAGACCAGCAATATCACAAGAGAAACAATATTCAGAAATTTTAGGATATTCTTCATTGTCCTCGTCTTCATCTACTGCATTGATCCTTTGATTATGTCCTCGAGAGTATGGTTTGGAGTTATAATATTTCCCGGAAGATTCAGACTTCCTGGAATTCCGATCACTCCTCGCAGCTTCCTCCCTTTGATGAATTATCTTGTCATCCTCTAAGCGAATGAACCTTAAAGCCCGACTTCTTACTTCATCGAGGTTCCTGCACGGGGTCATGACCAAATCGTCATAAAATCGGGAATCCTTAGAGAGTCCCATTTTGAACGCTTCCACGGCAGCCGCCATGTCCAAATTTGGAATCTCAAGGGATTCCCGGCCAAATCTAGATATATAATCCCTGAGGGGCTCCGACGGTTTCTGGACCACTCGGTAAAGATCACCTGTGAGCTTCTCAAAAGTTCTGCTGCAAGAAAACTGATTATTAAATAAATTAACTAAATGAGAAAACGAGGTTATGGTATTGGGAGGAATACTCAGTAGCCATTTCATGGCTGGTCCTGTCAAAGTTGAACCAAAGCCTTTGCAAAGACAGGCTTCCTTGATATCAGCGGGGATTGTGTTGATTTCCATCCTCTCCCTATAGTGAGCCACATGCTCTTCGGGATCCGTCGTTCCATCGTATAATTTCATGCTAGGGGTCTGGAAACGCTTCGGAATCTCCACGTCACATATGGGCCACGTAAACCTTGATATCCTGTGACTCTCTAGAGGGACTTCAGGAATAGGCTTGATGATTCCCGGGACGCTAGCTATCATCTCTTTGAGTTTCTGAAGTTCCCTGGCAAATTGAGGTGGAATTCCTGTATCCTGCATAACAGTTGTGTTAGGCACATTATGACTAGGGTTAGGAATTCTCCCTGCATATGTGTCCCTGGTTCTGGGACTTTGCTCTTGTCGTGAGTTTCTGAATACTGGAACCTCGGTTGTTTCAGGATCCTGCATAGGAATGAAATCTCCTTGGTGAACTTCTGAAGGTCTTGCAGGACCGGCGTCTGAGATGATGAACGGATCAGTATAGCGGTATCCTTTGGGTTCCTTAGCCTTAAGGCGAGGCTGAGAAGCAGAATACTTCTGGTACCCCATTGGTTGGGATTCCCAGAAATCATAATCACGCGACTTCGAGGAATCCTGATAATAGCCTTCCGGGATCTCGGATGTCTGCTTCTGATGACTGACGATTGGAGGACACGTTGTGAAAGTTGCCGAGGAGCCTTTATTAGCAGCAGCTGATGCCCTTGACTTGAGACGATCTTTGGCCAGGGATCCCGACGTACCAAAGTCAAGATTCCTGGGATATAAAGGGCTTTCTTCATCGACTGAGCTTCTAGATTTCTTAAGCTCTTTAAGCTCCTTCATCACCTGTTTAGTGGTTCTTTCCTGCTGCTCCGCTTGAGATTTCATCTGTTGAATCAAAGCAAAAATATCATGGTTAGTAATAACAGGATCAATACGCTCACCCTGAAATCCCGAGAAAACCGGAATTTGTGGTCCTTTCTGTTTCGCCGCATCTCTCCTTGGGATGGGAGGAAGTGATGTGGTGACCGTTGGTATGAACACTCCAGTGTTCCTCGGTTGGTTTTCAGAGGAGGACGTCGCGTTGATCTTGCTTATGCCCGAAGATCCTGCGGATACCGATGAAGTCTTCATCTGGGAAGACATTGTAGCGATTGGAAATGTAGAATATGATAGAGTAAATGAAGTTTTGCACCGTTTTGCCCCACGGTGGGCGCCAAACTGTTTTGGTCAAAAATTGCACAAGGCAATCTCGTATTCCAAACTTAGAATGTGGGGTGAGGTGCTAAGAAATCTGGTTCAAAAGCAAAGAAAAAGTAGTGCAAGCGACACGATGATGTACGAGGGAAACCCGGAATCCTGAGAGTTGCCTCTGAGAATCCCAGTAAAAACCTCGGGAGCCGGCTCAAAGCGCCTGCTACCTAAAGCCTTTATAAATTAAGAATTCGATTACAATGATGAAGACGATGATCGAGTGCTAAGTGTTACAGTATTCTGAGTGCTGTGTGTTGTGATATGTTTCCTAATTCGATCATGCCTTATTTATAGTTACAAACAGAATAAACTAGCTATCCGAAAAATTAGGGATCCTCTTGACCACGTCCGCTAGCCGTTTGAGGAAGTTCACCATCTCGTCCACGTTCGTTTATGCCACGTCAGCCCTAATTGACCAGTTCTTTAGGAAGGTTAGACCTTGTTTACCTGCGATTGAAATTAATCACGTGGCAATTAGTGAGTAAAGATATTCAAATAAGTAACAGGTAACATAACCTGTCGAGAATCCTTGGGATTCCCGGATTCCTGCATGTTCGAGCTTCTCAGCCGGGTGCCTGGAACTTGACCCATAACAGGTTTGAACTCCTTCTTTGGCCACCTATAGTTCATTTGCATTTTAGACGAACCATTTCACAATTATGACCCTTCATGATACTTAAGCAATACATCACGCATCAATTTTGATCTTAACCACATACTTACAAGTTTCAAATTCCATTTAGGTATTTTCACAAACACTTGGTGTGCATGGAAACACCTAATCTATTGCATTAATCCTCAACATAATAGTTTACTCCATCTTCACATACTAGCATTCCAGATTCATAATTTATTATATATTAACATTATCTATCACATATGTAAGCATACATTGGTTCAGTTAAATCAATATACTCATACATCCATCCTAAATTTTGAGTTCAAGTAAAAAGGGTTAGACCCCATTACAACTCCTACTTAAATCACAAGGACGAAAGCATGCAATCCAAGTTTCGTGCTTCATCTAAGCGTATTCACCACAAAAAAGTAATTCCTCGAGCTTGGACAACAAAATGGAGAATTTCACACATAGATAATCACATGGGATGAACTTACTTTGTTAATAGAGATGAAACAGAAGGGAAAACAAGTGGAGATAGTGGTCTATAGCCCAAAATCACAGATTGTATCACATCTCCACTAGATCTGATCTTGTACTTAAGAATTTTTCTCCAAGAACCCTAATCCTCCCCTTGTTTCACGTTTCCTGCTATTTCCCCAAATGGAAAATCTAGGTTTTTCATTTCCTTGTTCTTTTAATTCGCTAATTACAACCTTAGACCCTCCTCTTTAACCACATGAACTGAAAACTGCTACTAAGTTTCTCTTTACATAACACACCCTAATCTTTTATGGTTTATTTACTAGCTACCATATAAGGTTAGTGGCTAGTAAGACGTCAACTATTATATATATTGCGTTATTATTTACAAGATACCTACTTAATAATCTCCACGTAACTTATTTAATGTAAAACGAACTTCAGGATGTTACAAGTTTCAAGAATCAACATTGCATATCTAAGGATATCACAATGCATCCTTGTTTCCTATTTTTGTTTACACTAATTCAATAACCCTCAATCATTTAATGATCCAGCTATAAGTTTTCCCATAATTTGAACATATGACCCCTTGGGACCACAAGTTCATCCTTCCAACTCATGGATTATAAGTAATACATAACCATAATCCATTATAATCTTATCATCAATTATGATTTATCATATTGTTCATCACCAAGTTACAATACTACATATTCCATATCATAAAAACAATCTAGATACAACATTGCACTTTTAAACGTCATAATGCTATTTTATTGTAGCATAAGTAAGGTTCCAGATACAATAATGTACACTTGAGTGTCACATTGCTATATTGTTTTAGTAATGTCCTTTAAAGAGTATTCTAGTTATGGACTACATAGTCTTAATCAATACTAAAATCATATAACTATATATCAATATATCACATCATCTTTTGTTTAAGTGTACTAATAGTTCCATACATAACCACATCCATTATATAATGGTGTAACATAACATAAGATTTTATAATTCCGTAGACTACTCAAACAATCACTTGTACCATTTAGGGTTCGTGGACCCATCTTTATCTATTATAGATTCTAATTCCATAATTACCTTGATTAAGATCAATATACAACATTTACGTCTATGATGTCACAAAGCCGTCTTGTTTCAAACTCATTTACAATTCAAGATATAACATTGTACATATAAGATGTCACAATGTTATCTTGTTCCATTTCATAATCTATTTCATAGAGTTTAACTTCTATCATTTGACTTCATAGTTGTATCCAATATCATAACATATCATGTGAATCAAGTGTATGACGTTGAAAAATCATTTTGCACTTAATTTTTTTTAAAGATAACTATGATTGATTATAGAAATATGGAACATAGCATAGATCTTACCTCGTGTGCTTTACGTGCATTTCATCTTAGCACTTACTCCTTTGACTTGCATGGCTAAAGAGGTGTTTAACCCATGTTAGTCATAATAATAATTTCACATATCACCTTGTTACTTAAGCCAATTGTAACATCCCGAACTTTATATATTTTGAGTATATTATTTTATTCATGTTTTTATTTGGTCTGTTGATTGAATAAGGGGGTTTGGAAATTTAACCGGGTTAACTAATGGAATTTATTAGTCAGTAAGTAAATTTAGTAATGGATGTTTAAATCTAGAAGTAAGTGGAGGATTAAAAGTGTAAACTAAAGTTTTGGTCAGATTTTATAAAAGTCATAAACATGAGGGACCATAGCTGTAAATCTGGAGATTAAAACAAGTCTAGGTCCTCCCCAGACATTGAGATCGCGACAAGGAGAAGGGAGGAGGAGAGTAACCTAGATTCTTGAAGAAATCTACAATTAAGTTTGCTAAAGTGCAGATTAGGAGGTGGGAAGCCGAATTCGGGTTTATGAAGCCTTCTACATCTTAATTTCATCTTTATTTTTGAGTTTGTTGGGAATCGAGATACCGAGACAACAAGATTTGGATAGATGTGTTTAATACTCAACGGCCACTTAACGTCTACCGTCCCGACAACACGGTGAAGAACATGACAACTCAAGACACAAGACTCAACTAAAGAAGATGACTCTAGTGAATATTATTTATTGTTTAAATATTATCACTAGTTGGTAGTTTTACTATTATGCCCTTAGTGAGTTTGTAGTATATATAGTAAGTCTTTCTCATGTGAAAGACTTGATGATGTATGTCTAGTGAGAGAGAGTTAGTCATGGTTCTTTGAAGCTTGTCAAGGGTTCATGAACTCACCTAGTAAGTTCATGATACCCGGGAATGCGTGGGGTAGGTAAAATATAATCATTCGGTTATCTTTATTTATCTATCATTCCACCTTGTTTATCTATCTATGTTGTTCTTCATCTATCCATGTTTATACTAGCTTTGCTCATCATCATCATCACATCTCAAACACCATCGTGTTCATATCCGGGTGTTCATTTGTTTCTACAAAAACGAGTTACACAAAGACTCGATCCGCTTCCGTAACCAAGGTATTTTGCCCACCACCTCGGTTTTCAATTGGCATCAGAGCCATGGTCGAGATAATGCAACCTCACCGGTTGATATCTCAACTTTGTGTTCAAATGCTTGTTATTTTTGTAAACAAATGGAGATGTTTTTTTATTTTTGAAAGATCTTTGAACTCCCCTCCATCGCTTTCAAAACCTTATTACTTTCTGATGTGTTCTTGAACATCTGTTTGAACTTTATCCTTGGATTTTTTTAAAAAGAAATAGATTTATGATATCTTCACATTTCTTGTGTGAACTCCAACCAAAACATATTCTGTTAGAAAGAACATTACCATTGATATTGATTTTTTTTAGTAAATCTCGTGAAGCTTGTTTCATAAGTCTTATCCACACTATTATTGTTTTTTTTGGTTAATAAATTTTGTGGACATGATTTCACAAAGTCATGTGTTGTACATGCCAACTTGTCGGCACCCACATGAGAAGTCATAATCAAGATTTTAAACCTTACTTTTTCTATGCTTAGACTGATAAAAGCATTGAGGTTTCTCTGTCTTCTCGTGTGTATGTATCCAAGAAAAGTCTAGTCTTTCTTTGTCACTATAATTCCTTTATCCCATGCATCATCCCTTATCTCACAACCTATTAACCTATAGACAATTCCCTATCTCCACAAGAAAACAAACCTGCAAAAACCCACACTTTCTCTCTCCTTGCAAATGTGAAGAAAATTCAGAATTAGAAACTAGAGTGATGTACAGGTACTTTGTGAAGACGAAGATGATTTTGGAACTAAGATAAGAAGTAAACGAGACTGCGGCTCCTCGTTCTTTTCAAGTTTCTTGTTCGACATCAGGGTTTGATAGAGATGAAGACCAACGATGGTGATGATTGTCGACGTTGGTTGATGGTCGTTGCGATCTGGGTTTGTGATGAAGGTTGATGATGAAGACAACTTGTAAATTGGTTAATAACCACGTTGAGGATGATAGTAGGCGATAATGAAGCTGCTTTGCTATCGCCCTTTCGTGTTAACGATGATGAATCTGGGCTCATGTCTACATGCTTATGAAAGTGACGGGTTCTGCAACAAAGAAGAACACAGAGAAACCAGGTCTCGAGAAAAAGGTAATAGTTGGGTCCTCGTAAAGAAGAAGGTGACAGCGACGGGTTTGATCTAGGGTTTCTGTCAAAGAGATGGAGTGTTGTAGGGAGATTGTCGGAGAAAGCAGAAAAGGTGTTGCAGACACTCGGTTCTCTCTCCTGTTCCGGCTCAATTCAACCGGAAAATGCTCATGCTCCGTCTCAACTATCAACTTGAACCGGAAAAACCACATCAACCGGAAAAACGAAGTTCAAGCGGAATTTTGGTTGTTCAACCGGAAAACCACATTCAACCGGAAATCGTATGTTCAACCGGATTTGTGGAGTTCAACCGGAAAAATGGTTTCAACCGGAAACCAACCTTCAACCGGAAATCCTGTCCGCTCCAACCTTCAAGCGGAAGTGGAACTTCAACCGGAATTTTGATGTTCTACCGGTAAAGCTACTGCTCGTTCCTCAGGCCGCTGGAGATGGTTCAGACTACCAGAGAACGCTGCTGATCGGACTTCGGTTCACCGGTAATGCCTCTAACTACCAGATTAAGCCTAGTTTCAAATGTTCAGATCGTCGGATTTTGGCCGGAAATGCTTCTGGTCAGTTCTTTCCGCTTCTGTTAAAGCTTCCGATAGAAGATATTTTGGTTATGGGTTCACTTTGATTACATACCACACTTGTTAACAACATGCTACTGATCAAGAATGAATGCTCTAATCTGAGTTATTAACTGAATCAGCTCAAGCTTGTATATTTTGTTACAAACCCACAACCACAACAAACCTCAATGAAGCCATGATAATCCATTGCAACCTTTGATGAATCGTACAATCAGGTACATCGTAGATGCCAAACTATTCTTAAATTTGATTCTTGCTTCGATTAAAACAGACGTGTTTAGAAGCATAGTTGACGGTTGAAGATGTGCACAAGTTTGAATAGTCTACATTGAAAGGGAAAAGGGTTAGCCACTGTTGGATTTTGGATCTTTTAACTTCAAAGGTATATTGTCATTAAAGTTGTTTATTGGTTTGAACAAGTGTTGGTGAAGCTACAACATGAAACAAGAACATGTTTATTATTTTGCACGGTTGCAAAAGTCTAGGGGGAGGATATGTGATGAGACTTGTTGCAAGCCATGAGCAAAGCAAATGTGAATTTTAATCTTTGAAGAGTCCTCAAGCCGTAACAGTTGCGATATTGCCATTATGGTAAAAATCGAGGCAAGGTTATTAGCACAAAAGAAGTGGTTTATCTTCGTGCAAAGCATTGGTTTGGTATTCGGCCAAGTATTTCAAGATGGTTGAATTGTGGAGTTAATTCTCGAATTTTTGATAGATCCTTTATCTTGTTTACTTTCAACAATATTGGTACCTTGAGTTATGACTTAGTCCTCAAGTAGCTTGCCATTGTATTGAAATTTTTAAACACCCTACGCATTACTGCATATGGTTTGGGGCTAGAAGAATGCTTATTGTAGGGGGAGCTTCACAAAGGAGAATTGAAGAACAAAAGACTTTAAACTACATGAAGATTTTCTTGAAGACAAGTTGCAAGAATACAAAGAACCAATGTCACAAGTGTTGAGTATACCATCTACCAAATAGGGGGAGATTATTGGGAATCGAGATACCGAGACAACAAGATTTGGATAGATGTGTTTAATACTCAACGGCCACTTAACGTCTACCGTCCCGACAACACGGTGAAGAAAATGATAACTCAAGACACAAGACTCAACTAAAGAAGATGGCTCTAGTGAATATTATTTATTGTTTAAATATTGTCACTAGTTGGTAGTTTTACTATTATGCCCTTAGTGAGTTTGTAGTATATATAGTAAGTCTTTCTCATGTGAAAGACTTGATGATGTATGTCTAGTGAGAGAGAGTTAGTCATGGTTCTTTGAAGCTTGTCAAGGGTTCATGAACTCACCTAGTAAGTTCATGATACCCGGGAATGCGTGGGGTAGGTAAAATATAATCATTCGGTTATCTTTATTTATCTATCATTCCACCTTGTTTATCTATCTATGTTGTTCTTCATCTATCCATGTTTATACTAGCTTTGCTCATCATCATCATCACATCTCAAACACCATCGTGTTCATATCCGGGTGTTCATTTGTTTCTACAAAAACGAGTTACACAAAGACTCGATCCGCTTCCGCAACCAAGGTATTTTGCCCACCACCTCGGTTTTTCAGAGTTCTTGACCAAGTAAGTAACTTTTAGATGGAGGTGATTTTATGGAGTTGAGTCATAGGTCAAATTGATGTGTGAAAGTTGTAGAATATGTGATTGTGACTCCATATGATGCTTAATTACATCTTACATGACTGATCTTGTGTATATTTAGTAAAATGTGTGATGGGTGTTCATACCCATCAACTAGAAATCGATTCCTAGGATGAAGGGATGGGAAGGTGGTTTAAACTGTTACTAAAGAACTTATGTTGAATGATGAAAGGTGCAAATGTGCTTGATATAGGGAATTTAATGTGTATGTGGTATAAAATGGAGATATGGATGGATTGTGTGTCACTTGATAGTGAGAATGATTAGTGTGCACACTAGGTGCTCGATGAAAGCTTAAATGAGAATGACAAGTTATATATTTTGAATTTATGAACTTGATTAAGTGTTGGTTTGTGGATTGTGTAAATTATGAATGTATAATGATATACTAAGAAATGAATGATCATAGGTGAAGCGAGTGGAAGCTCGGGTCAACAACGTAAAGGCAAGGCAAAATCCTAAAGATAACACATAGTGGTTAGTTACATCTATGTGCAAGAATAGTTATGAATTATGATCATGAATTGGAAATGATATAAAACTAGTTGCATAATGAGTTTGGATTGTTTTAGATGAGAAATAAGTTAATGGTCATGATATATCAGCAAGCTGAGATGCAATGTCCATCACCTGTATGGGTCGAGTTGTAGAGTTGAGACCATGGGAGGAACTATGGGGGGGGGGGGGTATAGTCCTCGAATTGTCCCAATAAGAAATTGAGTTACTTGACACAATGTACATATGCCAAGGGAAATATAAGATGGAGGAATTGCAGCTGAAAATATGCTCAATGAGCTGTTTTGTGAAAATGTGTTAACAGGTCAAACGGGTTAGATAAAATGTTACCAGGTACCCCAATATGGATTTTATTATGAAATTAGTGAAATGTGTATAAATCACCTAATTGCAGGTATAAGTGAGGTCATAACACTACAAGTGGGGTTTGAACACAAATAAGTGAACCAAGATGAAAACCACAAGAAAACGGCTACGTATGGGAGAAACAGCCAGGACCCTTGGAAAAGTAGCTCCAAAGGTATCGCTTGGAGCATACTTTCTTTTAGGCGATACGCCTAGAATATCCTAAGTTCTAGGTGATACGCCTGGAACTTAGGCTTGAGATTTGTGTGTTTTTTTTCATAAAATATGCATAGTATTATGTATTTAGCTGCCTTGTGTCTTCAATGCGATTTTTTTACTAGTATCGTTGATAGGTAATCAGTAGATGGAGGGTCATGATCGAATTGAAGGCTCAAGGAACCGAACACTGAGTGCTTTTAGGGAAAACAAATGCTATGTTTTGTTATAACAAATTTGGTGTAAACATACTCTGATAAGCTGGTAGTATTAAGTTAAACATGATGTGTATCTTTTGTTAGTCAAATGGATGGATTTTATTAATCAAAAGATGAAATTTTCTATCCATGTTTTTCTAAGGGTTTAACTAATACGTTAGTTGTTTGGGACCTTACAAGCTGGTATCAGAGCCACGGTTTGAGGGATTCAAGTGTCATGGAGGCACTTGAACTCAAACCAAGTGCTCATGATGAGGGAAGGTATTCAGTTCAATGTTCGGTGTTCTGACTCAGTAAGTGACCTGAAATTGTAAATCGTGGTATTAAATGATGAATATGCTGTAAGAACAATTGTAAATGGTTGAGTTGAAAATGTGAATGATAAAAAGCAGAGAGATGTATTAAGGATACTAACCTATTGTAAATTTTTAGTTTACAATGGTGGATGAGAATGACCCAGCTGGGGCTCTTATAGAGCCTATGATTATAGAAGTGAAGAAGCTGAATTCAGGTGAAATTGAGACCTCCATGGAATCAACAGTTCGAACCCACGTGTGCCAGATGGAAAATGCATTGATGGAGGTGCTAGAGAAGAAGCTGTAATCGAATAGGAATGAGTTTATGGCGGAAGGTAGTGGGAAGAAAGATAAAGGGAGGTATACTTGTAAAGAGTTCATGGTGTGTAAAACTCCCCTTTATACTAGTGATTGGGATCTGATAGCCTGTTATAGATGGATAAAGGAAATTGAAACGATATTCGAGCGGAGTCACTGTGATCCGACGGATCAAGTGATGTTTGTAACAGGGCAACTCCGATCGCACGCGAAAGACGGGTGGGATATGACGGGTGAGGAAAAAGGGAAGGAGGCCATAAAGGCCATGACTTGGGAAGAATTCAAGACCATATATGCACTGTATTATAGCCCCCAGTCTGAAGTTAACAAGATACAAGATGAGCTTATACAGTTCCGTCAAAAGAAGGGTCAACCGATTGGGGAAGTAATCAGTTACTTCCTGGAAAGAGTAAAATTTTGCAAGGAGCTGTTGAGAACTAAAAAGCAGAAGATATGTCAATTGGTTTTATTTACTAAATCTGTATTTTTTCAACTGCGGTTGTCACTATTTTAATCCTATCTCGATTGTGGCCTTCAACGTTGCACCCGATGCGACTGCCACCATCCACTGTTGCCACCTTGCCCGACTCGACCGGCGCACCGCCGCTGCCGACCACCACGTTGCCGCTCGCGGTGACTGTTGAGAATCCGGTTACCATTACCGTCCCCCGGTTGTGCTTCGGGACGATTCCTCCTCTGCTAGAATATATGGATCAAGATCCACAAGTCATTGCTATTCCCGGTGACGAAGAGATCATCCCGTCTTCACCACTTAAGATTGTTGCTGATCTGACTCATAGATTCGAGTCCACTGTTTCGTTCAACCCCAGCGTCGACATGTTGAACCCTAGTCTCTCGAACGGTTGTCCAGATTCGGCTAAGGTATATCTAAATCTGATTATTTAGATACACTTTATTTTTGTCGTATTATTTATTTTTCGTGCTTGCGTGTAACTGGTGATCCTGAACGGTTTTGGGTTTTCACGTTTTAAATAATTCCACTGCATTAATTTGTAAATATATATTTATCTGGTATGTCATAAATATATATATTTAAGTTTAGGCAAAATAACGTGACTAAATATGTCACCCGAACACCACAGTAAAATCCAAAGGTGGTATCAGAGCCCTGATCACCGCACACAAATCGAAAACCGGTCTTTATTTAACCGGTGATTCGCGATTTCGATTTTATTCCAGATCGCGAATTTGATTTTAAATTATTTGATAATTCTGGTATATATATTTTTTGAAAATATATAAACTTAAATATATGTGTGTTTCAGTACGACCCTCGTATTTAAATTTTTGTTCAAATTTTATACTTGTTGTGATTGTTTATGGTTTGGCCCGAATTTGTTGGGCCATTATTGTAATTTAGCAGTTTTGGTTTGTTGGGCAAAGTTTTCGGTTCAAAGTTGTAAAATTAGAAATTAAGGTTTCTATTTTTAGGAACTTTCCATTTTAGGAAACTTCCAATTTTGGCAACTTTCTATTTTTGTAAACCAAGGAGTGAAGATCCAACATGGAGCCGAGAGGAGTCTAGAAGGTCAGTGGGAGCTATAACAAGACACAAGACGTAAGTGTTGCCTACCGTGTGGTTGTTTTATTTAAATATAATTGTATACCTCCTAACCTTAATTAATCTTGCTATTCAGGATCTAGCAAGATTAAGTGACCTAATGGCCGATTACACACATATAAATCATTCGCGAACGCCTAGGTAGTATTAAATAAATAGGTTATTTAATATAGTGTCCCGAGTGATGATAGGGTTTTCTATTCTTGAATAACGATAAAAAACATATATCAAAATTAGTTTACTATCCCTATCTGGTAATAATAAATTAATAGTTCATGTCGTCCCAAGTCAAGCCCAACTTAGGATGCATTTACCGAAACATCAGTATTGGAGCCTTCAACACCATACTTGGCATGTAGGGTGTATTCTAAGGTACAACTATTGGAGCCTTCAGCACGGTATTTGTACATGTGGCAACCTTTGATAACTAATCCTCTAGAGGCAAGCAATTGCGTTATTGGAGCCTTCAGCACCGTAACGTAAGTGTTTGTAATTAGGGTGGGCCGAGATGAGGCTAAACGTATCGCATAAAACATCCGATGTTATTGCGGCCTCATAAACGAGAGTTGTGACCGGTCATTCACAATTGACATTCGATTTCAGTTCTTTTAATTAATTACTACTGAATGTATGCTACAGTTACCTTTAGTAAAATTAATTGATTGAATTCTCATTATTCTTATATATATAAAATTCTTACCACATTCTTTCGACTGAAGAATTCATTGTGAAATGATTCAGAGACACGGGTTGTGATGATCGAGGCTTGCAAGATTGGACCGAAGACCGTTTTATGGAAAAAGTCAACTGTTATTTAATTAATATTTAGGTTATTTTTTTTATTTGTATTTAGCTCATTGTATTTGTGTTTGCTAGTTAGTGGGCTAGTGAGTACACGGGCTCTCCTATAAATAGAGGTGCATGTGTTCCATTAGTAAGGGGATGATCTTTTGAGTGTGTCAGCTACACTTCTAGAGAGAGAGAGAGAGAGTCTCATCTTGGGTTTGAGCTCAACCCAAGATGACCATGGAAGATTCATGAGGGTTATGATGATTGTTGTGATTTCTTGTTGATTGTAATCATTCGGTTATATGAAATCATTTGACTTGATCATCATATTTTGTGTTTCATCCAAGATTCTCATCATCCAGTCTCCACATCTGATCTTCATTCTCACTCAAAGTTATGATTCTTGTAGTGAAATTTTCCTCACAAATGGTATCAGAGCGAGGTAACCGATCAGATTTCGTCTCAAGATTGAATCTGATCACTCGAATCTTAATTTTGAGCTTGAATGTCTTTTGTCATTGTATTGATCATTTTGTAAGTTCTTGTCCCAGCGTACCAGTGGACGGACCAGATGGTACGCAGCCACGGACCATCTGGTACGTAGGTTAATTGGTACGCCGGGCAGAACCATATAAATAGTTTTAGCCCTTGTGTTTCAGAGTAGTTGTGAGAGTTGAGTTGTTAACTGTGTGTAATCTTAGGTGTTTTACTCTCTGTCTCTCTCTGTAACCTTGAGCTTGTTATCAATCAACGAAACGTTATTTACCTCGTTTATTACTGAATCGATCATGATCATGCATTAGTAAGATCCGTATCTGTGTTTTACAAGTGGTATCAGAGCTTTGTTGCTCTTTTGCTGTGATCTCTGGTCGGTTTTCAGTTTCTAGAGAGAGAAACAACATTTTTGGTTCAAATTTCATCATTTCTTCTCAGTTTTACGTTCATTCTATACGAAATTTGTGTCCAAAATGATCCGTGAGTGTTTTAGTTGAGTGATGTGTCAAATTCTCGTCCGAAAAAACAAAAACATTAAAATTTGTTCGATTCTTAGTTGGTACGTCACTGGTGCGGCTCAAGAACACGTGGTACGTTGCTGGTACGCACGACATTCTTCATCGTGGTTCTGATACGCTACATTTGGCCCGGAAGACAATCTTCTTACATGGTCCGTGACAGTTACTGACTGGTACGTTGGCAGTTACGCCGTACCAGTCTGGTCCGTTTCAATTGTGGTACGTGAGTAAGGTGGTTTGTCGGTGGTACGTCTGAGGTTTTCTGGTCCAAGTGTGGTATGGGGTTTAAAGTGGTACGCTGAGTTTCTTTTCGGTACGGTGATCGATTATTTGGTACGCCTGATCAGTTTTTGATATTATCATCATGGATCCATTCTAAGCATTTGCTACAATGTCAAAAGCCTTACAATAAAATGAATGATGCCGAGAAAGAAGCATTCAAACTGGAGAAAAAGGCTTATTCTAACTTGTCGATGGCTTTACGAAAGGATATCTTGCATCAGTTTAAAATGCACACAACATCTAAAGCATTGTGGGATGCGTTGTGTAATCGATTTGAAGGCAACGCTCAGTATAAGAAAAGAAAAAAGAAGGTATTGTTGAGAGAATATGATAACTTCTGTCACGTCCAAAATGAAACAATTAATGATCTCATATCAAGGTTGTCACACTTGGTAAGTGAACTTGAAATCGTTGGGGTGAAGAATGAGGTAGGTGAATTGAAAGAAAAATTGTTAGATGCATTACTAGTAAACTGGGAAGGTTATATCTTGCTTTTAACTCATGATAAATGATTCGATGAGGTTTCTTATGATGATCTAACAAGGAACTTGTTGGCTCGAGAACTGGATATGATGAGAGTGAACTCTTTCAACACAAGTTCAGAATCCTGATGTGTATTTTGGAGAAAATGCATGCTAAAGCCAAATCTAGCACAAACCCACCAACTACTGCATTCTATGTTAAAAATTCTTTGGGTGGTCTTGCTAGTGTGTCTCGGGGTTCTTCTGGTGAAAGTTATAATCAAAAAGCTGCAGTGCCAAAGAATGCAATAAGGCAAAGAAGCAAGAAACTTCAAAATTATATCAGAACTATGCAGCTGAAAGTGCAAAAGCATCAGGAAGCAACTCTAATCCATCCAGTTCAAATGCAAATGCTAGTGCTTCGAATCAAGATTCTAAAGCATTGGTCTCTCAAACTGGGGAAGGCTACGATTGGGGTACAGATTTTCCTGATGAATCTGCATTTCTATGTACTGAAGAGCGAAGTGTGAAAATTGAAGATGATCCTGAACTTCCAGGGGAAGACTTCTTTGAAGAAGGCCAACAAGCCTTTATGACTGACATTCAGGTTGAATCTTAACCTTGTGAACATTGCATGACTTCTGCTAACAAATTGAAGGAACTTTCTGATGAGAAAGTTATGTATTATGACAAATACATGTTGGCAGAAGAGAACACAGAAATTTACAAACAAAGGTGGGAGGCTATTAAGGCTAAACTAAAAAGTGAACATGCTTCGACTTTGAGCATACAAATTGAAATGAATAACAAAACTAAAGATTACATTTTTTGTGAAAAGAAGCTTGTAGAAGCTAATGCTAAGATTTCTGAATTGAACATTGAATTTCTAGATCTTCAAAGACAACTTGAAAATTTAAAAAATTCAGCTTCCTTGGCAAGTTTTCTTTGCAAAGATGAAACTTTAAAAGAGGTGTTTGTTAGGACCAGATTTGAGCAACATGCTCTCATATGATTCATCACACAAGTGCGGAAATCATGTGTGATGGTCGATTCTGGATGAATCTGCATCAATTCTCACCCATTAATGATTGCTAAAGCTCAAGAACACACACTAACACCAAGAACACACACACAAATGCTCTCTTGAAGAATAATCCAGGAGTGCCGTACCTCAATAGGGTTTTCTCAACTATATATATACTACAAGAGAGCATAGGACAAAAAGAATGTTTGACACACACAATCATTTCCTAGAATTCAGCAAAATATTCCATCAGCACAGACAAGTTTGCTAGGCATTAGACAAGTTCGCTAAGCATAAACAAGTTCGCTAACAAGTCCACTAAGCATTAACAAGTTCGCTAACAAGTCTGCTAAGAATGGACAAGTCCACTAACAAGTTCGCTAAGTATAAACAAGTCCGCTAACAAGTTCGCTAAGAGCAAAACAAGTTCGCTAAGATTAGGAACAAGTTTGCTAAGTAAACAAGTCCGCTAGGAACAAATCAAGTACGCTAAGACAAACTTTGAACAAATACGCAAAGTGTTTAAACAAGTCCGCTAAGTTCAATTTATCAGAAATCCGCTAAGAAGAAAAACAAGTACGCTAGATTCATAAATAAAATGTTTCTAAGTACAAATTCAAAGTCAATTACAAAACAAAGTATCAAATCTAGATAGGACACCAAAAAGGTCTTCACCAGCAATACTCAACGGTGAATAGTTTGTGTTGCCAACAAAATAGGTTCCAACAATTTCCACCCTTGTTGGCAATGCAAACCCTTGAACTTATGCAACTTGACCGAGCAGCTTGAGAAGGAATCTCCAGTTCTCTCTAGCTACCTCTTTCTCTTTATCAGAAAGTACTTTAATTCCCATATCGTACAGCCTCCAGAGATCTTGCCAGACAAGCTTTTTCAGGTCATTAAAGTTGTTCAGCTCTATCAATCTTCTTGCCTTATCAAGATGACACTCGATCCATGTTCTTCTATCAACCAGCAGTTAGCATTCCTTAGGAGTTCTGCGTCAATTGTGAGTTTACCCATACCTGCAAGCCTTGTACACCACCAATTTAAGAACATTAAAAAATAGTTGGCGTCATAGCATTCATAGGATCTCAGTTGAACAGGGATGGTCCGCATCTTCTCATAGTACATCAGCTTCAAATAGGATCTTGAGAGTAGTCTGAGCTCTATTGCTGCAAAGATTCTGATAGACCAGCACCGACTCTTTCAATCATTAGTTCATGAGTCTTTCCGTTGTAGTACTAGCTGTTTATTGGAGCAACTTTCTGATTCCCTGGGATAGTCTTTGTCTTCACCTCCTTCCCAATATATTTGAACATTCCGTGATGAGGGGCACGAAGACGTCTTTTCTCTTCAGCTATCTGAGCTTTTCTCTCTTCTTCAGCATTCTGATTGAACTTCTTATCCTCATAAGCAGATTTGATTAAAACAGCAGCTCGAATACCCTTTTGATGGTTAGAGTGATTTACCCAATCCAGGTACTTCAGCTGTTTGAGCTCCCAAGAGAACAAGCTGAGAAGAGCTTTAAAATCTCTGAAGATTTGCACATATCCGTTCCGCCTTTTTAACAGGAATGCATCAAAGGCCTCATCATAGTTCCATCCCAATATTTTCATCCCATGATTGACCTTTGGGTTGCTTGGCATCTTCCTTAGATTCTTGGCAGCAAATTATTGCATAGCCTTTAGGTTTGGTGCCATCTTTTCCCATTGATCATAGATGGAAGGATTGTCTTTCCTTTTGAGTGCCTCAGTCCGTTCTTGTTCTCTGAGTCTGATCTGTTCAAGGTTTGCCCGACGTTCTGTCTTTCGATACTCTTCCACAAACTCTCGTAGACCTTTAAGTTTCTTTCTATTGTAAGCCTTCTTATCAGCATTTTTGAATCTACAATAGTTGCAGAGTGCCTCAAAAGTCATCCTGTTGGTAGTGGCTTTGATATATTCTCCAGAATCAGGAGCTTCATCAGACGAGTTCTCAGGTGGAGGAAGATATGTGTTGCCTATGTCAAGAAAAAGATCTGAAAGATGATCTCGGATAGGAAGGAATTCAACGGTTTTGGTGGTGTCAGCAAAGATATCTACCAAAGGATCAGTTTCAGCTTCAACAGTTTGATTTTGCGGAAGGTGTGAATTCAACCTTTCTTCATCAGTATACAGCTTGCTCAACTCAATGTCCGTAAGACTCATCAAATATTCTAAGGAGAAGTTGTCTTTCATTATAGATCTAACCTTGTGTGCTATTTCAGAAGTCTCTTCCTCATCCACATCGGTGCCCTCCAAATTTGTGACTATGCGGATCCTTGGTTCATCTGATCTTGTTGACGCAGAATGTTCAGGTAAAGTACTCGAGCCCTTTCCATAAACAACAGCAGGAGGATGGCCTGATTCATATCTTTTGAGTGCTTCGGCCTTCTCCTCAAGCAGTCAGTTTTGTTCAATGAGTGTTTCTTCAATAAGCGCTCGACGAGACCTATCTTTCTCAGCTCCCCTTTTCAGATGCTCCTCAGCAATCTCCTCAGGATTCAATATTCTTTTTCCCTTATCCTTATCAGAAGGACCGGGTTGCTCTGTGACAACAGGTTCTGGAGCAGCCGATTCCTTGGGATCATTTTCCTCCTTATCAGAGTCAGAGGAGAAGTGTATAAAAGAAGCTTCAAAGATCTGATTTCGGAGATCTTGCTCAGCAGAAACACCAGGATCAGTTTAATTTCCAGTTTCTTGATCAGCACTTTTCTCAAGATTGATGATTTCAGCATCAATTAGAATGGGACCTGGAACATATGGGTTGATGTCCAAGGTAAGTGTTTCTGCTGTAGACATGACGGTCGAAAGAGGCACACTCACATACTCATCGTCTACTTCAATCTTTACTTGGATTGGAGTAGGACAAGCAGGTTTCTCTTGTTCATCATCCTCACTATCGATCGTATCCAAGTCGATGTAGTTCAGAGGATTGGCTTCGTTCATGAGCACGTTCATTCTTTGACCTAGCTCATTCATGTCGCTTTCGTCTCCAAAGTCTACAAAGTAAGGATGTTCTTCATAAGCTGCGTCATTACCATCCTCAAGTGTCTCAATGAGAATACCGCATGAGTTTCTTCTTGAGTACAGATTCTCGGCATAGTATTCCCTGAAATTCGACATCTCAAAATCCAAGAAGGCTAGGGTCGATGTAAATATGAGGGACACCTTCGGTCAAGGGAACCATGGCAGAGGAGGTAGAGGTATCAGCATGAGCAGTGGGAATGATCGAAAGTTGAAGAGATATGTCATGTTCAGCTTCAGACTCAGCACTTGTTGATCCCTCAATAGCAAGAATCTTGGCACCCTGTGCAAACCTTGGAAGTTTTAGGTTTTCAGGGACAGGTGCAAGCCTTTTGATAGAGTCCAGAGTCTCATTAACTCGTTCATCATGAAGGAGGCTGCTGACAAAGGAATCTTCGTCATCAGAGAAATTAAGATCATCTCCTTCTATGATAGTGTCATCGTCGGTTTCAAAATTGCTGTCATGCAGTGGGCTTGAGGTGTCTTGAACACCTGTCGAGTCTTTACCAGCAGGAATGGTAGTAGAAGATATGGGGTCTTGTGAATTTTCACCTACACTTCTCTGATCAGATTGAGGTGGGTTTTCTGGCATTTCATTCTCTTTATCACCGGTATCATCATCTGGTTTGTCACTTAATTATTTGCCTTCACTTGATTTGGCTAACAAATCCTTGACTCTGAATCTCTGTAGCTTGTTCAGCAATGACTTGTGACTGATCATTAATCTTTTGATTTGCCACTTGCAGTGAACAATTTATATGGTCATTCTGACTCTGAAGGTTGACAATTTCAGCCTGAAGTTCCATCACCTTTTCAGATTCTGAAACTGAAGGGCTGGTAGCAATCATTCCAGTAATGTCAGTGGTGGTGACAACTGCTTCAGCAAGCTGCTCCAGTGGTCTCATATCCATGTCTAATCCTTCAAATTGTTCAGCAGGAGATAGAGAGATTGTTGCTGCAGCTAGGGCTGTGTCTGATGGAGTGCCAGATGAACTCACCAATTCATAATCATCCTGTGTGCCAGGCTCTCTTCAGACTTTCAGCTTTTAAGTACAGGAGTTACTTCTTTCGGCTCTGATGAAGAACTCATCGAATTTATAACTACTCCCACCAGTTTTTGTCAGAGTTCGTAAAGTAGTCTTAGGAGGATTCTCGGGAGGACTATCAGTCTCATCTTCAAGGTTATCTTTAAGATCATGCTCATCGAGAGACTTTGAGTCCTCATCATCATCCTGTTCATCTTGTGATGGATTGTAGCTTTTATCAGAGGATGATTGTGGTGTCATAGCTGTAGAGGCCCTGGAATAGTCTCCAGTCCTTTGTCTTTTCCGAGGATGAATGCCCTCAGGTTGTGTGGGACTATCATCAGAATCTGAGGAGTCAGACCCTTCATCATTATCGTCGTCGTCTCCTTCTCCATCTTCAGACAAATCCACCAGCATAGGACTTGAGGAGCGTTCAGCATGCTCAGAAGCTTCAGCACTTGTACCCTGGAGATTCCCAGGGTCTTCAACAACATCAGAAGCAGCAGTAGCATGTGCATTTAAATCCAACTGAGTGTGGACTTGATCAGCCTCATTATGTTCTACTTGAGCTTCAACAGCTGCTTCACCCATTTGGATATCTCCTTCGGCATCAGCAGGAGCAATCCGAGCAATCATCTCGGGAAAAAAAGGTACAACATTCCCTTGATATTTACCTTTGTGGTACTTGCTGTATGAGCCAGATTTCATTGAACTTATATAGATGGTTTCTCCTTGCTTGATCAAAGTTGGGTAATAATGATCCAAGATAGTCTAGATGAACTGGAGGTACATCAGGAACTTCTTTGCCCTTCTAGTGGGATGTAGGTTGGCAATCATCCATTTGAGGAGTTGGCGTGAGAGATTGTAGCCTTCACCAGTGACAAACCCATGTAGAGCACATGCGGTTTCTTCAACAAAGTCATCTGGAGCTGCCTTTCTGTGTCCAAAGGCAGCAATGAAGAAGCTGATTATGAATCTCCAGTTAATCGGGAATAAGGTCTTGAGAATTTTGTTGCTGACATCTGGAAGAAATACACCAGAGTAACCCATCCTTAAGATTGTTGATTGCCACTGGGCCTTTGTAAAAGTCTTGGGCTTGTCAGCATCTTGCAAGTTCAGGACCGTTTTGATCTTCTCTTCAGTAATTTTAACATCAATGTTTTGTATCCTTGACCTTATTATGCTTGTTTCATCATCCAGCTCTACAGATTGAGCATTGTTCCAAAAAGCTTCAATTATACCCTTGTAGATGACAGGGTTAATCTGCATTGCCATTACCCAAGTTGATTGTTGCAACAAGTCAATTGCCTGATCATCAGCACTTTCCCAGTTCTTGTTAAACACACATCTTCCCTTGTGTAAACGACCAAACTCTAAAGCTTCAGCAGCTTGTGTGGGAGGCATCTGCACATATAGAATTAAAGGATTATATCCAACTCGATACTAGATGAATGTCATGTCACACTAGACTCATGATAGTGATAGAGCTTTTCATATTAGAATCAATGACATAAACCAACTCACATAGTGCATATACACCAAAAATGATCACATGCAACCGGAATATCATGAATAACAAAGGTGAGTATCGTAGGAAGTAAATAATTTGTGTGTAATATTTAAAATCTGGAAAATACGGAGCCAGATCTAAATCTCCATTAATTTTGAATTAAATGAAAGTATTGTATAAAAAACTATAAATGACCCAAAACTTAGATTGAACCAAACAAATTTTGACTTGTTATTGGGTCAGAGAGGAATTACTGAAATTATACTATTGAGACTCAAAAACAGTCAGAGTCATCAAATATAGGAGGTTTTGGCAATCTGGGATCAAAAACCAATTGACTTTAAGATTAAATAGCATATTGTGAGGTTTTGAGATCCCAGTTTGTCAAGTTAGTTCAGGGAAAGTCACATTGTGACTTGGTTCCACCCGAACTTGTGAACTCCTTGATTTGGTGTTTTATGATTAGGACAAGGATCAACCAAGTCAAAATCAGCACTTTTAAGTTTAGGACAGGGATGTTAGGATGTAATAGGTCTATCCCATTTAAAAGGCCAATTTGATGCATGTAATGAGTGTCACACTTACTTGTCAAACTATCAGAACAATTCTAGTATGTCAGTAATTCTCATGCAGATTCACAACACTTAGAGTTGATTACAAAGTGTATAAATCTCATATTGACATCATCAAGGATTTTCTAGAAGCAACAAGGTCAAATTAACACATATAGACATGCAAGAGGTCCTAATGGGTCAAGTGTTCCAATTTGATCATTTAAAGGACAAAGATGACAATTTATGCTTTAACAGATGAGATGGTGTCTTTACAAGTCAAATTCAATCCTAACATACAAATATAAGCACGTATGGATTAAACAAAACATAACTAAGTCACCAAACTCTCATTCAAGAAAAGATAGTTACATAATGTAGGACCGTTGATTACTCAGAGAAATTATCAAGACAAGAACTCTTTACTTGCGGATCACAACCATGCGGAATAAAGTTGTATCACACATGTTTTTACTTAAGCTTTGTTTTACTCATACTTGTAGTTTGATTGTATTGATTGCATAAACTAGTGAACACAAGATAATAAATTTCTCGGTACTATTTGCATTAACTCAAGTTCAAACTGTTACAAGTGTAAGCACTAAATCTGGTACTTGTGAATGAACTAGTTAACAACTATATATAGTACTAAGGAGATCAACTACAGCCGTTGATCTCATACGGGCTAATCTAACCGTACATAAAAGTCAAACAATAAACTTACTAAAAGAACATTTGTAAACATACATAAGAGGAAATGTGCAAAATGAAATTATCTATAAGTAGGAGACGGCTAGGATATGACTTTGGAAGAATAAAAGTAGTTGCAGGCCTGATTTCTGCAAAAGTAAACTTTCAGTACTTTTCCGGTTGAACTCTTTATACTGTTGGATAAAAGAGTTCACCCGGAACTGTTGTCACACCCCCAATTAACCACTAACGGAGTTTATACCGTTAAGGGGTGCGAGCAAACCAGGACCACAACCATTAGTTACAAATACCAAACAAATCAGAGTAAAGTC